>CM035175.1:6180551-6190551 GCA_020233015.1 Callinectes sapidus | reverse complement strand
TCATATTTATTTTGCTTATTATTTATTTTTCTACACCTTCAGAAACTCATATAGGGAGTGAAATAGTACAGCCTCTGCCCATCAATCTTTTGGCCTCCATAGATCTTTCGTATGTCAATAAAATCGTAGAATTACACCCAAACTCGTAGTAAAAATGTGCTCCGGTACTACAGAGGCTTGGACACTATCAAAAGATTTCCATTTATTTATTTTATTTCTCTGGGAAGGACGATTTAAACCATAACCTAACAGAAACCCTCAATTTTGCCTTCTATCTATACTGAACACTTCACACTGGTCACACAAAACTACATGCACATAACACATACATTCTTTAGCCAAATTATTAAAGAAGAGAAAAGAAAAGATGGAAAAAACTTAAAATTCTCTACATGACTTTTTATGAACCGGTATTTAGAGAGCTTTCCTTTTCACCATCATTTATTTTACCCTTGCCTGAACTAACTCCTATCTTATGTATTAAAAAACGAGTTCAAATGTTCTTTTTCCTCGATTTGCCAAGCACTTCACGTCACTGCATCTCTCAACACGCCACACCGCGCTACACCACACCGCACCACGCCTCCTAACACCGCGTCCCTCCCTCCCCTTCCCACTACTCCACGAAAGATATTATTCATAAAGCAATTACGAAGCTATGAAACTGACAGAATCCAATCCGCTTTCCGACAAGATTCTGCTAAATTGCTCCGTTGACTCTAATGCCGCATCACTATTTTTTACCTCCCCGCCCTCTCCCTCTCTCTCTCCCCTGTCTGAAATATGGAAGGAATCGTGAGAAACCCAATTCAGGATATGTAGAAAAGCTATCACTCTGTTAATTCCTATACGTGGGGACTCAGAATATGCAGAATAGAGTAGTAGTAGTAGTAGTAGTAGTAGTAGTAGTAGTAGTAGTAGTAGTAGTAGCATAACACCATCATCTTTACCATAATCATAAACCAAAAAAGGCCAAAAAAAATCATTGTAATACCCTTTCAGTTCCCATGTTAGGTGTAAGGAAATACCAGAGAGATCCTACACCTCCTACTTAAGTATCCTACGCGTGTGTGCTTCATTTAGACATGCATGGCTAGGTCTATCTGCATGACGTCCCTGCCTGGATCATTAAACTCAGGGGCTCCCTCATTCCTCTCCTCCTCCTCCTGCTGCCCCACATCCTTCACGCATCCTTCTCTCACATCCTATCGCCCATTATCATTATTTAGGCTTCTGATATTGCGAGGGTCCTATTAATCTCTCTCTCTCTCTCTCTCTCTCTCTCTCTCTCTGGGATCACCGGTTTTCTCTATCCCTCCTTTCCTCCATCCCTCCTTCCTCCCCCACCATCTTTCCTCCACTTCTCCACCCCGCTCCTTTACCTCCACCTCCCGCCGCCTCCCTCCCTCCCTCCCACCTCCACATCACGTGATCCACTGGCAGGAGTAGAGAAACTAAAACAAATTAAAGCAAATTAAGGCCAAGAACTTGTTACGCGGGGAATAATCGTAAATAAATGCTAGAGCTAAATGGTGGTTCCAGTAAGATACAAGGCAAGATGTGACGTTAATGCCTCCCCGGGTTTAACTAGTGCTTGTTAATGTATCAACCAGCCAGGCACTGTGGGAGGTATTCAGCGTCACAGCTCGTCCGTCACATGTCACATAAAACACATCATCTATCTACATTAATACACAGCTCCCCACCCGCCTCCCGTGTGTGTGAATGCTGTCCTAAACCTCATCACACCCCTCACGGACGCCGAACCCTGTCCCCGAGGAAATATTAATAAGTAGATCGGTGACTAGGACGTGAACAGCCAAACGTGAAGGAAAAACACTGAACTAGTACTGAATTAGCAAACATATTCACTTCCCATACACCATAATGAATGTTAAAGGCTTCTCACGGCCCATGACGTAGGATGATGCCAGACTACTAGTTAGGCTTAAGGAAATCATCTAAAATATCCATGTTAGGCTTTGCAGATCACGTTCTGTGCATCCTAATAAGTGTATAGTGCTCTCAACACTTACTTTTCACCGTCAGGGAGTGGGAAGAAGGGCAGGAATCTTGAAAATTCACGGAAAAAAAGGATTGCACCACACAAGTGACTGTTTACTCGGTTCCCGCGCAATTCCTCCAGGCCTCTGTGTTTATACTGGCTTATTGTCACGTCACACCTTGGCGGAGGCACGTGTCAATGTCTCCTCCGCAAGTTCAAGCAATTATTTTTCAGTGGTGTTTCCCGTCTGTTGGTTTACTTTACCGTGTACTCATTGTGTTTAAGTATTGCGGGTGATGTTTCTTAGTGTTGTGTGATAGTTACTTGTTGAATAGTGACGGTATTAGTGGGATAATTAAAGAGAACTATCCTGCCTCTACCCCTCCCCCATCTCTCCCCCTTTCTCTCTCCTTACAGACGTTTCCCTCCCCCTCCCCGGTACCGTCCGGCTCCCTCCCTCGCTCTCCCTCCCATCCCCTCTCTGCTCTTCCACCGCCCTTCCTTCCACCTCCCTCCCTCCATTCCCTCTCCTTTCTTCCCACATTCTCTCCACTTCCTCTTTCTTTCTCCTTCCTCCTTGTCTTCTCTCCACTTCTCTCTTATCTTTACTTCCTCCTCCACCTCCCATGCCTATCTCCCATCTCCCTCTCCCCGCCTCCTCCATTCTCTCCCTCTCCCCCTCCACCTCCTCCATTCTCTCCCTCCCTCCCTCCTCTCTGTCTCCTGTATAAGGCAAGGGAGACGCGTGCCACTGAACAGGAATAAATGTTGTCCCTTTAACCTTCATCCTTGTGTTCCCGGCGGAGAGACAATGATGATGGTGATGAAGAGGGTCTTGATAATGATGGTGATAGTGATAGTGATAGTAAAGACAATGATGGTGAGGAGGAGGAAGAAGAAGAAGAAGAGAATAATGCAAGGATGGTGATAATGAGGTAATGTTAAAATACTTATATAATAATAAAGATAATAGTGATGATTGAGAGAATAATGTAATGATGATGATAATGATAGTGACGGAATACAATGATGATGATGAGGAGGAGGAGGAGGAGGATGGTGAAGAGAAGAATAGTACAAATATGGTGACAATGATGATAATGATAAAGAAACGCTGATGATGGTATTGATGATGAACGAGAAGAACAATGACAAAAAGACGATGAAATATATTAATCTAAAATCAACTTAACTTTCTTCACAAATGAGAATATCAATTAATCATCTCACACAATACTACAAAAAATTGTGAAGATTATTCCTGTGTATTTAGTATGAAATCAAGGTATTATACACGTAAAAAAACTATTATCGTGTTTAAGACTTGTCACGTTTAAATACTTCTCGCTTTCTCTCTCTTTTATTTCATTTTTCTTCTTCCTCTCGTGCATTCCAGTAAGAAATTGAAGTATTATACTGATAAATGATTAAAAAGAATACCATAACCGTGTATAAAACTTGTCACGATTAAATACTTTTCTTTCTTTTTTCCCTCTCTCTTTTTTATTTCTTTTTTTCTCTCTCGTGTAATATTCATCGTCATTTTCAGTCATTTTTCACCTGTGACCTCGCACCAACACCTGCCGTAGCCAAAGGGTCTAGTTTTGCACCGTTCAAGGTTAAGGTGAAGGCGGAATGGGTGTGGTCACCTTCCAACACAGACCCCACCCATCACCCCCAACCTTCCCCCCCTCCCCCTTCACCCCATCTCCGGGAAACCCATTATCTCACCCAGCCACCCACCCCACCCATTTTTGCCATCCCTTACGCCATCACACCTGTCATGTACACCTGTTTTTGTTGTCTGCGTGTGCATGTGTGGCGTCGCAGGTGAGGCGTGGAGGCGTGGAGGCGTGGCAGTGTGGAGACAGGTACATTAAGCAGCAATTACTCACAGGTTTATGAGACAGATATATATATGTGGAGGTTTATGAGTTTGTTAACCCCGTGGCTCCGTCTCCTCACCTCGCCCCACCTTGTCTCGTTACCTGTGCCATACCAAAACCTCTCTCATTCTTCTCCTCTGCAAATCTTTCGGGTTTCTGTTCCCTAAAAATTACCTTATGTTGTTGTTTTCCTTCGTAAGTTATCTAGACCCTGTTGTTCGTCTCCGCACCTCACTCCACCTTGCCTTGTGTCATACCGAGCCTTTCTCATTCCTCTCCTCTGCAGATTTCCGGGTTTCAGTTCTCTAAATCTAGTTAAAATGTCCTGATGTTGTTATTTACCTTCGCAAGTTATCTAGTTCTAATCTCACGTCTTAGGTTCGTATCCGTGGGCTTCCAGATCTTAGTTCGCTGATAAGAGCAAGATCAAGAGCTCTTCAGCAGCACGGAGGAGCAATTATGAGTCTCCATTGTAATCAAACCAGTTTCTGAATCTGGACTCTAGTCACGTCTTCTTTAAGTGTCTGTTTTGACCTGCATTGACTTCTTGACCACTAAACGGGTGTTGAATGCATTGTGTCTACATTCTAAATACTTAATGCGTTTCTTGTGGTTGAGAAGACGTAATGGTGTGACTTTCGTGCTAAAACATGTTCTCTCTTTATCCTCTAGTCCCCCCCCTCTCTCTCTCTCTCTCTCTCTCTCTCTCTCTCTCTCTCTCTCTCTCTCTCTCTCTCTCTCTCTCTCTCTCTCTCTCTGCACGCGTAACATATCGAATAACTAAGTCCTTATCGAATACAAAACGCCCTTCATTGCAATGGTAATGCGGCGTGCTATCAGCTGCAGCGAGGTAATGCTTTATGCAAATGTGACCGCACTTAACGTTACCTCCCCTCCCCCAATAATCAGCTGCTAATTACACCGCTACATTTTCCAATCGAGATCAAGTATGCTGTGTAATCTAGCTAACCCGACTCTCGCTTGGAAGGGGGGAGATCTGGGCCAAGAGGATACAGTTTAATACTCAAGAGGGACTGCTTCATGAACGCTGCCTTACCAGACTAAAGCAAACCTGATGAACACGTGAGAGAGGCCAAAGAATCCAGTAAGATTTAAGGCCTGTATTTGGAATCGCTTTATTCTCTCGTAAGGTTCGTTTATGACAGATGTTTTCCTACTGACGGCATCTCGAGTCACAAAAAGCACTTCTGGGAACGTGTTGTGACTCGTTACTGAAACAGGTAAGAGTAGGTTAAGGGAAGGAGAGTGAACAGGTGGGAAAAGATAAATAAACAGATGAGATGAGATGAAAAAGTAAAGGAACAAAAGAAAACGAGATTACGAAGTGAAGGAGTAAAGAGACAGGAGGAAAAGAGGTGAGGAGTTGGAGTAAAGGAACAGAAAGAAGAGAGATGAGGAAGTGAAAGAGTAAAGGATAAGACGACAGAGGTGAGGAAATGAAAGAGGAAGAGAACAAAGGGAATAGAGATGAGGAAGTGACAAAATAAAACACACACACACAAAAAAAGCAATGAAGTAACGAAAGACAAAGAGACGAGTAGGTAAAGTAAAGAAACATAAAGCAGAGAGGTGAGGAAATGAAGGAGATAAAGGAAGATAACAAAAGAGAAAGAGAAAGAAGAAGAAGTGAAAGAACAAAAACAAAATTTAAGCAATAAAGTAACAAAGGGCAAAGAATAAAGAAGCAGAAGACAACAGAGAGGTGAGGAAATAAAGGAGTAGAGGAAGAACGATGAGAAAACGAGGGAATAAAGACACAAAACAAAATATAAAGCAATAAAGTAACAAAGGACAAAGAATAAAGAAGCAGAAGACAGAGAGGTGAGGAAATGAGGGACAAGACAAGCGCTCACTGAAGGCTTGGTCAGCGGGGGCCTGTGGTGTACAATAACACACTGTTGACACATGTGCTTTTCCCTGGAGGGCGGGGCTGACCGAGCAAACACACTGAAGAGGATGGAGGGACGCTGCGGTGTGAGCTGAGGAGATTTTGAGTAACGTCCGCACGCCCTCTGATCGCCACGCCCCTCCCGAAGGCGGCATACCTGATGAGGGGCTAATCGTTCTCTGTCTCTCTCTCGTCTTCGCCCTTGCAACACGCGACCTAGAACTTCACGGTGCGCTAAAGTGTGTGTGTGTCAGTGTGTGTGTGTGTGTGTGTGTGTGTGTGTGGGAGACACTTATGGATTGGATGACATGCATGTGTTCTGCCCAGCAACACTCAAAGATTTTTTTCCCTCGTGTTTGTGTGTGGTGTTGTAACGTACGTGTGTGTGTGTGTGTGTGTGTGTGTGTGTGTGTGTGTGTGTGTGGAGGAAGGGCGGAGAGCAGGCGCATGGTAAGCCTCCTCCACCACACCACACACCACACACACACACACCACCGTCATAACCTGTCCCTCCCTCCTTCCCTCCTTCCCTCCCTCCCGGACCAGTCAGTCCCTGCAGCCCGCGCCGCCCCCCTCACCTGCCTCACTTCGCCTCCCTCTTATCCTCTCCGCTGCCAGTTAATTTTCCGCGTGTAATGTCCTCTAATCGCCGTGATAAAGCCCGCCAGTTGTCATCGAGTCGCCCCGCGCGTCCTAACCCATCTCGATGTTGCCAGTGGGAGCGCCTCGTCTTATTTCCGCAGGCCAAGCACGCCCTGGCCAGACACGTGCACCAGTTGGGAGGCATCTTGCGCCGCTCTGCCGCCGCCTCGCTCACTTGCATTTGAATAAGGAAATAGGACTTTGGGAGGAGTGATAATCCCGGATTTCGGACCGGCTGAGGTGACTGCAGCGTGGCGGGTTGGCGGGTGACGGAACGCGGCTGGTTGTGTGTGCGGGCTGGTCCGGCTGTGGTGACATGCTTCAGCGTACGTAACACGCACACACAGACACACGCCCCCTCCATCCCGCGCCCGCGCATGCAACACACACACACACACACACACACACACACACACACACACACACACACACACACACACACACACACACACAAAGACAGCACAGGTGACTTACCTTCAGCACAGGTACTCATCGTTCACGCGGGTCTTGGGAGCATGGCTGCCACACTATACTAAACAGAAGACATTTCTTGCGTGCACTCGCAATATTCGGCAATTTCCGGCACAAGACCTGTGCATAAGTGCGTTGATGAACTTCAGTAATCCACTTACAGCTGTGTCTAAGGCCACTTAACTCTTGGAAGCCAAGTTTCACACCCTTAAGTTGCGGAAAGCTACGTATGTTAAGCCAGAAGCAATTTTTTTTCTTTTTTTTTCAGAGTTCAGGGCTTTGAGTGGGTTTCAAATGTTTACTTCAGTCCCCTGCCAGCGCCTGTCTCCTCGGGCTTTTGTTCAGTGTTACAAAATAGCTTTCAATGTCTACCGTGTGCTTACTCTCTAGCATATAGATATCTATCATACACGCTACACAAACTTATAGGTACAGTAAATCTACTTTTATATAGTATTTCCAATCAGTAATCAAAAATATTTCACAGGAAATAACAAAAATTTCCTTCACACTACAAAATTTGATCTACTACTAGACCGCCTTTTGCGGCTTCCAGATTTGAGCTCCCACGGGAAAATATCCCGATTACCACCGTCTTGTGATGTAACAAAAGCTTACAAATATTACAGCACGCCTCTCAAACTTCTGCGTGAGGCGAAGGAAAAAATGTTGACAGTTTCATTCCTCTTCATCATTCCAAGCTGAAGTGTTCACAAGTGTGCGTCTCAGCATCCAACTTGCGGGGAAGGAAGAGGCGGTGTTTTACTTTGTGGGGACATGTAGCATCGCTGCCCTGGTGGTGGTGGTGGTGGTGGTGGTGGTGGTAGTGTGCGTGCTGCGTGCGTGCGGGGGGAAGTCTTGTCAGGAAGCCTTGGAGGAAATACCTTATGTCATGTAATGGAAGAATGTCAGCAGTGTGGATGAGGAAGACGCTGACGCTCCTGGACGTGTACAGGAAGCGAGTCCCTGGTGTCGGGTTGCCTATCGTATAATGAGGTTTGTGGTCACGCTGATCAGAGCGACTCGCCGACGACTCCCGGCTAACAAACAAGTGGACACGTGAGGGGGAAGACTTGGAAGTGGTCAGTGAGGACCGCTCATTTCCCTCGCGTTGTGAGGTGCATAAGATGTGGTGGGCCGCGGCGTCCGGCGAGTGCCATGGTGAGCGGGTGCCAGGGTGCCAGGGAGGTGGAGTGTGGCAGGTGTGGCGGCGTGGCTCTCACGGCGCCTCGAGTGTTTGTCGTGGCTCGCTCCCCGCCCTCATCAGACGGTCTCCTGCCTCGTGTCAGGCTTTTTCTCTTGGGACAGACAAGTTCATTCCTACACTACGGAGCCACGGATGTGTGTGCAATATTTTAACTTGTGCGTCACTGGAAGATACAAACGTGGCAGTTGTGCTTCTTAACGAGTGATCCTGGGTTTTCTTGACTAATATTATGAAGGAAGACGTTTACAGTTTCATCATTGCGCGTGCATATCAGTGTTGGTGTGGTCAGACATTACATAGTGTGCGAGCAGGTGTTATTGGGGCAATTATTCACTCATCACATTCAGGTATCACAATCAATATGAGCCAGGTGGTGCAGGGAGAGGCGGTCCTCGCGGCGGGACTGCGTAGGGGCGGGAGTGGCGTGTCGGGGCCCTGCCGCGTGGGGGTGTGTGACTGCAGCTTTAAGGAGCGCGTCTCCCACCCGCCCCCTTACTTCACTATTGACGCCCCCACCAGGCTGAGGTGCACGCTGCTCCTGCTACTGATGCTGCTGCTGCCGCTGTCAGGAGCGGGGGTGACGGTGGGCGTTGCCGGGGCGCGGTGCACGTGAGGTGGTAGTGGCTTAGGTGGTAGTGGAGGTGGTGGTGGTGGTGGAGGTGCAAGTGGTGCAGGTGCAAGGTGCAGGTGCCGCTGGCCGTGGAGCCAACAGTTGTCGTGGTGCAACACACGTAAAGGAAAAACACATTAACTCAAGTCAGAATGCGGTGCGTCCGTAAAGCGGCAAGTAAACAGTCAGTGTTGGTGCTGTCGTGGGTGTGGTGGTGCGAGAGAGTGGGTGGTAGATCTGGCGAGCCAGGTGCAGTTTCCAACAAACCGTACAAAAGCCTGACAACAAACACAAACAACATAAAAGACTGTGCCCTGTGCGGAGCAGCGGCAGCGCGTGTTCGGCCGCCGCGGCGCTGGCAGGGTCTGGGCGGTGGCTGGGCGGTGTGGCGGCGGTGCTGCTGCCGTGGGTCCGCCCAGGGGCGTGGGCCGTATTGATTGTGGGGCGTCCGGCCACCGCGCCACACCGGTGCACCGCCCTCCCGCCCCGGCCCGGCTCACCTCAGTCCCGCCCCTCCCGCCCCTCCCGCTGGGCTCACCTCAGTCCCGCCCCTCCCGCTGGGCTCACCTCAGTCCCGCCCCTCCCGCTCGACTCACCTCAGTCCCCGCCTCTCCTTCCCCTCCTGTTGGGGTCACTTCAGTGCCGCCCCTCCGACCCTCCCTCCCGCCTAACTCACCTCAAACACATACCCCTGCCATACCCCTCCCTCCTCCCCCTCCCCCCCTCCCGCTGCTCCTCTCCCTCCCGCCCCTCCCACCCTGATCACCTCTGTGTCGCCCCGCCCCGACCTGCTGCGACCTGCCCCTTACCACTCCGACTACTGCTGGACCTCCACCACCACCACCACCACCACCGAACATACTGCTGCAACAATAATAATTCGGATTACCACTGCGACTCCTCCGCTGCGCCTGCTGGTGGTGGTGGTGGTTGTGCTGCTGTTGGTACAAGATAACCCAACGTCAAGGCCGCGTCGCATCCTGGGTGTGATTTCTACGTGGCACCTGATCACACCGCTAATTAGAAGGACGCGCAGGTGACAGCAGGTGTCCGCTTCGCCGCATCAAGCCGTGACGTGCAGATCGCGGGATAAACCAATGCAAAACAACAAAATCAACGGCCCTTTAATGACAATAACAGACAATAACAGGGCGTGCAGGGAGATTGTTATTCCATGTCTCCCTTTGCCTCTGATTGTGTGCAGCAAAAAATTAAATAAATAAAAACAAAAACCCTGAAAAAGACGCAGGAGTTGAATATAGATTGTGTG
>CM035175.1:6153490-6178075 GCA_020233015.1 Callinectes sapidus | reverse complement strand
ACACCCCCCCCTCTCCCTCTCTCTCTCTCTCTCTCTCTCTCTCTCTCTCTCTCTCTCTCTCTCTCTCTCTCTCTCTCTGGACCGCCATTCATGAAGTCTTTGCCTCTTACCGCCTTTCATGTCTCGCTATCGGATCCAAATCTTCGTCTCATCCATTTATCGATCCGAGTTTCCGAACACTGCCCGTTTACCGCCCTTGTCTCGTCCACGTCCCCTCCCGCGTCCTCCCTCCCGCGGATGCACAGTTTTGCGTCCCCAGGGAGTGGTTTTGAGCCCCTGAACTTCCTCATCTGCAAATAAAGGTCTGAATTGTTTGCGATCTTCCCCCCCATTGTTTGTTTTGTCCCTTGGGAATCGTCTCTGTTTCTCATAATGGTTTGTTTTAAAAAGTATCTACCCATTGTTCTTGTTTGCATTCCCATGAGGTTTATCTGTGAGTGTTCTCCGTTAATAAAGGGTTCTGATACTTTGTTATGGTGTTTTTGTTGGTTGATAGCCATGAAACCTTTTTTGTAGGGCCATTCAAATGCATCTTTAACCCCTTCAGTACTGGGACGCATTTTCATATTTATTCTGATTTTTTTGTCGATTTTATACAGCTTCACAAATTCATGCGTGGATTAAAACAGTACAGACTCTGGCCATTAATCTTCTTACCTCCGTAGACCCTTCCTAATGTCAATAAGACCGTTTAATCACACCCAAACTCGTGGTAAAAATGTGTCCCAGTACTGAAGGGATTAAATAAAGACAATTCTCCTCCTTCACACAAAACTACATGCACTTGCCACACGTACCCTCCACTTAATATCAAAAATAGTCCCTTTCTAAGCTCTCCCGGACTCAAAGAGGACTGGCAACTAACAAGGCCTTTTTTACACTCTTTTTATTACCCTTGTCCAGCTTTTCCCTCTTGCGTAAATAAAAAAAAACATATAGATAAATAACCAAATATAATCTCACCTGTCACTATCATTAATTGCGACATTCCCCAAGGACTGTTTCTCTGCTCTTTTCTACGCAAGTCAAGGCTTCCACAAACGCGCAGGTGAGCAGATGAGGAGTCGCCACGCTGCTGGGAAGTGTGGCGCAGACCCAGAGGCCGCATTCCCAAACGTCTTACGGTCTTATCTCCATTACTATTAACACACTGAAGGGAAAGTTAATGTGAGTCCCTGTCTGTTCTTAGTATTCTTCACACAGGTTACCAAAGATTCCACGCTATTACTTGGAAAATCAATGGTACTCCTCACATACTTATTACCAAATTGTTACGGTAGTTAATCCTTCTTCAGCATCAAATTTACTGTTAATGGCTAAAGTACATCAGTTTCTGAAGCTTAAGATGGATTTTAAGACTAGGAATCTGTCTGAGAAAAAGATATATAAGAGTCTCTGTTAATACGAGTCCAGATTTTTTTCTACCACTTTTATACCACATTGTACCTAACACTTCTATTCATACCACTTTTATACACTCTTATACAACTCATACTCTCTTATACACCCTTATACCACAATGTACCTGACACTCCTACTACAATGTACCTCAAACTACTATCTGTACCACTCTTATACACCTCTGTACCTGACACTACTATTTATACACAATGGCAGAGCAGTCAGCGATTAATTCCTTCACGTCACTTCTATCAAGGACGGCGCACCTCAACTTCACCGCACCACAAGACTCATTGGGAACGAAACTCCTTACTTGATTAACCTCAATTCTTATTCTCGTATCCTCAAACACTTCTCTGCTTCACCTCTATCATTTCAAAAGGATTTATCTAAATTTACACAAGTTTTTAAGGTGTTTTCATGGTTCTAGAGGCAGAGTGATAAGGTTTCTATGTTACTGAATGGAGAAACACCCTTGAAAACCCCGCTAGACATCTCTGTGGCCTTGGAAAATAGTCGTGGTGAGACAGCCGAGCGTTTCTAAATACTGACATTACATTCCAGAGAGAACCAAAACAATCAGACGGGCAGGGCAGCATTTTATATTGTACCCCCCCCCCTCTCTCTCTCTCTCTCTCTCTCTCTCTCTCTCTCTCTCTCTCTCTCTCTCTCTCTCTCTCTCTCTCTCTCTCTGAAGACGAAAAACAGACACATACTTGCAATAGACTTGATTTATGTGTACCAACAGCGTAATATCTTCTATGTGACACGCTATTGTCTCCTGTATGAACAATCTCCGCCTTCCTCGGTATTGCGTTCATGGTATTCTGGCGGAAATCTCTCTTGTGGGATGTGAGGAGTACATTTTGCCCCTATAAGTCTTTCTGAACGGCTCGTAAACTTGACTTCCTCGCTCTTAATGACTATAAGCGCTCTGATCACAGTTACTTTGCTTTTGAAGGCTGCACACACACGCACACGCACACGCGCACACACACGTTACTTGCTTCTATTGTTGTCGTTGTATTTATTTTTGTCATTGAGTTATTTGCAGTTTAGATACGAGGAGTAAGAAATTTGGAGAAATGGAGGAGAAGGAGGAGAAGGAAGAAGCAAAAATGTGGTGAAAGACAATATTTAGTTTAGTTCTTCCTTCAATGCTACCTTTTCTATTTGATACACGAGGGAGAACAAGGTACCCCCTTAAAATAGTTGTTCTCTGTGATGTCGGTGAGGAGAGAGAGCCTGGATTATATTTAGTTTAGTTTCTCCTTCAATATTGTTATGCGCAGTGGTTAGTGGTAATTTAAGCTTCATATAGCGTATTTTCAGGCATTTACACGACGGAATTGCATAAAAAATCATTAATCATGGAAGATGTCTCAGAAAGGCTAGTGATTAACGAAATGACACGTGTTTTTAAGGGTGACTTTTAATGTTCCAGTGGCAGATCTATAACATTTCTGTATTCTCGGGATTTTTAAGGATGATAGAGATATGAGAAGCATGATAGTGGGGAGAAGGGGCTGGAAGAGAGGTGTAGAGGGCAGAAAGGGAGGAGGTGACCAAAGATTCACTTTATAATTGAATCTAACTGATGGTAACTGCCTTACAAAAGAATAGCAGATGTCATTTTTATAATCATTGGCAGAAACATTGATTGAAGTAGAGAGCTGATTACAACAGTAGCAACAACAACAACAACAAAAACATAAACAACAACGCACACACACACACACACACACACACACACACACACACACACACACACACACACACACACACACCTTACGTCAGAGAGACCTTAGAAGCTGTCGCACATTCACGTATTAAAAGCAACAGCCTCGAGACAGCCAGAGAGAGAACACTTTGAGCGACAGACGCAGTGATGTCATTGATGAGTCACGCTATTGATCTCTGTAGAGGGGGGAAGAAGGGACGGCGGTGTGGGGTGGGGGGGGTCTGTATCTCGCCGGCCGCTCGCGTGTTCCGTCCAGCGTGTGTTTATAGTTTGTGTTGTTGTTATTAGTATTGTTGTTCAAGTGTGTTTCTTTTTTTCCTTATCGTTAGCTATTCATTTCATTTTATTTAGTTTTGTTTGGTCTTCTTTATTCTGTTAACTCCTCCAGTACTGGGACGCATTTTCTTATTTATTCTGCCTATTATTTGCCGATTCTATATAGTTTCAGAAGCTCATGTTCCGATTGAAATAGTAAACACTGGCCATTAATCTTCTGATCTCCATAGACCCTTGCCAATGTCAATAAATCGTCTAATCACACGCAAAACTCGTGGAAAATGTATTCCAGTACTGAAGGGGTTAATATTATCTTTACTATTTCAATGGTGTCCTTAGGCTCCGACAGAGGCTCACCACAGAGACTCCTGCAGCAGCTTGCCTCACCACCGCCTCACCCACACCTGCTGCCCTTCAAGTATTCACCAGGTCAGATTGAAAAGGGAAATAACCATACTTTAACTCCTTCAGTACTTGGACACATTTTTACCATGAGTTTTGGGTGTGATGAGATGATTTTGTTGACATTGGGAAGGGTCTATGGAAGTTAGAAAATTGATGGGCAAATTTTGTACTGATGAAACAAAAAAAATAATAAAAGACAATAATTCACCGCTAAAAGTATTAAAGACATGTTCGGACTCATTTGGAGGAGAAAATATATATATAACGCAAATAACATGACGGCCTTGTATTACAGTGTTGTGTGATGGGTGAGGTGAGTGAGGCAGATGACAGATGCTAATTGAGGTAAATAGATTACAGGTGAGACGTGAGTGAAATGGGGAATAGATAAATAAGTTAAACGTGAAAAGGGTGATGGGTGAATGTGATGTACGTGGGAATGTTTTGGTAAGTTTTGAGTGATTAACATGAGGCAATGAATAAGCTGGTGACGTAGAGATAACAGATGAGGACATGCTGATAACGAGATATCTTTTCCTAATGCAACATGTCACTATACACTCAGTAACAAGCATTATTCCAGTGACTCGTGAACACTTCCAGATATCTGACTACACTACAACTACAGCTACAATCCTTTCACTTTAGTATGAGACAATTATCACAACCATAATGCAACGTGTGAAATCTTTATAAACAACTGGTGATAAATGGATAAGTGTCTCAATTTCTGCTCCGTTCAAAGATCATGTTGGAGTAGAACAAGTAAAGATACCTCAGAGTGATTGAGGATTAAAGAAAGTAGTAATAATAGAGGCTGAGAGAACGAAAATGGGATGCATGTGGGGAAATCTACTTAAGCCACCGCTACAAACCTCCCTGAATATTGGAGTTGCCGAGAGATGGCAGCTCCTGTGTCCTCCAAACATTAACCCTCACTCTCCATGTTCCCAGATAGGCAGGCGATTCAGGCGGTGTGTGGCAATGGCAATGCTGGGGTGACGTCACAAGGAGACCGCCATATTGGTCCTGGCAGGGAGGAGGAAGGGCGTCGCCGTTATATTACCGCCGTACACTGTTCCTCCCTCACTAGTTAACTCACAAGTGCGCCACAATGGAGGAGAAGACGCAGATGAAGGAGCTGGACCAGTGGATAGACCAGCTGATGGAGTGTAAGCAGCTGGCAGAGAATCAGGTGAAGACACTCTGCGAAAAGGTAAGACCGGAGGGGGGTTTTATCATTTTTCCCATTTTCTCGTTTATTTATTCACCCCCACGAGTCTCCTGACACACGGGGAGCCTCATGCCGGTGTTGTTTCATCCCACTATCCTTCCGTGGCTGGGGAATGAGGGGATGTAGGTTTATTTGGCAAGTTTTGGGCAATGCTGAGATCAGGTGTCCGTCAGATTTCATTTTGTCACTGAAGGACGAGTGTTTATATGAATCTTACTCGTTCTCCGCCTCGTATTTCTTCCCTTTGAGCTTCCATGGGGTGGAAATTAGGTTAAGTTAGTGTATTTGCTGTGTTTTGGAGTACTTGGGGGTGAAGTGTGTTGCTAGTTTAAATTTTCAAGGTGAATTAATAGATTTGCCGCCTCTTTCCACTTCATGACTCATTTCCCACTCATATTTCCCTTCCGCCCGCATGTGTAGCTTAAAATGTTGGTTATTTATTTTAGTGTTATTATGAAGATTTAGGCCTTGTGGAGGTCACGTGGTCAGCAGACTCAATTTTATCACCCAAAGACTGTTTTTTTTAAATATATCTGGGTATTGGGTGAATTTCCTGGTAGGCTTATTGTTGTATCTGGTGTATAGGCATGTGAGAAGGCCTAGGGAAGCAATATAGGCTGTGAAAGATTTGATTTGGTTGGGTATTTTAAACTTCCTAACTTCATCTTTTGATTTTTTCCAGTTTGTGTTTATTTGTGCTCATGTTATATATATTATGGTGAATGAATTGGCTTTTTGATGTAACTAATACATATCTGGTATTATTATCTTATCTATTTTGGTGAATGAGTATGATATAGTGTTCATGTTACTAATTACTGTATCTTATTGAAGCCTCCAATCCCCACCACTAGCAGAGACAGGATGGCTCTCTTCACACAGCTAGGCAGACTGTGGCTTAGTGGGGAAGGGGCTAGGAGTAAGCTGGGACACAAATTAATGTAAAAATAGAGGAAGTTACATGATTCCTAGCAGACTAACATGTACTGGACCGGCAAGCTCTGTAGAAGACAAACAAAAGACAAGCAGAAGAAATAAAGCCGTATCCTGTACACTAGTTAACCTTACATCGACTGCAGCACATTCAAAAACCACCTTCACAGCTTCATCATCCTTTCGTTCATCTCTCTACACACTCCTAGCAACAACATCATCCATTCCCGTCCTGTCTTCACCCCCCCATCATGCTCTAACTCATTCTGCTCATTATTTGTTGATTTTATACAGCTTCAGAGACTCATATGGCTTGATACCTTGCACATAGAAGCAGAAATGCGTGTGTATGATTTATAACACTAGATCTTTATTGTAAGGCTCAATATCATGCAAAAAGGAGCAGAAATATGTATACAGAATATGAAATGCTATGTTTCCCTAATTATTTGCTACTCAGAAGGCAGTAAATGTTTGGAAGTAAGCAAGTGGGAACAGTTTATTTGAAATCTTTGAATAGGACAGCATTGAAGGTTAGGCCAGGCTTGGTTAGGGTGGGCTGGGCTGGTCTGGGCTGTAGAGTGATGGAGTTTAAGCTTTTTAAAGGGAAGAGCCTTGGACAGATATGAAGAACACCCCTGTACTGGTGTTCTCACATGTCAGGACTGCCCCATGCTATACAGGACTGGGAATGTACATCGTTCAGATAATACTGTTCCTGTGTGGGCTTGATAAACCTGTGATATGTACGTGACTGGTAATACTTATTTGTTAGTAATGCCTGTATTCTTAAACACTTTACTCTCACCATCACTACTCTCCAAAGGCTCTAGTTGAAGGTAGTCATGTTTTTAAGGGTATTTTTAGGGTTTTAATGATGGATTGGCAATATTTCTAGTTCATTATGAGGAAAAACTGTCTTGAAAACCTGGGTACTCATCTCTGTGATCTGAGAAAGTTGTTGTGGTAAGAGCAAAGTGCTTAAGAATATGAAGCTAAAGGTTTTCTCACTTGGACTATATTGTGTATGGAAAAAGTGTGATGTATTATCTAAACAAACTGGATTAGCCTGGAAAACTTGCTTCATTTGATAAAGGACGTGTGTATGAGTTAACTGATAAAAATAACACCACCTGTGTGATATCCAACCTGGGAAAGACCTACACACCTTAATCAAGTGAACTAGGAGTGGAAGTGGTAATAAGGTGAAGAAAGTATGTGTGTATGTAATTGACCTTTATCCTGCGTAGTGCCACCCTTGAAACAGTTGGTCATGGTGGAAGAGGAAATCTATTGTATGAATCTGCTATAATGTTATGAATAGGAGAATGACGGTGCTCTCTCACTCACCATTGTATGACATGAAGCATTGTAGTGTAGTGGTGTGGGAACCTGTGGCAATATTTACAGAGGTACCAACATAGACCCTTTATCATGTAATATAAGCAATGGTAAACTCAGGAACTCCCTCCCTTGCTTCTATATTTCAAACTTCCTATGACTTCACTTCATTTTTAGAGGGGAGGTTTCAAGGCATCTATCGCTGGGTAATTCTTTTGAACTTATAGAGGACTGGCAAATTAGTGGGCTGTTTTATTTTTATTTTTGTTGCCCTTGGCCAGCTTCCCCCTGTTATGTAAAAGATATTAATGCACCTCTGTGGCTTGTGGATTTTAGAGGTTGGTATTAGTAAACAATTCCTGTCACGTGTCTTTCCTGGCTGCTTCCTCTCTTGTGGTCATTATACACCTCTGCAGGTCACATTATATGCATGGATTATGTGTCAGGGGTGTGGTGGGCATGTGTGTTTGTGTGTGTGTGTGTGTGTGTGTGTGTGTGTGTGTGTGTGTGTGTGAGACTGGTACTGTGTTGATCTGAGCCAATGTTGATAAGATTAAACAGCTGATAGGAGACACACTGGACCTAATGTCGTCTGTCTCTTAGCAATGATGATGTACATTTGGTCATTCATTCATTTCCTTAACTTTGGGAAGGAATTATCAGCAACTATTAAAAGGGACTTAGATTTGCACATTTATCCCTTTATATTCTATTGTGACCATGAAAAATACAAGATTAGTGTGGCATTGTTGAGTACTTAAGCAAAGCTACTGAACTATTATGAACAATGGTCCAGTTTCAATGTTTGCATAGGTACAGATTATTTTTCTGTGCCCATTCATGAAAATTAAACCACTAATCTGAAAACGGTATATTGAAGACTGTGGGAATATTTGTAAGTTAAAAACTGTACATATTTATTATACACCACAAAGTTAGTGTTAGTCAAGGGAATATCTTTACATGCAAGAATCCACCACAAGGACCTTCATGTTATTTAACTATATTTTCTCCTCTTGGGGTCAGCAACACTCAGAAGGTCTGGATTCATAACACAGGCTGCCAGTTTACCTATACTAGAGTTAACATTAAGGTATTCTGTTTGTGGAAGTGGAGTGGTGGTGATTTGACAAATGTAGTGGCAAAAGACCTGCCACAGATGACATTGAGGTGGTGAAGGTCTCAGATAACATTGAAAGCACAGATACCACAGCAATATCTCCAATGACAAGCGACAAGTGTGCAGGGTCAGGTGTGTATCGAGCTGACACTTCCTTATTAACAATTCAGAGCATTTACACATCTTACCCTGAATGTCAATGAGTGAAAGGCAGGCAGAATGCAAATGCTGTCACCCCTTGAGACAGTAGCACTCACAAACCTTCATATTTTGAGGGATATGAATGATTATGTGGGATTAGTTAAGGTGTCAAATGTGTAGCAAGGATGTGATAGCTTTCTGCCTCTTTAATATGTGTCCCAGGTGTTGTAGGGGTGGTAGCACTCACAAAGCTTCATATTTTGAGGGATATGAATGATTGTAAGGATTAATTAAGGTGTTAGAACTAGAAGTATAGGAAGGATGTGTAAGTTTTCTGCCTCCTTCACCCCTTCAGTACTGAGATGCATTTTTGTATTTATTCTGGTTTCTATTTGACAGTTTTTTATACCTTCAGAAACTCATGTGGGGATTAAGATAGTACAGACTGGCCATTGATCTTCTAATCTCCATAGACTCTCCAAATGTCAATAAAATAATTCAGTTATACCCAAAACTTATGGTAAAAGCATGTCCCAGTACTGAAGGGGTTAATATGTGTCCTAGAAGTGGCTCGAGTGTCCTACATCTAAAACTTTTTGCCCTATAAACCTCAGAATAAATATGATGGTCACCCTTGCTATTTCTGACTCCCTCTTGTCGGTACAGCATGGCGGCAGCCTGCTCTATGTGTAAATATTGGCACAGGAGACGTTTTACTTGTTTTACTTAGTTTTAGGGCTTAAAATGTCATAGCAAAGCCTGTTAACACTTTCACTAAGGTGTTTAGGCATTGTCAGTGATAGAAATGCTTTGTATTATCTTGCCAAGGTCATTAAGAGGGAAAACGGGGTTGAAACAGGGATAAATGCCTTCTTTGTTTTTATAATCATGTTGGTGTTATTCTTGTTCTTTTCTTCCTCTCTTTTCTTTACCATCCTTTTTGTTACCCTACCCACTACCCAAATAGCCAGGAGAGCATATAGCATAGTAATACCATGCTGGGAGATGATAGCTAAGTAACACTCACACCACAGAACGTCCCACTCTAGTGAAGGTGGTGACAGCAACAGCACACCTCTACCAATTGTGTTTCATTGCCACAGTTTTATCAAAATAGGAAGTACTAAAGGAGAAGGAACTGTAGCCGTCTTAAAGGTGATGACATTAGACACTTCACCTCTCGGCTTATAAAAGGGCACATATTTTAAAGGCATCTATGTTTATACCTTTTTTTTTTTTCTTGTTATGTAAGAAGGGAAAGCTGGCCAAGTATAAAACAAAAAAAAGCCCACTTTGTTGCCAGTTCCCTTGCAGGTCCGAGAGAGTTAGCCAAAAAGTAATGGGATAAATATCTGTCTTTAAACCTCCCTCTCAAAGTGAAGTGATAGGAAGTTGTTAGTGTAGAGGGATTTAAAAGATGAAATGTCAGTGTTTAGTCAGAATTATTATGTTGTATATGCAATTACAGAAACTATAAATTGAATGTGTGACTTGAATACACAAACATAACCATTAGAACAGAAGGGAGGGAATGTTTAATGTTTACAAACACACACAGACATTCTCATCACTGCCCTGAATAAGTTAAATGTGTGACTTGCCAGATTGAGTATTGCACTGTCATCCCCCACAGGCCAAGGAGGTGCTGGCCAAGGAGAGCAATGTCCAGGAGGTGAAGTCTCCGGTCACAGTGTGTGGAGATGTCCACGGCCAGTTCCACGACCTGATGGAGCTCTTCAAGATTGGCGGACGGTCTCCAGACACAAATTATCTCTTTATGGGGGACTACGTTGATAGAGGCTATTATTCCGTAGAAACAGTCACCTTGCTAGTTTGTTTAAAGGTAAGTTACTCTGGCTGGCTTCCCACTGCTGCTGCTGCTGCTGCTGCTATGGGGCCTCTGCTCTTGTTGCTCCCTAGTGAGGTTCAGATTGAGCGTGTGTGGGTGTGAGTGTGTTTCTCTGTCTGTGTGCCACTTGGGTAGCTTTTGGGGAGCATGATGTGTTTGTTCTTCAATTCTATTAATAGATATTGAGATACATGTGATACAAGTAAAAATAGAATGGCATTTTGTTAGCTATTGCTCAATAGTAAAGTTATATATCTTATGGTCATTTGAAAATTATTTGAATTAGGAAAAAATAATGTATTTATGATGAAATAATCAGATTGAACAAATATAGAAGTGACATCATGTTTAGGGAAATCTGTGCCAGTTATAAATAGATGTTGGGCTTATTTTAAGGTGGCAAGGCAGCCATGCCAATGTTTATGAGCATGAGGCGGCGGCAGACCAGTGTTTGGGTGGCGGGTGGCGGTGTGCATGCCAGCACCAGGGGTGGGTGAGTGCATTGTGTGTGTGGTGTGAGGCAGCCACATGTTGAGTGTTGAGGACAGCGACCTTGCATGGCATCCATGGCCTGGCAGGGCGTTCACTGCTGCTGCTGCTGCTGCTGTCACCCCTGGTGACTCGTGTGTGACTGGCATAGTGCCAGGCAGGGTGTGTGAGTAGCAGGTGGACAGCGGGGCCCATTGTTCCCCTGTGTTACCCTGTGTTCCCGGTGTTGCAGGTTCGGTTCAGGGAGCGAATAACCATCCTGCGAGGCAACCACGAGTCCCGGCAAATCACCCAAGTCTACGGGTTTTATGATGAGTGTCTTCGAAAATATGGAAACGCCAACGTTTGGAAATACTTCACAGACCTGTTTGACTATCTGCCCCTGACAGCGTTAGTAGACAGCCAAATCTTCTGTCTGCACGGCGGCCTCTCCCCCTCCATAGACACACTGGACCACATCAGGGCCCTGGACAGGCTGCAGGAAGTCCCACATGAGGTGAGTCACTCTGCTCTCACTCCTCAAACTGGCCAGGACGTGTTCACTGCAGGAAATGAAGAGGAAATCCCACTATCACACTAACACTGAATACAAATAACCATCTAGGAATAAGAAAAAAGCCTCAGTACCTAACCCACTGACATTGTAAGAGTGTAGCTTGACCAGTGCCTTCCTTGCAGGGTCCCATGTGTGACTTACTGTGGTCTGATCCCGATGACCGTGGCGGCTGGGGCATCTCCCCTCGCGGTGCCGGCTACACCTTCGGACAGGACATTTCTGAGACCTTCAACCACTCCAACGGCCTCACACTGGTCTCCCGGGCCCACCAGCTGGTCATGGAGGGCTACAACTGGTGTCACGACCGCAATGTTGTCACGATCTTCTCAGCTCCCAATTACTGCTATCGATGTGGCAACCAGGCAGCCATCATGGAGCTGGATGACTCCTTGAAGTATTCATTGTGAGTATTGCACCACTGATACACTCACTTCTCACTAAACTATAACTTGGTGCAACATTGAGTGATAGAAATGCAAAACCATGTGTGTGTGTGTTAGTTCTCTTTTACCTACTGGTCTCTGTTACCAAAATAGTTCAGCTTTTAGCTTTTTCATGCATTTTATTTACCAAGATAGGGGTTTCTGTGTCATAGCTGTGTTATGAGTGTACCCTAAACCACTCCCTCTCTCTCTCTCTGCCCACAGCCTTCAGTTTGACCCTGCCCCGAGGAGAGGAGAGCCACATGTCACCCGCAGGACTCCAGATTACTTCCTGTAAATTCCCCACCATGTCCCCTCACCAGCAACATTGTCCCCTCATCACCCCACTAACATGATACACTCTCCTACACCACACATTTTGAATACACCACAAGGGTATTTTCACTTCTCTTATTTGATATTACTACTACTACTACTACTTCTACTACTATTACTACTACAGTACTACTCACTACAAGTCAGTAATGGTGTTTTGAAAATTGAACTGCTTTGTTTTTGTACTTGTGTTTGATCACTGTGGAAGGTTGGGGTTCTGTGCATCCACCTTCAGTTTGTTTTTTATCATTCTATTTTTATTTTTATTTATTATTTTATATTTTTCATTTTTTATTTTTTTTTGAGGAAACTGCAGGCTCAGTTACCATTACTGTACAATTGTGAATTGATGACCCAGCAGCAGACAGTAGGTAGGTAGCCATTGTCAGTCAGTCAGTCAGTCAGTTCCTGGGGAGCTGAGGAAGTCTTGGTATCATAGTTGACGCCCTAAGTCTCACTCTGTCAGCTTGCAGACTCAGTCAGGGAAGGCACATTTATTTATTTTAAATTAACTTTGTTAAAGTGACATTGTTCTAGACTTTAGAATCAATTCCATCCTGTTCTTGTGTTTTGATGGATACAGATTTTACAAACCATTTCTGTGATGAAGTAAGTAAAAGGTGAAATTTCAGTGTTGTACCAGACTCAATAGCCAATCTGGCTGGTGATGGGCAGAGGGTGGAGCCAGCAGCGTGTGTGGCACGGTTAACAGTCGCCCTTAGTGTGTACAACACTGGCCTGTTGAGGAGTCTGTACAGAGTAACAACAGAGCAAGGCCGGTCAGCTGGCAGGTTTGGTTTGCCCCAAGCGAGGGAATGTTGTATTTCTGGGATCAAAGGTTGTCACCTGTGTGGGTGATCCTGGTGTTGGTGGCAGTGGTGACCAGTGTGGAGGGAGTCAATTGTCAGTTGCATGAGATCTTGAGCACTGTTGCATTTTTGTCCAGGTGAGAAGAAGGTGTGCCTGGTTTTGTTTTCTAAGTTGCTGTCCAGAAGTGTGATGGCTTGCTCAGTCAGGAGTCTCCTGCGTTCCACCCGAGGCACTGCAGGCCCCGGCAGACCGAGTGCCGGGGACTTGCCAGAGATCTGTCTCTGTTGGCAGTTTGGTTTGGCAGACGGGCGCGTCCGGACCGAAGACTTGTCCCATCGCTTTGTGTCCGCCGGAAGACAAATGTTGTGGCCCTTGGCCTGAACCTGACCTCCGCTCACCTTGACTAGTGCTGAGCCTCTGCCTCAACTAAGCTTGCACTCTGAGTTTTTAATATACATTTATATATATATATTTTATTCTTCACCTTGTCTTGTGTCTCTTCCTACCCTTATGTGTAATGATTATTTGCTCCATAATGATGCTTTGTAGTGCTAAAGTTTGTGATGTTGGTGGAAAGTGTGGTTTTGGACACTATTTATTCTAACCATCATAGACAAATTTGATAATCTAGTGTTTAGTAATGATGGTTTGTGAAAGACTCAAGGGATTGATGCAGGATTCGTTAACCGTACGAGTGATGAACCATAGCCGTCGGCAACTTAGTATTCATATCAACATGAACTGAGGATTCACATAGGCATATACGTATAATATATTCTATATATAAATATATATCATTCTTTTGCAGTCATTTTGAAAGTTAGTCCAAATACTTTAGTACTAATATCTCCTCTAGGACCCAAGAGAACACACCGTTTTGTTTCATGTTGTCGTAGTGGGAGGCTAGATACAAGCACAGTGTCAGGGTTCTGCATCGCTGCCGTGGATGTATGGCGTTGTGTTTGAGCGCTTCATTGCTAAATACTACTATATTTGTGATCAATACTACATTAGATGAGATCAGGTGTATGACATGTACTATTACTACTACTCCATTACAGAAACAGCTGACATCTCTGTGCCCCGCTGAAACCCTCATGTTTTGTCTTCACTCCTTTGTTCTCTTATTGTAACAGAAGTTCCATTATCTGTAGTTCTGTTTTGTTGATGCTCGTCTCGTGTTAACCAGACTTGGCCAGGGAATCCAGTACCATAATGAGCAAGTGAATGTATCAGCAGCATGGTTATGTGTGAACAGTTAAACAAAAACTTAGTTCTACTCCAATAAAGTCAGTGATAAGTACTGTGTTTCATGTCCTTTGATACTTGTGGTGGTGGTTGGTTGGTTGGTTGGCATGATCTAAGGGTACAAGACAAGAAAGAAATGTGGAAGAGAGGAAGTCAGAAGAATTTAATGGACAGAGCAGAATAAAAAGATAGGCAGTAATACAAAGGCCAGGCTTCCTAACCTACACCTGGCCTAACCTAGTATGATCTTTCTTGATGGCCAGAAATGAAAAGACAAACTTTACTTCTAACTCAGTAAGATCTTGATAAGCTGCTCAGGTGTGGTATAATAGTTCTCTTAAATGTAAATGGTTTGAACATCATGATAATATGTCCTTAACAATCAATGTAACGTCTTAAAA
The DNA here is from genome assembly GCA_020233015.1 of Callinectes sapidus. Classification (NCBI taxonomy): domain Eukaryota; kingdom Metazoa; phylum Arthropoda; class Malacostraca; order Decapoda; family Portunidae; genus Callinectes; species Callinectes sapidus. The sequence continues at coordinate 6,163,372 of CM035175.1, read as the reverse complement.
AGCACGAGATATTCAGTATTTATCCATGAAAAGTAGTGAAGAACAAGTTCATTTAAATCTGAGAGCTTGCCACTGTAACACGAATTGACATGTTACAGAGGCACCACAGGCAACAGACAGGTTAGCTGGGGGTGAATCAATCAATCAATCAACTCCTGTGGCACCCTGAGGGATACATAGGGCCTCAATGAATTCACGCCACCACCATCTATCCTGTGCCAACTCCTCCAAATCCTCCCAACACTCTTCACCAGCTTCTCGCCTCATTGTGCGCATCCACGTCTCCTTCGGCCTTCCTCTCCCTCTTCTACCCTGCACTTGCCAATTTACTTTAGTCTCCCTTTCAAATGCTTGGTCCTCCCACCTAAATCTGGCTCACCCTTTTCGCATAGCATTAGACAATTATATTTCTTAACCTACTTTATCTACACATTTCAAAAAGCCGTGTAGACTGACCAAAAATCCCAGTGACACCATAAATAAAAGTAAAAATACGAACCGAATAATTACCACCACCAAAACTTCCCCCAAAACACACCATTTAGCTTAATAAGGACCACAAACACTAATAAATTAATAAAAACCAACCCTTTACATGTATTAAGATATCAAAGGGAAGCTTGAACTGATTAAACAGAGGGAGTGAAGGAAAGACATCCGGATGGTGGCGAACAAGACAGCTAGACGTGGCAGCAGGTCAACACAGCAGCAGCAGCAGCAGCAGCACAGCACAGCGGCAGACAGGCTGGGCAGGGCAGGATGGGGCTGTGCAAGTGTGCCAGGAAGAAAGTCACCAACCAGTTCTGTTTCGAGCATGCCACTAATGTCTGTGAACACTGCATGGTGGCGGAGCATCCCAGGGTGAGACAGACGTGGGCTGGGCTGGGATGGGGGCGTGACATGACGTGTGTGTGGGTCAGGGGCTGCATGGGCTGATGTGATGGGTTTCTATGGGCCAGGGGGTGATATGACAGGTTTTTGTGGGGTCAGGGGCTGCAGGGACGTGACATGACTGGTTTGTGTGTGTCAGGGGCTGCGTGGGCTGATGTGATGGGTTTCTATGGGCCAGGGGGTGATATGACAGGTTTTTGTGTGGTCAGTGGCTGCAGGGACGTGACGTGACTGGTGTGTGTGGGTCAGGGGCTGCATGGGCTGACGTGAGTGGGTAGTGTGGGGGTCAGGGGGTGATATGACAGGTTTGTGGGGTCAGGGGCTGCAGGGACGTGACATGACTGGTCTGTGTGGGTCAGGGGCTGTATGGAGTGACATGAGGATATTATTTTACTTTAACACCAGTCTCAAGTTGGCTTTTTCTACCCTTCCCATCTGTTAGAGCTTTCCATACTGAGTAATTTGACCCCCATAAGTAACTGGCGCAGATCATTTATAATGGCACTGCTGATTTGGTGGTTGTGGCAGTGCTGATGGCCCTATATGTGTCTTCTGTCCCTGCCCACTCATTCATGTTGCCAAGATGTGTTGAGAGGAATGAAGGAGAGACGGATGGCAAAATACTAAGGACAGGAAGGAGAAATATTGGAAAAAAAAGGAATGAAGAGGGAAAAAGAGGAATGAAGGAAGGATGGACCGCAAAGTAATAATGACGAATGAAGGAGAGATGGATGGCAAAATACTAATGACAGGAAGGAAAAATATTGGATAAAAAAGGAATGAAGAGGGAAAAAGAGGAATGAAGGAGGGATGGATAGCAAAGTAACAATGATGGAAGGGAAAATGTTAAAAAAAAACTTAAAATTTCTATTTGACTTTTTAGGGACCAACATTCATTAGTTTTTTTTATTTATTTATTCCATTTTGCCCTTTCTTCTTTCTTACATTAAAAAGATTCACGATATAGAATACATTCATGATATTTTCTTGTGGTATTCATTCTAAGGGATCTTTACCCATTCTCTCCTCAGAATATTACACTTATGACAAATGCAATGACGATAATAGCATGTGTTGTGTATAAACGTGTAATCTTTGCTTGTATTGCAGTGTATAATTCAGTCGTATCTCAAGTGGCTGGACAACAGTGAATACAACCCAGTGTGTCAGGTTTGCAGTGCCCTCCTGTCTTCCGGGGAGTGTGTGCGTCTCGTGTGTTACGGTGAGTGTGTATGACTGTATGTGCGTCTGTGTGTGTTACGGTGAGAGTGTGCGTCTGTGCTTGTTATAGTGAGTGTGTACGTGTGTGTGTGTTATGAAAATTGTGTGCATCTGGTGTGTGTTGCAGTGAATGTGTAAGTTAATGAGCCTGTCAAGCTGAAGGACACGAGTTAAACTTTATGTGGGAAATGGAATGCTAAATTGTTTTAATTCCTTCCCTTATCTTGGTCAAACTGCCACATGAAGGCTTGACGGTTCATTACAGCCTATCCTATTCTCTAGTATTCTTATCCATCTATCCGTCATCTATTTCTCTTGCAGACGTATTCCACAAAGAGTGCCTGAATGAGTGGGCCAGCCAGCTTCCACCCAACACAGCTCCTGCAGGGTACAAATGTCCCGTGTGTTCCCAGCCTGTCTTCCCCGCTGCCAACCTGGTGTCTCCCGTGGCCGACTACCTACGGGAGACCCTGGCCACCTTCCCCTGGGCTAGGACGGGTCTTGGCCTTCCTTTGGTATAATACTTCTTGTGTGTTAATGTGTGATTTTGGCGGATTATCAGTGTGACATCTTTATAGCGTCAAAATGTGTCAAATTCAATGCATTCTGGTGGACTTAGAGTAGTAAATGATGTAAAGGGATATACTTCACAGATAGAGGAGAAGAAAGCCCCAGGAGAGGTGGACTGGAGCACTGCGAATGGGGCGGTGGTAAGCGAGAGTGACAGTAGGCCCGCCACACACCCCCGACCCCCACAGACCCACACCGAGCCCCTCATACACCAGCAGGAGTCACACCTGCGGGTAAACACACATGGTGAGGAATCAGAAAGGGATTAATGTGTTGTTTACCAGTGTTTTTGATGCAATGTTAGCAAATATATTAAGGAAAATTTTGATTGGTTTGATTATAAATTTGGGTTGTGAATTTTGTTATTGGTTTTATTTGTATTGATATTCTAGTATGTAAGTGTTTATATAGTGTTTGTACATATTATATTTATTTACAGATCTAACTAGATTCTATGATCATGTGTCTTCTTATTTAATGATTTTGTTTCCCTTAACTAATTTTCCTTTTATGTTAAAAAAAAAAAAAAAAAAAGTGTCAATTATTTCAGTTCGGACATCACCAATATTGCTAAGAGACAACAAGCATAACCTATTCCCCACAGGTGCCTCAGTCAGTAGTGGTGGTGGTGGCAGCGGCAGCAGTAATGGGGTGCGTGTGACAGCCATGGAAGACCCTCCCATTACCCCATCACAGTTCAGAGACCACCACCACCACCCCCACCAGACAGCCACCACCTCCACCTCCTCCGCCAGCACCAGTGTGGCTCGGAAAGGCTCCTCTTCGGACACTAAGGTCATTCTCAGTGATGATTTAGATGTTGATGAGAGCGAGAATAAATACAAGAGGAGATCTGCGGTAGAGTGGTTTAGCAGGTGGTGGAGGTAAGCTGTGGTTATTGTCTTATTCTTCTTAACCTCCTTCAGTACTGGGATACATTTTTACCTGTAGTTTTGGGTATGATAAGGCTAATTTCTTATTCTTTTTAACTCCTTCAGTAATGGTACACATTTTTACCTTTAGTTTTGGGTATGATAAGACTCATTTCTTATTCTTTTTAACTCCTTCAGTACTGGGACACATTTTTACCTTTAGTTTTGGGTATGTTAAGACTATTTTCTTATTCTTTTTAAGCCTTCAGTACTGGGACACATTTTTACCATTAGTTTTGGGTATAAGACTATTTTCTTACTCTTTTTAAGCCCTTCAGTACTGGGACACATTTTTACCATTAGTTTTGGGAATGATAAGACTATTTTACTAACATTAGCAAGGGTGTAACCTAACCTATCATTTTTAGAACAGTATTGATAATTTCTAACCTCTAGGAGTAAAGTAAATAAAAAGCATAACATATTTAGAACAGTAGTGAATTAACCTAACCTGCCGTAACCTAATGTAACCCAGTCTGACAATCTTAAAAGAGCATTGGCAATTTCTTACCTCCAGGACAATGAATCGACCAGCATCGCGTCACCACCAAGGGCTTACACTGGGGGTGCGGCGGATGGTGGTGCTGCTGCTGGTGCTGGGGAGTGTGACGCTCTTTGTGGTGTTGTCTTACTTCAGCCGCGGTGCCTCAGACAACGACCCCATGCTGGACCCCTTCAATAACCCCAATATTCATGTCGAGGGGGAATAGCTAACATCAGGGTTTTTGGGGGGGTTTGTGTGTATGTTTGTGTGTTTGTTCCCCCGATCCCCCCAGCCAATTGTGTCTTATTCGTCTTCTCTTTTCTGTCTTTTATATCTACGCTGTGACATTTTTGTTGTGTTCATTCCTTTGTTTTGTCAGGTTTGCCATTGACGCCTGCCACTGTTCCAGATTCTAAGGACAAGATATGAAGACAATAACTACATGTGTGCATTTTAGAAGCCATTTAACCTTATCACTGTTATTATGTACATGTTTCTTTAATTTAATGACTATAAGATATTTTTTTATATATTCTCAGATATTTTTTTTTTATTCTACAGTGACTTCTAAACACTATACTGGTCAGAAATGGTTAAATATATTCTCTCTTATGAATTTCTTACATTTTATTATTAATTATATGTTGCAATGAAAGAATTACAATATAATGTTTATGACTATGTTTTTATTTTATGGGTTTATGGGGAAAATGTCATTGTTTTGTCCAGGTGACCTCTCATCTTGTCTGCTCAAGTGAAATGTGGAGGTGTAACAGAGAACAGGAATCATATGTACTTAGGATTGTTCAGTGGAGCTCCAGTGACTATTTGTGTGTGCGAATGTGTAAGTAAGCAAGAGTGATGGTGTTTTCTTTATCTGTCTTATCTCTTCTGTGGTTCATTTCCTGTGATGTCCATTCTTAGCAAGTTAGCAGTGGTTGTTTTCCTTTCAGAGTTTATACATGAGTGGGTTCTGCAATGTGTGTATATAGTATTTGAAGTGCATTGGGTTAATTTGTTATAGTTTAAGGCACATTGGTTTTTTATATTGGTCCTTCATTTACCCCCATGTTAGAAACGCCTTTCCCTCTCGCCACAACAATTTCCAAGGCCACAGAGACAACTGGCTGGGTTATTAAGACAGTTTCTCCTTTCAATAAACTACAAATCTTGCCAATCCATCACCAGAACTATGAAAATACCCTTTAAAACATGAATATCGTCAACTAGAGCCTCTGGAAAGCAATGATGGTGGGAGAGTAAAGTGTTCAGAATACAGGCCTTAGATCCAGCTTAAGGGAGGTAGTTAAGCTTTGCAGATGAGCCAGGAAATCTGCACTTTACAGATCAGTGGGTGGGCTGCCATCCACACAAGCTTAATGAAAGACTAGCTGTATTGTTTTAAATATAAGCTTGTCTTGAACATTAATTTATGCACCAGGTAACTACATAACTATACCATTATTGAGTGTTCTGGAGGGTGAGTGCTCATCCTTCCTATCCTTGAGGGTGGGTTGTGAGGGAGCTGGTGGGCTGTATATAGTGTAATAGTTTGCTGCACTTGTTGAGTTAGTGATAAGGCATTTCCTCACAACATTTGGTTTACATAGTGTTGCATGCACTCCTCTAAAGCGATCACAGTAAGAATAACTTGAATGTTTCCATCGATAGAATACAAAGTCTAGATTCTTTTTACTTTGGTCAGGAAATGATGACGACATTAGTCTTGATAAATCCATGGCATATGCTAATTTCTTTTTTGTATCATTGGCACTGATGTATGTATATATATGGCCTATTATGATAGTGTAAATATGAATTATATATTTCAGATATAATGAGTGGCTTTATTTTACTATATCAATAAGAGAGAGAGAGAGAAAGAAAGATGCAGTCCCATACATTTTACTATACCACAAAAAAGTGAAAAAATTCCTATGCATTTTTCAATACCACAAAGAGTGTGTGTCTTATGCAAAACTGCTATCCATTAATGATCCCTGTGTCTATCCCTACAACTAGTTTATTCAGTAATTACTCAAAGTTCATAAATTTTAATCATTTGGGGGTTTCGGACTAGATAGATAGAAACTTGCCCCACTAATATTGCATAGTATCTTTTGCAGAATCAATCAATCAGTCATGGGGGTCATACAACATACAAGTGCATTGCCTCACCTACCCTATGGCCGCACTCCGGGCAGTCATACCTTACAAGTCTCCATGCAACCCTCCCTTCCTGTACCAAGTAACTCCCAGCAAGAGGCATCAACTTCCCACAGCCATGAATCCTGTGGGCATCCCCTTAGCCAGTGATCCCTTTTGGAGACAACCCAATGAGCAGGATCAGCTTCCAGGTAGCGTGCCACATGCCAATATAGTCACAGTTGGCGTTGATGGACTATGCTGGTAATGGGCTTTGAATGAGATGTGTGCCTGCACAGGTACCAACAACGCCAAATATGTATTGAGTACTCTTCACGTGTATAGGGGGTTCCACTCTTATTAGATACGGTGGAACCAAAAGCTTTTCATCTCAACTCCTCTCTTCTGACTGACTGTCTTCAGCCTCTCTCCAGCCTCCTATGGCTTGACTGTAAGAGTTTCAAGACTTTTGTCCCTGATTTTTGGCTAACTCTATTGATCCCTCAGGGAGCTTTTTATTATATTGTGTTCCCTCAGGCCAGCTTCCCCTGTCTTACATAAAAAAGCATTCAGTACCACCAGTAAAACTACATGTAAGGAAAGAACAATTACATTTAGTCTTTTATTACAAAATATTCAACATCAAAGAACAGAATTAAAATAATAATGAAAAAAATGACTGGCTTTGAATGAAGAGACGGAAGTAAAGCCATTACAAAAACCACTGAAGCCGTCGGGAGCTCTTGGTCTTCCTAAGTTGTTACTGCATTGGTTGGAGGTTCAGCTCGGCCCTGTGGGAGAGAGATACCAATTATAAAGGGGAAAATTATAGAGTATGCAAACACGAGAGCTTAATACAGACTAGGAGGTACAGAGATAGACTACATGAAGAGTGAAAGATGACTTACATAAGGTTGTATATTGTCATGGAGGATATTAACTGTACATAAGAATATTACGTAATACAAAGTATATATGCAGACACGAGAGCTCAAGACAGACTGCGTGAAGGGTGAAAGATGAGTTACGCAGGATTGAATATTGTCTCAAATCCATTTTTAACGTGTAAATAGGATACAAACTACACAGCTGGCCAAGGGAAACTAAAACAACAAATAAAAAAAAGCCCACTAATTTGCCAGTCCCCGTAAAGGTCCAAAGAATTAGCCAAACGTCAGGGATAAAATGTCTTGAAAAAAATATTACCAGCCAGCTTATCTCACCACCTCACCTAAGCTGCTGGGAGAAGTCATCCTCTATATTATCATCGTCCCAGTTATCCTCCCACACATTGATGTCCTCTGCGTCCTCCTCAGCCGCACCCCAGTCTGTTGAAATTAGGTTAGGTTAGCTTCCGTTACATTAGCTTTAAGGTTAGCTTACATTATGTTAACTTTAATTACATTAGCTTGTGTTAAATTAGCTCATGTTAGGTTAGTTTCTATTATGTTACTTTTCATTACGTTAGCTCGTTAGGTTAGCTTTCCTTGGGTTAGTTTTCCTTCAATTAGTTTCTCTTAGCATCACTTTGGTTAGCTCATGTTACGTTAGCTTTCCCTTAGACCAGATTCATTAAATGGGTTAAATTCGGTCACAGATATGATAGAAATGGTGATCCAACCTGTAATACACATCAAGAGTATTCAGTTTCTCACCTTCTGCTGGGAATTCCTCAAACTCATCGTCCTCCTCTAGCAGGCCGAGATCTATCTTAGGCTTGGTGTCTGGCTGTTTCTCGGTGGACATGGTGACTGGTGTGGTGGCTGTGGTGGCTATGGTGAGCGAGTGTGGTGGGGGATAAACTGGCGACTCACGTTATAACTTGTTTACCAAATATTGTTGACTTCCGAAGATGAACAAAATATCGAGATGGGAAGAATTATTAAACTTATTTCTTGTCTCAAACTAAACTAATAAAACATATACTAAAATAAAAACTAACATTGAATTATACAAATCATTAAGTAAAGTACGATACACCAAACTAGTTAATTTTATGTCGACGTTTTACCGCCAAGGGGAGAAAGCCCGCGCAAACTGCTTCTAGTCACTCACTTAATTACGTGTGTCACCTTAATTACCCGTGATAATATGGATCTAGGTAAGCCCACACCGGATAGAGACCCTTATGAGTACCTTTAGATGGTTAAGTAAGAGGAATATGTTAGCTTAGGTGGTAGAATGTCGGATTAGGATGAAATGAAATAGCTGTATTCAAATGTTTCTCACTCGATCACACTGAGAAACACACGCACACACACACACACACACACACACACACACACGTGACAAAATAAGCTGACACAACACAGAGGACCCGTTAAGAAGAAAAGTAGTCTATTTGCTGTACCCATAAATAGTTACACGTGCCTTAAGGATTAGATCTGATCACGCTGGTGGTGGTGGTGGTGGTGGTGGTGAGATGTTTCTGGTGTTCATTGGTGTTAGTTACTGGTGTTTCTTTTTCTTTCTTTCTTTCTTTCTTTCTTTCTTTTCTTTCTTTATTCATTCATTTATTTTTTATTAATTTTTGTTGGTTTATCGGGCATATTCTGGATGTTTTTTCTTCTTTTCGTTTGAGTTTTATCTATACTTAATTGGTTTTAATTGAAGTCGTTGTAGATTGTATAGTATTAATGCGCATTCATATTGAGGTATCCTTTGTTTTGTTTTTGAGTAATATTACGTGTTTCTGAAATTATTGATCTATGTTTACTACTTAAGTCAGCATTGTAAATTGATAATACCCATGATGAATAATGCATCTCTCTCTCTCTCTCTCTCTCTCTCTCTCTCTCTCTCTCTCTCTCTCTCTCTCTCTCTCTCTCTGGTAAGGCGAGGGGAAGCCATACGTATATTTCCTTCATATTTGTTGTACCGTGATGGAGGGAACGTTTGGTGATGTCTGGTGTCTCTCCTCGTGTTGTGGTGGTGCGTGGTGGTGCGTGTGTGTGTGTGTGGGTATACCGTACACACACACACACACACACACACACACACACTGCATAATTAAAAGGGTGTTGTGTTTGCAAGCGGAATACGTGATTATCTCAACAACAACAACAACAACAACAACAACAACAACAACAACAAGGGAGAAAGAGAAAAATTAAGAGAATAAGCAAATAAGAACGAGAAAGATAACAAAACAAGATGATGATGAAGAACAAAAACAAAAGATGAATAACTTGAGAACAAAGAAAGAAATAAAAGCAAAGAAAGGTGATGAAACGAGAAGAAAAGGGAAAACCACCACCACCACCACCACCAATATGTTAATGTGATAAACGTACTCATAATAATAACAACAACCTTATGCCTCCTCCTCCTCCTCCTCTTCTTCTTCTTCTTCTTCTTCTTCTTCCTGACCTTATAAGGCTGCTTCGCTTGTCACGTTAATTCAATTTAGCAGAAGAGTTGGGTGTTTGTGTCACGTGTGTGTGTGTGTGTGTATGAGAGAGAGAGAGAGAGAGAGAGAGAGAGAGAGAGAGAGAGAGAGAGAGAGAGAGAAAGAAAGGGGGGAGGTACTACTACTACTACTACTACTACTACTACTACTACTACTACTACTACTACTACTACTACTACTACAATCATGACAATAATGAATTTGAATACTGAACAAAGGACCTCTTTAAA
>CM035175.1:6104307-6131989 GCA_020233015.1 Callinectes sapidus | reverse complement strand
TCTCTCTCTCTCTCTCTGTAGGGAGAAGGTAGTAACTGCCAGGAAGTCAACGCCGCCAGGGACAGACACTGCTGCACTGCGATTGCTGATGTACAGCCCAGGCACGTTGAACGTTGAACGACTCAAACATGATGATCTCTGGGGGGCAAAAGAGTGATAAACCCAAATATCAGTCAAAGGATGCAACTGACAGACTAGTTGTTATGTTCAATGGATAAAAGACTGGAAAGAGTTGCTAATCATAAGTTTATACCTTGGAACGTAGTATGTCGTCACCTTTCACTCAACTCAAGAGTGCTGTGAACTACTATGTGAAAAATATTTGTAAGGCAAGATTAAAACCTTTGAAAATAATGGCAAATAATGCAAGTGTGGTAGTAGGTACTGTACCTGTACTGTACTACGGACCATGTATATATATTATTAGTACTATTAGATCAATAATTGATTATGCTGCCCCTGTCCTTGTGTCCCTTCCACAGAAAAGCCTACAACACAAAACGACGCTGTGAGAACTATATTAGGATGTGCAACACCTACTACAATAGAACTGATGAAAATGGAACTGTATCTTCCAAGTATTCAGTGCAGCATTAAAGAATTGATTATATCTGCTGCAATTAGAATGACTAGAAGAGGTGGGGATGCATTGATATCCTTGTTAAACACCTTCCCAGTGAGCAAAAAACATGATAAACTTAAGAAAGAACCCTAAACACCCTTCAAACCCCAAACACAACGTAAAAAAACACCCCCCAAAAAATATCCCCTAACCTAACCTAAACCTTAACAAACATCGAAAACATGAAAACCGCCTTTGCAAACCTCTCAAAACATCACCAAAAACAGGAAAACACCTTAATAAAACATCAAAAAATATAAAAAACTCTTAAAAACCAATATAAATATGAAACCCCCAAAGAATTTTTTTTTAGACATTAAAACTCAAAAAAAATCAAATATTACCAAAATCTAATATTACCAAACCTAATTTTAACCACCCTTGGCAGGTAGGCCATGTAAAAACATCTTCTAAAAACCCTAAAATCCCCTTCAAAAACCTTTAAAACGACCAAAAAAAAAACACCCCTATGCTAACAAAAACTGATTTCACATTACAAGTGTCCCAGTGGTCCCAACTAGGGGTGTTCCCAGTGAGCTAAAAACAGGAAAAACCTTAAGAAAGAACCATAAACAACCTAAAAATACACTTAAAAGCCCTAAAACAACCGTAAAAAATACCCTCAAAAAACACTCCTAACCTAACGAAACCTAACGTCACTATACAGGTGTCCTAGTGGTCCAAACTGTTGATGTTCCTAGTGAGCAAAAAACATGACAAACTTAAGAAAGAACCGTAAACACACTTAAAACACCCTTCAAACCCCAAACACAACCTTAAAAAACACACCCAAAAAAAATATCCTCTAAGCTAACCTAAACCATAACAAACATCGAAAACAAGAAAACCACCTTTGCAAACCTCTCAAAACATCACCAAAAACATGAAAACACCTTAATAAAACATCAAAAAACATGAAAACTCTTAAAAACCAATATAAACATGAAAACCCCTAAAAAAAATTTTTTAGACATTAAAACTCCAAAAAATCACCATAAATCTAATGTTACCAAACCTAATTTTAACCACCCTTGGCAGGTAGGCCATGCAAAAACATCTTCTAAAACCCTAAAACCCCCTTCAAAAACCTTTAAAACTACCAAAAAAAACACCCCTACGCTAAAAAAAACTGATTTCCCATTACAAGTGTCACAGTGGTCCGAACTAGGGGTGTATCCAGTGAGCTAAAAACAGGAAAAACCTTAAGAAAAAACCATAAACAACCGAAAAATACCCTTAAAAGCCCTAAAACAACCTTAAAAAATACCCTCAAGAAACACTCCTAACCTAATGAAACCTAACGTCACTATACGGGTGTCCCAGTGGTCCAAACTGGTGATGTTCCCAGTGAGCAAAAAACATGATAAACTTAAGAAAGACACCTAAACACCCTTAAAACACCCGTCAAACCCCAAACAGAACCTTAAAAAACACCCCCCAAAAAAATATCCCCTAAGCTAACCTAAACCTTAACAAACATCGAAAACATGAAAACCGCCTATTCTTCTACCTCTATTCTCTACTCTTCTACTTATTCTCTATTCTTCCTTCTATCCCCACTTCCCAGTTTGAAGTGAGTTATATATTTGCAGTTTTGCTCGTCATACTGCGGTTTTAAAAGGCTGTAGTAGTAAATGTTATTGGGGTTTTTAAGGGTGTTTTTCGTAGTTTGGCAGGGTGTAGTTGAAGTTATTGGGGTGTGTTCAAGGGTGTTTTTCGTAGTTTGGCAGGGTGTAGTGGAAGTTATTGGGATTTTTCAAGGGTGTTTTTCGTAGTTTGGCAGGGTGTAGTGGAAGTTATTGGGGGGTTTCAAGGGTGTTTTTCGTAATTTGGCAGGGTGTAGTGGAAGTTATTGTGGGGGGGGGGGTTAAGGGTGTTTTCATAGTTCTGTAATTTCACACACACACACACACACACACACACACACACACACACACACACACACACACACACACACACACACATTTCAAGTTATATTGGTTTTAAAGAGTGTTTTCATGACTAAAATATTAATCTGTGACATTGACTATCATACAACAAGAAAATAATGAAGCGAAAAAAAGAATAATTAACACCAACACAAGGAATACAGAAATAAGGCAGATAAATAAATAAATAAATAAATAAATAAATAGATAGATAAAATAGTTAATTAATAGTATCAGATAATCATACGTATTTTATCTTAGTGATTAGAGAAAGAAATGTTTAAGTTAAGTTAGGTGAGAGAGAGAGAGAGAGAGAGAGAGAGAGAGAGAGAGAGAGAGAGAGAGAGAGAGAGAGAGAGAGAGAGAGAGAGAGAGAGAGAGAGAGAGAGAGAGAGAGGCGTCGTTGTTCTAGGCACTAGGGGGATGGAGGAGGAGGAGGGAGGGAGGGAGGGAGAGTGCAGGAAAGAAAGGGAAGGGAAGGAAGGCAGAGAGAGAGAGAGAGAGAGAGAGAGAGAGAGAGAGAGAGAGAGAGAGAGAGAGAGAGAGAGAGAGAGAGAGAGAGAGAGAGAGAGAGACCATAACCACAACCACTTGAACACTTATTATGTCCTTAAAAACACTCGTGAAATCCTGCTAGTCACCGTAGAAGTCGTCTTAATATGTCACTAGAATGCTAAAACAGTTGTGTTATCTCACTAGTCACTTTAGAAAGACGATTTTTCCGGTAGAAATCGTCTTAATACGCCACTGGAATACTAAAAACGGCATAAATCCTTAGGCTTTTTAATAGGATAAGACCGCTCACACCCTCACCACACAACAAACTGAGCCAAGGACTCGCCAGACAGACAGACAGCTGGCCCTCCCACCCTCACGCAGACGTCACGGCCTGGAACGACCAGTAGTCCTATCTTGCTAATTTGCTATTCACACAGTATATGCACCAAGAAATCAACCAATCAATACAGATGAACAATGGAACAATAAATCTCACTAGTCACTTTAAACAGACGTTTTTTTCCGGTAGAAATCGTCTTAAACGCGACTGGAATAATAAAAACACCATAAATCCAGAGTCTTTTCAATAGGTTAAAAGTAGCTAATCAGCCCACACCTTCAACCACCCAACACTGGGAAAGCACTTATTCAGGGGCTCGGCAGACACCGCTGGTCCTACCCCACCCCCTCATGTCTGGCCTGCTGGAAAGAGCTTATTTACAAGCAGTAATCAAGCCAAAAAGTAATTGTATTTTTCTATTTTATCTTCACACAGCTAAGAAATCATGTAAGTTATATGCAAAGAATATTATATAAACACCCTTAAATGTCAAAAGCAAAGCTAATTAGCGAAAAATAGCAAAAAATAAACCAAGCAAACAAGGCCAGACAGTAGTGGTATCTTGCTAATTCAATATTCGCACAGTATATGCGCTAAGAAATCAATAGGTTATGCAAACAATAGCGATAAACAATGGAAAAATTCATATAGAAACACCTTCAACATCAATCAAAATCAAATTAACGAAAATACTCCATAAATTAGCAAATGAAACGAAGCAAAACAGAGCAATGAGATCATTTGACACTGGTGAAACGCCCACAAAATCAAGTTATACCACAAAAGACTTACTACAATAAAGGAAATTAATAAAACAAGTCATCAAACACTTCCAAAACACCATAGCAACCAAGAAATGTCAAGATAAAGCTTGCCAAGACTACCAATGGATGAATTGAAATATAAAGAGTTTAGTGTCACATTTATACAAGAGCAACAATAGAAATAAGAGATCACCATACACATATATAGTCAAAATGCAATAACCAGCACCAAAACAAAGAAAAAAATGATGGAAAGTCATTAATATCCCAGAAAAACATGCTCTTAAATTCCAACTGCTCATTTCCTAATACTCTGAACATGCTTACTGAAGAAAATCCCTTGCTATATATTTCATCTCCTAGATTTTAAAGTTAAAAGTCTAACCACCACTACTAATACAAGGAGGAGGAAGAGGACTTCTTAAGATTAGAAAATTCCAAGGCATTGCAGGAAGAGACAAGTCATCATCATCAATCCAACAATACCATCCATGCACCACCACCACCACCACCCAGCCGCTGCCGCCACCCATCAACACCCATAACACTACCATGGTACACCTCCAAACAACCTGAAGACCTGAGACAAGGTGACGGACGCATTATGTGATTATTAAAGTGAGCAATCAAATTAAATTAAGCAACAAAAAAGCCCAGTCCTTAATAAAACAAAGACCATTTGTGAAGCAGATGCAATGTAATGAAATACTCATGATACATTACAAACATTACTTATTATTAATGATTACAAACATAGATGTATGTTAGTAAAAACTAAACAGCTACATACATACAGCCACATAAACACACATACCACTATTATGATCAATTAGTTACATATTACTACAAAAATGCGGTATTTGTTAGTTAGCTAGCCAGCAGTCATTATTATTCATGGTTCCACACACCTAGCAAAATGTGAAAAAACCTTCTCTACTGACCATAATACAATGTCAATAGATCAAAAAGCGAACTTTTGTATGCAAGTTCATGAAAGAGTTCCTCCACCTTTTTAAGTTACCAATCAAATTCATTTTTCTTCCATGCAATCACCAATCAATCACATTACCACTCACAAAGGAAAAGCTGATGATGAGACATTTCTTCGGGATTATACTAATATTAGTCCTTATCAATATTATTTGCATCCGAGTTATTTATCTTCTAAATGTACTTATCATTAACGTTGTGTAGGTCTGTCACTCCTCGCAGTCTGCAGACAAGCTCCAATTTTTCTAACCACTCAGTCACGGCCTGTCCTGCGCCATCAAACTCTGGTATCAATCGCACGTCCATAGTGAGGTTGTCCGAACCGCTCGCAGATACTTTCTCCTCCTTAGACATGACTGCTGTCGTGGAAGGCCTAGATAGCTTGTAGTGGCAGGACGGAGAGAGACAACCTGTAGCTGAGGCCTCTTTATTCCTTCCAACTACTACACACCCTACTGGCCCTCTCATTAAGTCGGACCGTGAAACCATGAAACACCATTCACTCATATGAACAAAACATTAACAATGAATAGGGATTCGAACAAGAATCATAACACTTCCACCAGTATAATTACATTAACTACAATCTATGTCTTCCCGCAACACACACACACACACACACACACACACACTACAACTAGATCATTATTTATCTTGCCACCAACTCCCTGCCCATTCTCTCTCTCTCTCTCTCTCTCCGACTACTATTCCCCCATCTAAACACCCACCTTCCCCTCCTCCTCCATTCCCTTTCCACCCCTACCCCCCCTGTCCTCCCTCTCCCCTCGTCCCTATCAACCTACCCCCTCCCTTATCTGTCTGTCTGTCCCACTCCACCTCGCTACCTACCCACCACCACCACTCCCCCCCCCACTTCTATTGAGTTTTTACAGTTTTAAAAGTGCACTCCAAGGCGCACTGTCGTGTGCTACCTATTCTAAGCTATAGACAATATTTACTTGTTCATTACTTATCTTGCCCACAACTCTCTCTCTCTCTCATTCCTGCCATATCACTCCACATCTTTCCCTCCTACCTTCCACCCCCCCCTCTCTCTCCCTCTCCCTCCTATTTCTACCTTCATCTCCCCGCCATTTCGTACGCATCTTCCCCCCCCTCCTTCCTTCCGCCACTCATTCCCTCCCTCCCACCCCCTTCCCCCTCCTTCCAGGCTGTTGCGGCGCCTCTCTTTCTCTCTCTCTGACTACTATCCCCCCCTCCATTCCCCTTCCACCCCTATTCCCCTCCTCCCTCTCTCCCTCCTGTTCATTACCCTCTGTCCCATCTCACCCTATCGTTCCTATCAATCTACCCCCTCCCTCTCCCTCTACCCCCTTCCCCTTCTCTCGGCCTGTATCACCACCCCTCCCCCTTCCTACCTACCCACCACCACTCTCCCCCCTCCTGCACCCCCCCTTCTTCTATTTTACCGAATTTTTACAATTTTAAAAATGTGAATTGGCGAAAGAAAAACACAAAAATTAGCGGAGAAACAAGGACGACCGGATCATGTTTATCCGCACTTGGAGCAAAAAGTAGTTGTATTTTTCCATGGTTCTCTTGACATTGCTATGAAATCGAGTAGGCTATATGCAAAGAACATAAATAGACAATAAATAAATCAATATATAACCACACAAACATCAAAGTAAAGCGAATTCGCGAAATAAAAAAAACTCATAAGTAACTGGAAGGAACAAAGCCGACCGTCAGTTATTTTTACCCCCACTCGGAGTAAAAAACAGTATTTTTCAATATTTTTCTTGACACAGTTAAGAAAACACGTAGGTTATATACAAAGAACATAGATAGACAATAGATAAATCACTATATAACTCCACAAACGTCAAAGTAAAGTGAATTAGCGAAAACAACACGAAAATGAATTAAGAAACAAGGCCGACCGGTAGTAGTGTTTACCCCCATATCCTATAGAAATTCTTGTCCACTAAATGTTTTTTTTTTACTTCACCACTCAAGAAACATGATATTGGGAGGCAGCCACTAAAGGAAAGTTTGCAGGGAACACGCTAAAGAAAGATCGGGCGAGATATTATTATTTAAAGGTTTATTGTGTTGAGCAAATACATACATATATACAATATATATGACTGCTATTGCCACACAATGGTGGTGTGAGAAAAAGACGCGTTTCGACATGGCGCTGTGGCGAAAATGGCTGCGCTTCAAGTGGGTGGAGGTGCGGGCAGGAGCACCCTCTGTAAGGGATTGTCAACGGGGTGGAGGAGAGCAGCCCTGGTCTCGCGGCGGGTGAGCAGGCCACCACTGTCAGGATGGGCGGATGGTGACTGTGTCACTCTCAGGGCACATGTCGCCGCCGGGCAGGACAGGAGATAGTGGAGGAGTGGTTGGCGATCACCATGCCTCCCACAGTGGCCACACTCCTGCCCCTGGAAGCGTCGTACAACTCCCCACTCCCTGGTGCGGTAGCCCAGCCTTACCCTCTGCAAAAGCACGCCGTCTGCCCGGGGCTGCTTTTGGGAGGCGGCCAGCGCCTGGTAGGCAGTGGAGGCAGCGTACCAGGTAGCCTGCTTCTTCCTCCCCTTGAGCTGCTGGTGGATCCGGCGGGCTTGCTTGGTGTCGGCGTGTCTGACACGCTTCTTCACCTGTCTCCCTGCCGCTGTCTGGGTCTACCAAGCCATCGGTGTACACTCTGGCTCGGTGACCCGCGCCATGGCCATGAGGGCGTGTTGCCGTAGCTCCTCTGTTGAACAAAGGGCCTTCCTGGTGGGGATAGGAGTGGCGGTGTATTCTGCTGGTGAGGGCTCCCATGGGGGCGGGGCGCTGTAGGAGGGGGAAGGGGGGGAGGATTGGGCTGCAGCCCAGCCCGTTATCCGTATGGGTGAGATGGCAGGTTACGAGTGCGAGTGCGTCGCTTCAATTCCTTCTCGACGACGCCAACGTGGTACAGCTTGCAGCACCTCTCCACTTCATGTCCCATGCCAGTCCAGCACAGGCGACACAGTCTTCCTGCGCCCCAGGTGCCCACCAGAGACGCCAACATGCGCCTCCTCCATCAACTCAACCTGCAGGGAGAAAGGGTTTACCAGCAGCCACGTGTGCTGTGTCTGTGTCACTGCATCCTCCACGTGCCTTTGCCACCCACCGTCTTGTACGTGCAGCATCTCCCCCTGCTCCGCCAAAGCCTTGGTAGCAGGACTTTCCTCCTTGAACGGCTGCTTGCCTTCCTCCATCCACCCCAACACCGGGTAGATATGCTGGCCAGTCCAGCCTCGCTCCGTCACGAGGCTCTCCATCTGCTCAGCAGGCCCTCCAGGATCAGTGGTATGGCTTCTCCGCATACCTGTCTCTCCATCCGTTCGAGGTCATCACACGATGCATTCCCAAACAGGGACTCCAACAGACAGGGTTCATCCATGTCGTCCACAGAGACTGTCAGCTTCTTCACAACGCCACCCACCGTGATCGTAGACATCACGGGGCCTGGTATAGCGTCATAGTGGCCAGTCATGCCACACAGCTGCCGTTCTAACTATGGGAGCTCTTAGGCTGCCACAACTTATTCCCTCACTTGTGAGAATTCTGTCATCAGTTCCCTTACGTGTGTTTCCTGCTGGTTTCATATTGTTACCGCCTGCTGGTCTATTTTCACTTTTATTTCTGTCATCAGGGATTGAAATATCATCATCACGGCAGAATTTTCCTCTCCGGCCAATGTGATGTCACTAGCCTCGCCCCGCGGCTCGTGTCAGTATCCCGACTCTTCCCTCCCCTCCACACACACACGTACATTATACCAGAGAGAGAGAGAGAGAGAGAGAGAGAGAGAGAGGGGCTTTCGAACATACAGTACAAAAATAACATTATATCAACTAAACAAACATAGGTAGCAGTAATAATAAACTTGTATGAATAACAAAAAAACTAAATTAACTTAAAATAAATAACTTAGGTAGGATGAGCTGTCAACCTAAAACGAATAAATATCGGAGAAATATCGGCAAATCTAACCAGTGTGTGTGTGTGTTTGAATGAAGTTACAAGTAAAAGTGTATTAGACATAACACTCCATTGCATCTTATTTCCTTTCAAAGTCACCCACAAACCACTAAATGCTAAATACTCATGGTAATGAAAATAAAGCGAGGTAATGAACTGACCTAATCTTTAACACAATTTGCACTAAGACAGCTTAAATAACAGATAACTGTAATTCTACTAATGTCATTGTTGGATCACATGAAGATTACACATGTCAATTATTTGTGGCTTGTTAATTTATTAGGTTAGGTTAGCTTAATCCCTTCAGTACCATGATGTGTTTTCACATTTTACGAGTATCCCGCCTACTATTCGGTGATTTCATGCAGCTTCAGAAACTTATGTTAGGATTGAAATAGTGAAGACTCCAGCCATTTATCTTTTGACCTTTTCTAATGTTAATAAAATCTAATCATATCCCAAACTCATAGTAAAAATGTGTTCCAGCACTGAAGAACTTAACTTACTAACTGTATCTCATGACAAAATAAATCAAATGAAAAATAATAGCAAATAAAAATGTCTCTTCTTCACATAATCCTGATTATATTAAACTATGAAATTATTGTATCATGTATGTATAGTATCTAACAGAGCTAGGATGCCAGAGAATGCATACATACATACATACATATATAAATTCTATGTGTTATGGCAGTGTCTTGTCCCTGTAGCCACTCCTGTATACATCTATATATACATAGCATACCGTATATGAAGGGAATATAATGCTACACCAGTCTACAATTGTGTGGGTGTGTGGGTGTGTTGGATACATGTACACTAATTATCTTCACTTTTTATCTTGTTATCAATTTATCTATGACAATTTGAATACTTCTGATTTATAAAGACTTGAAAATCCGTTGAAAAAAAACTGGGAATACATTTCTTTTTATGGCAAAGTTGAGAAATAATGAACTGAATAACAAAACTTTACAAAGCCAAGAAAGAAATTAACTTCACTAAACTTGTAAATAAAAACATGAACAGTGACAAACTTCATAAATTACAAATGAGATTAAACAACAATAAAAAAAGAGAATAAATAAACTGAACTGTGAAGAAAAGTAAAAACCAGAGAAAGAAATCAACTCCATTAAACTCTTAAATGAAAACAGAAACAGTGACAAGTTCCATAAATTACAAATGATGATAAAAAATCAAGAAAATGAATGAAATTTGCTGTAACAGTGAAGATAACATTCTAATACATGTATAAAACTGTATTTGTTCACTGTATAGAGGATGGCAAGGTGCAGAAATGTACCATAATCTCTTTACTAATATTTTCCTACTTGCTTCTTCCTTCTACATTACTATTCCTTCCCATTATCATCTGGTATTAATGTTTTCTTGCTTACTTCTCCCTTCTTCATTACTTTTTCTTATTATTATCATCTGCTATATTTTTCTTGGTCTTTCTTAATTAATTACTCCTTTTCCTCTATTTCCCTCTATAGTATTACTATTTTATTTTCCTCCTAATTCCTCTCTCTATCTATGTTCTTCTAGCTGCTCCTCTTCTTCTTCCTCCTCCTCACTCCTCTACTCCAGCCAAGAGGAATCACCATCATCAAGAAAACAGTACATTTCTGTTACCCTATGGAGAGGTCAGTGTGTAATGGACAGTGCTTATCCCTTATCACAGTCAGGTGGGGAAGGAATCCTGGTGTTCTGCTAAGTCACTTGCCAACACAGCCAGGCTCAGGAACTCCCTCTGAAATGTTTCCCTGGTGTACCTCCAATATATTGAAAGGTGGTTTAATTGTTTGTCATATTGTTTTCAAGTGTTTTTGTGGTTCAAAGGATGTTTTGATTGGGTTTTCAAGGGGTTAAATTAATGTTACATTGTCCTTAAGTGAATTTTTTTGTAGTTTCAAAGGGCATTTTATATAAATTTTGTGATATCAATTGGAGAAATGGTGTTGAAAATGGCATGGGTTATTTAAGGCAATGTTTTGTGGTTCTGGTCATATATCAACATGATTTCTATAATACTGGCAGTAGAAACAGTCTTGAGAACTTGGCTACTCATCTCAGTGGCCTTTGAAAGATTAGAGGTGAAAGCAAAGCATTTCAGAGTACTGTTCACTCATACACCCCTTACATCTATGTATACAAGTATACATGAAGCCTCAAACCACTTCAGTATTGTATCTATGGCCTGCATTCTTAAATACTTTGCTCCCTGACCATCCCTATTTTCCAAAGGGTCTAGTTGAAGATAGTCATGTTTTTAAGGGTATTTTGGTGATGGATTGGCAACATTTCTAGTTCATTATAAGGAGAAACTGTCTTGAAAATGCTGCTAGTTGTCTCTGTGATCTTGGAAAATTGCTGTGGTGAAAGAGCAAAGTGTTTAAGGATATGGATCTATGTGTGTTCCAGGTAGCTGACGAGTCCACCCTACTATTTATGTACATTTTTGGAGTCTTTTCACCGTCACTTCTCGAGAGGCACTAATCCTTCACAGGTCACTTTTGGAAACTTTTCCAATGTTAGACTAATATTCTAGTACAGTTCACTCCATCTCAAAATATCAGGTGTGTGAGGATGAAAATACCTTAATTTTGTACAAAACACTTGTTCATAAGGTCAAAAGAACTAAAGAATCCTTATTAGGTCACTAATTAATAAATATAGCAATACTAGGTCAGTAATGATGACAATATCTTAATTTTGTACACATCACTTGTTCAAAGGTCACAAGAAATACCTACTGTTCTTATAGGTCACTAATGTACAATGCAATACCAGGTTATCCAGAGATAACATAACCTTGTACACACCAGTTTGTGAATCTTGAAAATTAGATCAAGTTATGGACAAAATTATGTTAGATTTGTGTCTATACAAATCAAAATGTCTTGTCTTGTACACACAAGCTTATAAATCTTCCACAAACCAGGTCATTAAGAATCTAAACCTTAACTTTGTACACATTGGTGATTTTTTAACCTAAACAACACAAAAAAAAAACAAAAAAAAAAAAAGGAATAGGAAAAAAAGAAAAAAAGAAGAAAAAGAAAAGGAAAAATTACTTAACATTCTCTCCAGCTAAGAAAACTTCAGCATTTCCACTCTTAAAGCAATTTAAAGGACAGACAACCTTAAAAATATCTTATATATTCATCAAACTTATAAACAAACCTCAAGTAACACCAAAAAATAGATAAATAAATAAATAAATAAATAAAACATGACCTCAGAAAACAAACTGTGACCTTGGCAACACAGACAAATACATGTGACCTCGAGATTCTGACCAATGACCTTAGCTACCTGATCTTCTCTTCGACTGACCCCACTGTTTCTTGGGTCAGCATGGGGGCGTGTCACTTCCTCTGTCATGTGGTGAGGTCATTGATGTCATCGTTTGACCTTTCTGTGTTTGGTTCAGTGACCTTTTGTTCTGATTCTCTCTCTTGTATTCCACTAGGAGTTGAGTTGCCATTTGTATAAACCTCATTTCTCTCTGTTTTCTTGTTATTTTCTTCTATTTCACTTTCTCTCTTGACTACATCCTCTGTTTCACCCTTTACTTCATTGTCTAATTCTTCTTTCTTCACTTTTTCATCCGTGTCTATTTTCACTTCCTTTGTTTTGAGTTTGTGTTTCTCCTCGTTCTCCATCTCCCTTTCCTTGATTCCGTTCTCTCGTTCACCCTTTATCACACCTTTGCCTTCATCTTGTGCTGTCTTTCCTACCTCCATTTCTCCCTCTATCAACTCCTCCTTGACAACCTCACCATTCTTATGACACAAATCTAGACCTTCCTTATCATTCCCTTCCTTAGACTTAGTTTTGACCTTTTTCCTCCCTTGCACCTCCTCCTTGACCCCGGGCCTCTTGCGTATGACCTTTCTGGACTTCACACGCTCGGCTAACTCCTTATCTTTCACCCACTCCTCCGGGATTGTCCATTCTATTGGTTCAAAGACACCATTCCCCGAGCTCTCTGTTAGGGTGGATTGCAGGAGGAGCTGGGAGATTTTCAGAGGGTCGTCCTCAGCTGTGTAAGGCAGAAGGGGGACGTCGAGGAGCTCCAGGAGGCGTTTCATTAAGGTGTCAACGTAGGTATTGACGATCAAGTCAGCGTGGCGGTCCTGTGTGTGTTTGGGTTAGGTTAGTGATGTTTGGTGTTGAAATGAGACAGGAAATGAAGGATAGGTGATGTGATGGACAGGTGTTGTAGTAGTAATAGTAGTAGTTGTAGTGGTGGTGGTGGTGGTGGTGGTGGTGGTGGTAGTGTGTGTTTGGGTAGGGTTGGTAAGGCTTGAAGTGGTGTAAGGAAGTTGAAATGAGAGAGGAAATGAAAGGATAGATGAAGCGTAGTACAAATAACAGCGGTAGCAGTGGTAGTGGTGGTGGTGGTGAGGAAGGTAGCAAGCAACAAAAAAAGAAAGATATTGTTACTTTTCACCATTTTTTATTATTTAAGTCTATTATTTAACTGCATCTCTAACTCCCTCTCAATAACCAAACTTTTCCTGACAATATCTAAACTGTAGAATCTCTCTCTCTCTCTCACACATACACCTGGCCATACCTGTTTAGTGGGTTGAAGGTTACAAATGACCAGCCTGCCTCCTCTCTTCTTGGTGTCAACAGGAATATTGCCACTTGGTACAATCTGCAGTGTGGTTCCTAAGCAAAGGCTCAGATCAGCAACACTGGAGGGAGAGATAGACAGTTCTTTCTTCACATTTTGCTATTTTTAATCCCCTTTAGCACTGGGATGCATTTCAATATTTCTCTTACTTATTATTTGATTTTATACAGCTTCAGAAACTTATGTAGAGGGTTAAAATAGTGCAGACTCTGGCAATTAATCTTCTGATCTCCATATACCCTTCCTAAAGTCAATAAAATTGTCTAATTATACCCAAAACTCATGGTAAAAATGTGTCCCAGTACTGAAGGGGTCAATCTAAACCTGCACGAGGACTGGGAAGCAAGTGGAGAATGTTTTTTTGCATTTTTACTCTTTATGTTGCCATTGGTCAGCTTTCCTCTCTCACATAATAAAAAGTGTAGATAATTTTGTGTATGTATTCAAATTTAGTTGAGTTTTAGATTAGCAACACTATAGGCAGTTAGGTATTAAGTTTTCCTAGAGAGAAAGAGAGAGAGAGAGAGAGAGAGAGAGAGAGAGAGAGAGAGAGAGAGAGAGAGAGAGAGAGAGAGAGCACCCATCCACCCTCCTTCACACACCAGGAATGAGAGATAGCAAGGTCCAAGTCAGCATCAGGCAAGCCATCCTCCCAGTCTAGAATATTATCGTGTAGCTTCCCTCGACACCTCCTGCCGTTGCCTCTCTTGCCTGGACACCCCTTTCCTTCACTCTTCTGGCCCACTGTGGTTGCTGCAGAACTCCTCACGAACTGCCTGTAGGAGGAGGAACAGGGAATATAATGAGAAGACTGTCATGAATTAACTACAAATCAATAATAAACAAAAATAAAATAACAAAACCACCACCACTGCCACTCACCTCTGACACAAATTACACTTGTCCACAAACATATCGCCGTGCAGTTCAGCCAATTTCCGCCTTTGGAGACCCGAACGCAGATGAAGACCATCAATGTTTTGCGTCACAACATACTGGACATAACCTGCAAGGGAGAGAAAGGATGAGGGAGGGTCAGGGAAGCTCAGGGAAAGAGATAAGGGTTTGTATACATGCTAAAGATTTCTCCTCAAGACTTTCATAAATCAAGGATGGAGATTAGGGTTTGTTTAGAATAACTGCTAAATATTTCTCCATAAAACATTCGTAAATCTTGAGGAAGAAAAAGCGTCAGAAATTAAAATAAACACTAAAACTTTCATGAATCTTCTGAGTTACTACATACTGAAGGAAATGGTAAGGGAAAGTGTATCTTTAGAAAGAACTGATAATTTCTCCCTAAAACATTCATAAATCTTAGTTACTATATACTGAATGAAATAAGAAATAAAAAAGGTTAGGAATTGAGATAAACATTAATAATTTCTCCTTAAAACTTTCATAGCCATTCTCTCTCCCTCCTTAAAATATTCATAAATCTTTTTAGTCACTAAACTGAATGAAATTAGAAAGAAAAATGGATTGGGAACTGAGACAAACACTAATAATTTCCATTAAAACCTTCATAGCCAGTCTCCCTCTCTCTCTCTCTCTCACCGCGCTGCTCCAGGCTAACAATGGCCATGTGAGTGAGTGTCGGCCGTGCGTCATCCCAGGAAATGTTGACATCTGGCTTCAGTCCTTCCTTCTCCAGTGTCCAGACTCCATTGGGTCCCCTGTGGAAAGTATTTTTATCTTTATTTATCTTTTTTTTATGCAAGAAGGGAAAGCTGATCAAGGGCAACATAGAATACACTCCATAATGATCCAAAAGATTACAAAACGCTAAAAAATCTAATGTAGTGGTATTTTAATGTCACTAACCCCACTGTATACTCAATAATTATCCAAAAAATTATGAAATGCTAAAAGAATAAAATGTAACAGTGTTTTGATATCACTCACCCCTGATATAGTGAATTGTGGAGTGTTTTGTAGCTTTTCAGAACATTATTGAGCATACCTTAGAACACACACACACACACATACCACACAAGGATATATGAAAAAATTAAGAAAGAGCAACTGCAGGAGAGAAATTAACAAGTTCAGCTTTCCACAAATACATTTCAAGGTGTGAAATGGTTTAGATAACAGAGTCACTAAACCAAGAACAATTCATAAGTTCAAAGAAATGCTGGATTTTCATAGATATGGAGACGGGAAACCACAAGTATAGATCTTTTCTAGTACGTTACAACTGGGTCAATACAACAGGAGTTAATTACACACCTGAAGTCTGGTATACCCGCTGCAGTGCTAATTCCCGCCCCAGTGTGGATGACGGTGTGTTTGGACTCTCTCATCCACCCTGCCAGGATCTGTACTTTCTTTTCTACCTCCTCTGCTGTGTCAAATTTCTGTCGAGGTGGAAATAATATTAATTGATAGATCTGCACTCTTTTCCTATGCTATTTTTTATGAAGAGTAAAGAATGAAATCTGATTTAGTAAAGATATCAAGCAAAATTCTGGGGGGGAGGTAAAAAAAAAAAAGGGCATTATTTTAATCATAAGTTTCTCTTGGGAGCAAAAACAAAAAATGTAATTTGATAGACCTGTTATTTTCCTCTCCAGTTGTGTGTTTGTTAATGTAAAAGCATGTTGAGGAAGCACAAACATAGGAATAACCAAACGTGTATCAAAAAACACTCAAATTTCTGTTGGAAAGGGAAAAAAGACTATATTGATAAACCTACCCTTTTTCCTGTGTATATATGTTTGTTTACCTAGAATCGTATTAAACTAACACCAATAAAGACAAAATTACCCACAGACACACACAAACAAACACAAGATAGACATTTTTGCGTCAAACCCTAAAAATCTCTGAAGGAAGGGAAAGAAGTCACGATTTCCATAGGCCTTCTTCCCTGATTATGTAAAAGCCACATTGAAATAACACAAAATAAGGGCACAACTAACCACAAACACACAAGATGCACAATGATACATCAAACCCTGTAATTCCTGAAGGAAGTCATGATTTTAATAAACCAACTTCCCTGTATATGTAAAATCCACATTAAAACAACACAAATCAAAGTACGATTAACCCCAAACACGTACAAACAAACAGAAGATAAACAATTTGACGTCAAACCCATAAAATCTAGCAAAGCCACCATATTTACCTCAGGTAGACCTAACTTTCCTTTGTTCTCATACTTGCTAAGACCATCGGCATAACTACAAGCCATCCTGACCCTGTGCTGGGCCGAGGAGAGGCAGGGGAGGTCAGGTCAGCTGGGGTCAAAACGTGTTACTTCGCGTTTCAACACAAAGACCCCCTAACACTGCTTTTCTTCTTCCTCCTCTTGTGGCTTCTGGGTCTCGCTTCATATATCTCTATTTCCCTCTCTCAGCTGGAAATATGATAGTAATTGTTGCTAGAATGTGTAATTGTTGATTCTAACTCGGTTTTTTTATGGTTAATTTGATGTGAGAAGGTTTAAATATGGAGAGAGAAGGGAAATATACAACGCAGATATATGTAGCAGTAATATTGAACCTAAATGTCTTTTTAGTTAATTTTAGCGAGATGGTGTGATGTGAGAAGGGTAAAATATGGAGAGAGACACATTATACAACGTAAAAGTATGTAGTGACAAATATGTACCTCCGTAGAGAAGAGAGAGAGAGAGAGAGAGAGAGAGAGAGAGAGAGATTCAAAACACAGGCGTACAGATTCAGATGACAGTTTATTAATGAGCCATTTGAGAGACACTGAAACATTTGACGTGGTAGAGGAAGAGGAGGAGGAGGAAGTATATCGCTTTCTTCCCACCATGAGTAAAGTTTTCCCTCATTCCGACAAGAAAGGTTAGTGGAGTGAAGTGTTCTCTATTGAGTGTTGTGGGTTGCAGTGTACAGTCTAACCTAGCCAGCCCGGGGCCTCACTTTCTATAATGAATGCCAACAGTAATAATAGATAGAGGAGCTTAGGTTAATGCTGAAATAAATGTCAAGGGGTGAATTTTTCATTAACACCAGTCTCAAGTTGGCTTTTCCTACCCTTCCCATCTGTTAGAGCTTTCCATACTGAGTAATTTGATCTGAGCTAAAACATTATACCAACTAAACGTAACCTGGCGGGGGTCAAATCTACCATTTTTCCCTGTTATATTTTGGTGTTTTGAACAAATCTATTCATTTTCGGTGCAAATCATCAGTTTGGGCCTCGCCAATGACAAAAAATTCGGTAAATCTAAAAAAATCACTAGCGGCATTATAATTGATTTTCGCCAGTTGCATATGGGGGTCAAATTACTCAGTATGGAAAGCTCTAACTGTTGGGAAGGGTAGGAAAAGCCAACTTGAGACTGGTGTTAATGTAAAATAATACCTGTCAAGTTAGATTTGGTTAGTTTATATCAGATTGTCAGTATTTCATTATTTTTTTCCAATTTCTTTTAGTTTAGCTTATCATACTTTTCTGAATTGGCAAATAGGAGTATGATGATTAATTTTATTCTTAATTTTCCCTGATTTTAATCTGATTTAGACTCAAATCCTGATACACGATCTTAATACATCAACTAAAGCCTTCAAAAACATGCCAGCTTATTCTCTTAACTTATTTATGTAGTTTTTGGTTTATTTTATTTCATTTATCAGATTTTCTTTACTTTCACAGTCTACTTTTGGTTTATATAGAATAACTTCATTTTCTAAACTTTCCCCAGGTTAGTAAATCAAGTATAGCCTCGGAAAGTGTGTCGGCTTATTCTCTGATTAACCTGTGTATTTTTTCTGGCAGGGATGGACGCTGCACTGGACTTGGTGGAGGATACGCTGGCAACACTGCGTAGGAGAGTCCAGCAGGAGGAGGAGGAGGAGAGAGGGAAGGGGAGGAAAGATGCCACCACCAACACCACCCCACCACCACCACCATCTTCTTCCACCACCTCCAGTGTGTTACTCCAGCCTAACAACCTAATGTAGCACCTCATCACACCACCACCACTGTCACCTTCTCTAGGGTTTTAATAATTGTAATTACCTCTAACCTAATGCAATATAACAATAGTATGTCTCCACCACCACCACCACCACCACCACCACCACCATCTTCACAATGTCTTAGAGAGAGAGGGAGAAACTCAATTTCCAGAGTGTGACAACAGATTCTCTATTTTCAGAAGTGTCCAAGAAACCAAAGTACAAAAGTGTGTTGATAAAGCGCAAGGCAAAATATAAGCCGAAGGTTTGTGCTGAAATCTGCATCTGTTTTGACCATCGCAATTATGAACACCTTGTAAAAATACCACTTAGAATTACATAGATTGATATATGAATGTTACAACTTTTATTGCAGAGGACAAGGCAAGCACAGAATTCATCAGTGCAGGATGACCAAGGAACACAGAGGGAAGAGGTTGCAGAGAAAGTCCCACAAGATTACTGCAAGAACTGTAACCCAAGGAATGATAGAAAAAGCAAGACCAGCAACACTCAGAGGAAAAGAACAAGCATACCATCTATTGACCCCAAGCTGGCAGATGTGAGAGAGAGAATTGCATGGAAACCAGCACAGAGAAATATGAGGCAAGAATCAGATAGTTCCCAAGACTGCCTGTGTTATGGTGATACTTTATGTGACAACCCATGCCCTTTAGACTTGAGGGAAAAAGTCATGTGGAAGCCCAGGAGAGAAGCATCACAGAACACCTTCCACAACTGCTGCTTGTGCTACAGTGATACCTGCTTGCCATTAAGATCAGGCTGTTTGCAAGGTAGCTATGAAAACCCAGGCATCAGGAAGAGAGAGCACAGTAAACACAGCAGAAGGGATAAATCTGATTCCTCCTGTCGCAGCAACCCTCGCAAAACTAAAAGTCCCAGAGAAGCTCATGACACTGGCAGTAGATCGAGGGAGAGAAAGACAGAAAGAGACAAGTGTGGTTCCTCCTCTCACAGGCCAAACAGACCAGCCCCCAGGGAAGCACAGGGCAATGACACACACACAAGATCAAGGGAGAGAAAGATGAGAGATGCTGATAGCCAGGGACAGAAACAGCCCAAGAAGAACATTGACCCTAAGGCAGCTGTTGATGTGGAGAAACGTGGGTATGCCAGGCCTACACATACATCAAGGCAGCGTGTCAAGTGTCGTCCTAAGGAGAAAGAAAATTTTATGCCTTATATTCCCTGTGGAGCGAAGGTTCGTGCATGGGGAAATACGAGTGGGTGTAGTTTATTAAAGTTCAATCAAAGGCTTATTTCTTGTCTTAATATGTGCTGATGAAGGTTCGTGAAAGATACGGAAAGCCAAATATAATGATAAGGTGATGTTCTTGTAGAAATTATTGTTATATTATGTGATCTCCTGAACTTGATATAATGGTATGACCTTCTCCCCACAGAGCCATAGTTACCATATTGGGATCACAGCACAGCAGGAAATAGGACAGCTTCTCAACCAGCCTCCACGTGATCTCCTCCACACACACTTTAGTTAGTAATGTAGCACCTTTTTTTGTCATACCAGTTAATAATGTACTGCCACTACAGTTTATGATTTGCCACTTCTCTAAACACTATCATTCCTATTTACACTCCAGTTAATAATGTGTCACTTCTTCTATCATGATTTCCTCTTAATTAACTCATACTTCTGGCTACACCTTCACTACTTTGAAAAGGGTCTACTTAACCAGATTTCTACATTACCAACAGATGACACTCCTGAAAACCCAGCTAATCATATCTTTAACCTCTGAAATTGATGCCAAGTGATCTACTGACAGATTAACTTTGTTCCTCTTATATAAATTCACCAAGACATCACTTCCTGTCCCCAGAGTACAGCAGTGGCCAGCAGCAGGATGGAGCAGTGATGAAAGGCTTAGAGGGAACAGTAAGGAAGGCCATGACAAACATACACCACCATCTGAAGAGCCACACTCACTAATCCACACCTGTCCACACCACTCCATCATGCTACAGCTTGTCTTAGTGCATACACTGGATGGTTCTAGGTATTTTGTACTTGTTTATTTCATCTCAACACCTTTTGAATTAGTGATGAGGTCTAAATGAGGCTTGTTTGTATTCACAGTCAACTTGCCCTCTCACTATGATAAATTTCCAAGGCCACAGATGACTATTGGGTTTTTCTACATTTAATAATGTAGAATTCTTGCCACTCTACCTCTAGAACTGTAAAAACACCTTAAAAAGACTTGGGTAAATTTAAATAAAGACTTGTGAAATAGTGGAGGTAAAGTACAGAAGTGTTTAAGAATATGAGCCTTATTTATACTGACTGGGAACACATTCAACATCTATTTATGTATCTTGAGGATTGAACTGACTGGAAACATATTTTTGATCTTTGTATCTACCCTGTTGCCTTTTTGAATTAGTAATGAGGATGTCTAGCTGATTCATCCTTACTGGGGACACATTCAATATCTATTCTTCTCTTATGATGGGTGTGTTGAACTCACAGGAAATACATTTATTATCTTGTATATCCTGACACCTTTTAAATAAGTGTTGAGAATGTATATCATGGCTCAATCTTATTTCAATGTGGAAACAATATCTTTCACCCCCACCTCTCTCTCTCTCTCTCTCTCTCTCTCTCTCTCTCTCTCTCTCTCTCACACACACACTAGTAAACATATAATAAACAACAGTATATATTATTATAAATAGTATATTTTCTCCTCATAGATTGTTGTTATTTACATTTCATTCATTCATTATCATATTTACCAAAGAGCACATGTAATACAAGTTTTTGAGTTTTGTGCAATGTTTCCTGCCGTCAGCTTGTCACAGCAATATTTAGGAGTAAGCAAAGCAAGATCAACATACAGAGACAGAGAATTCTTTGTTTACTTCTTATTTAGGGCATTTTAGATATGAAGTAAGGAGTAATACTGAACTAATAACCACAATAGTTACCTTGCCCAACCCACAGAAATTATTAGATGACAGCAGTGAAACGCTACACTAGACTCGTGTGAACAACAAATAAACGAGCAAAGACAAATAACCCCAACGATAAAGTAAGGGCTGAGCTAATAACCACAATAGTTACCTTGCCAGATTATTACTTGGTGACAGAGGCAAGTTGCAGAATATTACGAGCTTGGAGGAGCAGTGGCATGTCTATCATGTTTCCTCGGAAGGTGAAGGCACCCTGGGGAGGAAAGACTACCTGATTAATACTTCCTATACAAGTCAGTCTTCCTATATCCTTCAGATGTCCTTTTGATAACTTGGTACTTAAAGAATGCAAGACTTAGAAAACTTAATGGAGCTGACTGGCATAAATGAACACTCAGAATGAAATAGAGACATAAAATAACTTAGTACTTAAAGAATGCAAGACTTCAGAGAACTTAGTGAAGATGAATGGCCCAAATGAATACCCAAAATGAAATAAAGACATAGAATAACTTAGTACTTCAGAAACCTTAGGGAGGCTGATTGTATGTTGAGCCTTTGAGCAGGACCCACCTTGCCTTCCCTCTGGTGGTGTTCAAAGGCCTCCACCAACGCTGCCGCCCACTCCACCTTCTGGGGCGGAGGAGAGAAGGCCGCCTGCACCACTGGGACCTGGCCTGGGTGGATCACCTGGAGAAGACATCCACTTATTGCTAAGAGAATTCAACACATAGTCAATAAATCACAAGGAAAGAGATCGGCAATGTAGATTAAGGAAGAATTGAGGAATGTATGTGGATTTTGTGTGTTGTGTTTATATTCAATAGGGAAATAGATTAGCAATGTACATTAAGGTAAAATTGAGAAATGTATGGAAATCTTGAGTTAAGATTCCCTTTTTCAATAAGAAGTGATGTAATTCTAATACACATGTTTTATAAAAGCACTAAATACACATTTTTCACCAATAAACTGTGTATCTATTTGTAAACCAGGTCAGCAATTCCATGCAGAGCGACCCAAACACCACACACACATACACACACAAGCCAACAATATCTAAAGACACAGAAACACAAGCCACTCTCTTACCTGCTTCCCAGTGAATCCCATACCAGCTCCCTCCTCACTCTGGTGCCTCAAACCCTCAAGATCTGGACAAACACCAGAAGAGAGTCAGACACAGATCAGTATTAATATTCCTTATGCTTCCTATATCATGTACAGACTAACAGCACTGGTCCATACAGTTCAGGTTGTTCCAGTTTGAAGGTTAAAGGCTCAGGGCAGTAGTAAGCCTTTCTTTCTATCTTCAGCTTGGAAAATAGTTATGTTTAAGATGGTTTAATAAGTATTTGTGTGCTTGCTATGTAATTGGCTGTTTGTTAATCTGGCCACACAACACTTCCATAGTCTCACCTTTATAGTCAATGTACACAAGATCGATGGCCTGCAGCTTGAATGCCTTTGCTACCGTCACAACGTACTGCCGGGCAAACAGAAGCTCCTTTGCCTCATTGGTCCTTGTGGCACCTGAGATACAAATACACAGAGAGATAGATGGGTACATAGATTGATAGATAGAGGTAAGTAGGTAGTACAAGAGTCACATCATCACATTTCAGCCAGACTCACAAACCATACAAAATAGGTAAAAAAACTATACGAGAGACAACATATACCACACACTGACATCCACACATACACTCACTGACAACCACAAAGGGTAAGTCAGTATATACAAAACTAAAACTGTCGCATACACCCACACCACACTACCCATGCAAACCAAATCTGAATATCTGCAAGAGAGAGTTAACACATACCAACTCACTTCCACTCACCAACAAGCACACTGTGAACAAAGCAAACTCCGTCACACTCACCTATATCAGCACAAAAGTCATCCGAGCCAAACACAATGGCGTCAAGAAGGAACGGGGAATTATGGGAGAGTTCAACACCTTGCCGGCAGATTTCAGGGAGGCAGAGGAGTGACTCGGCTGACTCAGTAAAGATAACAAGACGAAGCTTCTCTGAACTTCGTGTGCCTAGAGTGGCCTTTAGCTTGTCTGCGAACTGATGGTGATAGTGGTTAGAGGGAAGTTTAACTTATATACCAATGAGAAATACCTCTGTTGTGATCAATATTTCTTAATCTAAAAGTACATTGATAACTGTATGAGAGTGTATAAGGATTTTGTAGAGGGTCCTTAAAACAGGACCTCAATGCATCTACTTTATCTGTTGCAACCAGTACATGTATAACAGCCAAGGGCAACAAAAATTCTAAAGAAAAAGGCCCACTAAGATGCCACTCCCTAAACTTCATAACACTGGAACTTCCTGTCTGCTTCTGCATTTCCATCTCACTGTGACCTGAACTCATTTAAGAGGGAAGTTTCAAGACATTTACCCTATTCTTTTGACTCCCTTGATGTTTTAGTGGGTCTTTTTATTTAATGGTTTTGTTGCCCTTGCATAAACTTCCCCTCTTACACACACACAGACAACAAAAAACAGGAGCAAAAAAATTAGCTGAAAGAATCCGATAAAAGACGTGATATAATTACAACCACACAAGCATTCATAGATACACAAATTAATCAAGTGATACCCAGGTGAGGTGGTCAGGTGAGTCAACTTTGGGCAGGTGGACAGTGGCTGGGAGGTGCTGCGCTGACAGAATCTCCCGCATGTCCTCCTCACACAGGCCACTCTGCACACTGTTGAAGCGCACTGAGCAGTCCTTCCCAGTGAAATCGATAGCTTGAGTGTGTAATGTGTGGTGAATCCTGGCCCTTGCTGCATCCTGTGAGAGTTTTGTCATTTTATTGTCCATATTTGATTTTATGGTAGGTTTTGGTTTTTGCTGTATCCCAAAAGAGTGTATGTCATTTTATTCATCCTGTTTACTTTATTTATTTATTCATTGTGTGTGTGTGTGTGTGTGTGTGTGTGTGTGTGTGTGTGTGTGTGTGTGCGTGTGTGTGTGTGTGTGTGTGTGTGTGTGTGTATCTTGGATCTCCTTATGTCTTGAAAGTTAGTGTATATACTTTTATTCATTATTTTTTACCATTGTATCTTGTTTTAATACTTTAATAAAATTTCTACTTAAACTGTCTTATCTAATGGCATTTCTCATAATATATTTACTGTAACTACCTTATTTAATCACACTTCTTTACAATATCCACACATAACTCAACAATGACCCATACAAACAACCCCAGAAAACCTCAGACAACCCATACCATAGACCCACAACCCACATTTCACCTCCCCCCGACCCACACACCTTCATGGTTAACGCCACCCCATCCTCGCAGTCTAACACGATGCAGTCTGCCGCGAGGGAGGGAATCTTCTGCTGTTTGCGCTCGTCATTGCCAGGCACATATAGAACTGCTCGCCGTGGGATGTACTTCTTTTCTCCTGCCGCGCACTGACGAGAGAGAGAGAGAGAGAGAGAGAGAGAGAGAGAGAGAGAGAGAGAGAGAGAGAGAGAGTTCATTAGTTACCTGTATTACCTCCTTGATTCATTTACTGTTTTCTTTTATCTTATATTATCAGGATATTAGTTCAGCCGAGATTAAATCAATATAAAACTCGTTAATTTAGTAACAAATATAATATTCTAGTGTCATTCAGTACAATTAACCTTGAAAATACAGTGGATAACTCCATAACAAACACCAAAGAAGGCTAACTCTTACATAAATGCACTGTAATCTATCCTTACATTAACATATCACGCATTATATTGTAAGAAAAGAACATAACACTTCGCTTACGTGATGCTGTGAGGAGGGCAACACAGTGACACGCCTTGCCACACTCCTGTACAATCCGCACCCACCCCGCCATAGCCCACTAAACATGACACTCAGCGCTACCCGACTTCAACCTGGTATTATCACGTTTTTAGTATAGGGAGGCTGGTACCACCACCATCACCACCGGCTTGGTGTTTGTTGACGTCGCCTAGTTCCCGAGAGAGAGAGAGAGAGAGAGAGAGAGCAAGGGATACTAAGCTAAAATAATGACGACAAAACAGGAATGGATCAGGAAAACAGCTTCCAATATTAATAAACTTGAGAGAGAGAGAGAGAGAGAGAGAGAGAGAGAGAGAGAGAGAGAGAGAGAGAGAGAGAGAGAGAGAGAGAGAGAGAACAGCCTCCAATATTAATCAGCATAACCCACCAACCTTTCACTCAGGAACATTAACATCAAAACAACATGTGCATCATTTAAATACATACTTTCTGCACCTTGTATGGCCTTTACGAGTTTCCTGTATTTATGTTACAGGAAGCTTTTGTATGACGTCAGGCTGAGCAGGAGGTAGTAGAGGGAACGGTCGTATTATATGCCCTAACATCGAGGCTTCATGCAATTTCCAGGTGTATACTGCGTAATAAATGTATAGCTTCCATGTTTCTGCATCTAAATTGACAACAACAACAACGCCTTATTTCTAGCCATTCTTCATAACTAAGACGCCAAACAAATTATAAGAGAAAACAAAACATTACACACACACACACACACACACACACACACAGAAATGACAAGGACGTAACAAAAAATTTCCCCTCCTCACACACACACACACACACACACACACACACACACACTGGTAGAGTGACACCTCATCTCCCACCCCAATACATCTAATTTCCCTGCCTGTGCCCTGCCTCTCGACTGGCGCCACGCTATTCCACTCTTCAGAAGCGTTGCCCTCTCACATTCCGCGATTTTCAAAGGCCACATAGACTAGCCAGGTCTTAAGACTATTTCTCCTGCTAATAACGCAAAAAATATTGATCCCCTCTTCCAGAAATGCTACCCTCTTGTACTATGACTATTATCAGAGGCCACAGAGACTATCTGGTCTATCAAGACTGTTTTTCCATGTAATAAGGTAGAAATATTGTTAATTTGACACTACAGAACCTTAAAAACACCCTTAAAACTCGTGTCACTATAACTATGAGCTTTTGAGAGTAATGGAGGTGCGAGATGAAGTGATTCTAAAGACGGGGATGGCCTGGAAGCATACATGAGGTGCCTGAGGTGAAAGTTGTAAGGTGAAGGAGTGAGAGGAGTGAGTAGTGGGGAACGGCGGATGTCTAGCTTGGCCGACGGGATGTTGGTGTTGGCGTGTGTTGTTGGGGTTGGTTGTTGTGGTGGTGG
This sequence comes from Callinectes sapidus, assembly GCA_020233015.1. NCBI lineage: Eukaryota > Metazoa > Arthropoda > Malacostraca > Decapoda > Portunidae > Callinectes > Callinectes sapidus. The sequence continues at coordinate 6,105,115 of CM035175.1, read as the reverse complement.
TGGTGGTGCTGATTGTGTTATTGTTGTATTAGTCATTATTTATTTTGTTCTTTTCCGCTTATTTTTTTCCTAATGCTTTCTCTATTTTTCTTCTCTTCCTTCCACGTTTCTCCCACCACAACCACTTCTTCCTCTCTCCCAATAAAAAAAAGGAGGGAAGGACTGCGAGAAACACAATAAATAGATCAATCAGTAGATAAACAAATAAAGACATTAATATCCTTCTGATCTCGGTTTCTAAGAGCTTGTGGTTCTGGCAACTCGTGTGACGTAGGAGGGTGGCGGGAGAGCAGCAGGCGGGGCATCTCAGCTCAAAAACCCAAGGGAAACTGATAAGACTGAGATACCCTTGGGAATTCTGTGGGTGTGTGAGGGTAGTGGTGGTGGTGGTGGTGGTGGGTTGTCTTGAGAGGAAGAATCGATAAAAAAGTAGTAGTAGTAGCAGTAGTAGTAGTAGTAGTAGTAGTAGTAGTAGTAGTAGTAGTAGTAGTAGTAGCAGTAAATCACCACTACCAGTACTTGAATCCTACGTCTGGCAGCATCCACGGCCACCTTCCCATACATCACGTACCCACAACGCACTCACTCACAACAATCCACACGTTGCGAAGAAATTATATCACAAGTGAAGGGAAAACATACAAGGGTACGCACGTAAAGGGAATTTTAGAGGATCAGCTGACATAAGAGCATTGCGCAAGAGTGACGAGGGATGAGTCTAAAGGGAAAACCGTAATGTATTGTGAAGGATGTGACGTCAATTTTTCGTCTTCGCTGCCAGAGAGAGAGAGAGAGAGAGAGAGAGAGA
>CM035175.1:6054503-6068504 GCA_020233015.1 Callinectes sapidus | reverse complement strand
AGACTCATTCAGTCTTATCCTACTCTCAGTCTATCTCACGTTTCCCCGTCGCCAGAAATACCTCACATATTTCATATATATTTAGAAAGACCTGCCAAGGACTTAAAAAACGTCTAAAATAAGTCCTTTCTCTTGCCAGGAAGGATTTTTTTTTTTCTTTTTTTCTTTTCAAGTGAGTTCATAATATTGTGTTTCTCATCTCTTCCTTCCCCTTCCGCCCCCTTCCTCCCAGTGCTTTTGTTATTCTTTTGTAGTGGCGGTGGGAGAAAAAAAGAACGAGGAGTAGGACAGGTCAAGGCGAGGGTGGAGGGATGGAGGGCGAGATAGCGGAAATAAGATACAGTGAATAATAATGAATGAAGCCATTATACTAAGGCGTGGCCGCGTGATAACAAACACCCAGAGAGGAAGCGTGTCACGAGTCAGTCTCCCGCGGTTAGCATTTCACGTCTCCATCCCTTGCAGAGTGGCGGTAAAGTGTCAGAGGTATTGTGGTTCATGTTTATGAGTTTAAGTGCAGGTAAACGTAACAAGAAGCGCCACATGTTGAGGCAATGTTCAGCGTACTGTACGTGTTTGCTTGACTTATAACGCTTGTATCGATTTTAGAGTAGTGGTGACGTCAGGCTTCTCACCCACGCTGCCTGTCTTACGCTGCTCTGCCTCAATGGACGGTAGCTAAGAGAGTGACCTAATTGCCAGATTACAAAACATCATCAGACGTGTGTGACATTACCGGCGCGGGCGTACACCTCCCCTTCACCCCCACCTCTAGGTTGCCAAGAATGCCAGGCCGGCTGGCGCCCCGCTGCCAGCCGCCAGGCGTTATCTCATGCGTCCGCCAGCGCCGCGTCACGAGTCACATGCCGGTCCGCTATATATACTCGCCGCGAGAAGACTTTGCTTCTCAGTCAATTACGAGATTTTCCCGTGAGGTCACGTTAGCTGCTTCGGTGGGATTAACGTAACTATCACCCGTGTTTTACTCCATTCCGCAACAACCTGTCCGCAGCGCGCCGCGCCCTTCACAGACTTTCTCTCGTCAGTCTATAACCCACACGTCCACCAGAATTGACGGAGAAGAGAAGCTGCGAACGGTCCTACCACAATACTCAGCAGGAGAGCCCTAACGTTACATCGAGGAGTACAGTAACACTGCACGCGGGGCGGCGACCCTCATAGCGTCGCGCGAGAACTGTCAGACGTGATCTCCACCGCTGAACTCTGCCTTCGTCAAGCCTTGTATAGGCGGGCACTACTAAGGCAGAGAGGCCGTGTGTGCGTGGAGCGTTTCCTATACACGTTTGGACGTCCGCCAGAAAGACCGTAGCCATGATGCAAGTTAGCACTATGTACGCGCAGTCTCTGGAGAGACAGCTCGTATCTCGGCGCTCACAGCTTATCCACAACTTTTCCCGCTCCAGCTGTGGTGGCCAAGCTGACCCCATGCGACAAGCTGGAGATACGCCACCTCTGGACCCACTCCCCCCCCAACGCGCTAACCATAGGAAGGACGATGATCATGATCCCAAGGAATGCACTGATCGCCTGTGTCGCCTTCCCTCGCAGAACAAGGGCGGCCACCTGCTAGGTTCTCCGCGGCGACACACCGCTTCGGCCGCCGTAGTGTCTGCTGCCCGCCTCACACAATCCACTGGTAACCTCTCCGTGCACTCTGACCTCTCCCTGCTTAAGAAGGAAAGCGACATGGCCTCAGCCGTCCTGCAGGCCCACTCCCCCGTCCTGGACAAGAAGGCTGCCAAGAAAGCCAAGGAGAAGGAGAAGAAGGAAGCCAAGAAGATGCCCTCAAACTTCATGCTGCTGACGCCCTGGTTCACCCGCCAGAACTGCGAGAAGCTGCTGTCGCAGGTGCGCTCCGGAGACATCTTCGAGTTCAACATCAAACTGCACCACCATTGGGGCATCGCCGTCCTCCCCAAGAACAAAAGTAAGTGGAGAGAGAGAGAGAGAGAGAGAGAGAGAGAGAGAGAGAGAGAGAGAGAGAGAGAACGTGTGTGCTTTAGTACATAAGCTATTTTATTGTATGATCACTGGCAGGTGTCACCACACACTCTCCCACTAACAACGTAGTAAAAGCTTTCTAGTAAACAAATGGTAACACAACAAATAAACGCCATACCACTATCACCCCTCTCTCATCTCGACCACCACCACCATCAACATCACCGCCAGAACAAACACTGCCAAACAAACAAACGGGGCACGGCTGTCACTCGAGCATATCATGATTCACTGTGATCTCGTGAAGAGAGAGAGAGAGAGAGAGAGAGAGAGAGAGAGAGAGAGAGAGAGAGAGAGAGAGAGAGAGAGAGAGAGAGAGAGAGAGAGAATATTTACACCAGTTTTAATTTTCTCGTTAACTTGTCATTAGTCAGTCTTTCAGCACAAGTGTTTTCCGCGCTTCAATCTCCGCAAGTGTAAGATATCATTAAATATCAACTTTTATTTTTCGTTATCATAACAAAAAATATTTCGAATTGACGTGAATTTGCGTCATTACAGAATAACTAAACCGGAAATACTAAATTAAATACGTAGACCGTTTTCTTATACTCCGCTAAGATTTGATTGCCTCTGATGAGTTATAACGTAATATAACTCTTTCATCAAGTATTTGAACTTGGAAAAAGGTATTGGTTGTCAGGTATTACTTAAGCTGCTATTCAATTTTTATTTTTATTGTTCCACCGGTTCCGTCTTACTGAACTGTGGTCAAATTTCCTATCTAAAAGTATCCAGTTTTGTACGGGGTGAAGTTGGAATCCTCTGATTTGAAGTATTTCAAGAAGCCACCTAATTTCAAGGGTTAAATGAAGTATGGCAGTTTAAAGATGATAATTTCTCGAAGACAAATAGATGAAAAGAATAAACTTGTCTAGATTTTGGAATTCAGTGATCAATACAGTGAGTAAAGAATGTGGATTCATAAATTAGCACTTCACGCAGTTGTTCTTGTGAATGTTCTGGAAAAACTTCGATTAACGCACACGCACACATGTACTAATGTTTTGTGTACGGTTAGGAATGTGTGGTATTCAAGGAGACACACACACACACACACACACACACACACACACACACACACACACACACACACACACACACACACACACACACACACAGTTTTCAGCAACAAAGAAGGCAAAGAAGGAAAATTGTTTGCAACGTTTTAATACACCAAGACTTCAAATTACCAGTCACTGAACCTTTTCCCACTACATGCCAAATATCACAACTATACCATTTAAAGACTGAAAAATAAGTAGGAAAAACGATAACTATATAGGAAAATATTGAGTAAAGAACCCTATGACCTCTTTCTGTTCTCCCTCCCATTCCTCTTAACCCTCTTCCTTCGTTCCCGGTCACCCCCTGTCTCTCTCCCTCCCTCCCTCACTCAACTCCCTTACCCTCCTCTCTCCCCTCCGTTAGCTAAGCCTACAGTTCTTCGTGCGTCGCCACAAAAGTTCAGCCAAGAATTCACACTGCAGTAATATGACACAGACGCTCAGGATAGATGTTAATACTTGTACATCGCAGCATTTTATGAGTGTGCTTCATTACTTTTCTCTAGATTTTAATGTCTAGGTGGATGTCTAGTTTGGTGTGTCGCCAGGGAGAAGAGGAATGCCGAGAGAGAGAGAGAGAGAGAGAGAGAGAGAGAGAGAGAGAGAGAGAGAGAGCGCTTGGTTGGGAAATAGAGGTTGCCAGCACGCCCCTTAATCCATGTAAATAAACCTTGTCCTTCCTCACTGACAGGGATGTTAGACTGAAGCATGACAGTAGTAGTAGTAGTAGTAGTAGTAGTAGTAGTAGTAGTAGTAGTAGTAGTAGTAGTAAGCCATTGGGATGGTTTTTAGTAGACGTAGAAAGTAGAAAATCGATGGTGATGGTGATAGTATTACTAGACTAATAGATCAATGATAGTAGTAGTAAGTGTGTAGTGTACAATATGATATAGTAGTAATAGAAATAGGAAAAAAATAAAATAGTAATAGTAGCAGTAGTAGTAGTAGCAGCAGCAGCAGGAGCAGTCCAGTGTCACAAGGTACAAACACATTTAGGCAGAACATTTCACTACGATTCCCGTCAGAAGTGGCCTTGTCAAGTCAAGATACCGGTATTCACCACGCTGTACCGGGCCCAAGCTTCCCCCCACCCCCACCCCCCGCCTTCTCCCTCCACACTAACACACGTGCAATATACACCCCCTTGGCCCCTCCGCACGTGTGGCAGCGTTGCAAACCGCGGAGAGAGAGCGCGCGCGAGACATCCGTTGGCGCCTGGAAGTGTTGCCATATCCTTGCCACACACTCACACACTCTCACACCAATGGCTTCTCCCAAACATCACCTCATCTCATCAGTCTCGGGCAAACATTTGGACACAGGCAGCCAGGCACTACACGTCACCAGCTCCACACACATGGCAACCATTATCAAGGCCGTGCAGAGGGGAGAAGGAGGACGGAAGGAGGGGCAGGGTGATAGAGGGAGGGAACATGACAGGCAAGAGAGAGAGAGAGAGAGAGAGACGTTAAAATTATTATTATCGTGTTGTGCATAATTATATACAGATGTGTATAAGCCGGTATTGCATCGAGTAACACCTACACCCACACACACACACACACACTTGCCACCCCAGCAAATATCACCTAATCCTTCTTTTTCCTCATTTTCCTTATCCAACACTTCCCTATCCTTAAGCCTAACTCCTCTCCCTCTCTCCCCCAGAACCCAGCCTGGCTACTCTTGAACTGGCCCACTTGATGCGAGATAAGGATGGGAGGCAGCGGGCAGTGCGTCAGCCCCTGAAGGATTACTGGCACGAGGGAGTGACAGCAAGGATAAATAACTCTAGGGATGTACACAAGCCACCTCTACCTGCCGGCGAAGTCACGTCAGCAGCCCTTAAGGTATGTGGAAATCAATGTGTGTGGTGGTGATGGATGTTTGGTTGGGTTAGCGCAATGTGTTTTGTTGTTTTGCAAGTTTAGTTTGTTTTTGGTGGGTTTTTAATGGGTTAGTTTGTTTGAGAAGTGGGTTAAGATGGGTTGGTAATCTGAATTTTCGTTCTATCTTGTATTTTTTTGGTTAATTAGTCTTTTTCTGGTTGTTTTCTATGTTCTTAATGTATATTTAGCGTTACATTTATTTGGGTACGTAACTGAGTTTGTGTGTATTTTTATTTCAGTATTGATTTCATGTATTAAGTTTAATTTTCTCATTAATCATTTACCTTTGCCAAATTACTGGATGAAATCAAGAGTATAGATTCACGTTGCTATGAGCGAGACAACAATACCGTGTTTACTGTGCGATATTGACAGGTGGTTTACTGGTGAGCGGTGAGGAGTGGGATGGAGGGACGGGTTGGGAGGTGGAAGGTTGACTGACTGGTTGTTATCTCGCAATGAAAAGAATCCTTCACAATGAAGCTGATTTTACAACACTGATTTATTATTTTTTCATTGTCAGTCTCGCTTTGCCAATCTCATTCACTGATTGATGCGTTTTTTTTCCCACTACATTTCATTATTTTACTTTTTTGTCACACGAAATGGAATAGAATGTTTAATAGCCGTAATGAAAATCAGAAAGAGGGAGAGAACACGTAAGATAATTGATGATAATGAGTCTTTAATGGAGAAAATACTCTGATATTTCTGGTTGTAGTAATTAAAAGCGCACACCTATTATTTATTATTAATCATTTAACATCAACTTTCATATCAAGCCAATTATACTCTGCACTTTAACTAGAATGATCATTATTATAGAGAGTGGGTGGGAGAGAAATAAGCTAATGCAAGTTGTACTGTTTCATACCACCCACTGCACATTTGTTCAGATCTACATATCATTTCATTACAAACATCCTTTCTTCTTACTAGTTACACTCTTCACATTTAAATTAGTATAGTGGGTGGGAGAGAAAAATAAGCTAAGGCAAGGCAAGTACTGTTTATCTACCACCCATTGCATATTTGTTTAGATCTACGTATTATATTAACATCCTTTCTTACTAGTTCATATGTTCTCTTCCTCACCAGCTGATTGTGCAGCCGTACAGGGTGTGGCAGAATTCAGAGCAAATGGTTGTGTCCTGCAGATATGGGGATGGACAGAGGGCACGCCAGCTCAGTGATGCAGCCAGGTCAGTCTCTCTCTCTCTCTCTCTCTCTCTCTCTCTCTCTCTCTCTCTCTCTCTCTCTCTCTCTCTCTCTCTCTTAATCATCTCTGTTCAATATCGACCCCTTCCTCACTCCTTCCCTCTTCCCCGTTCTCCTTTCCCCCTAAGAATATTTCGTCATCACCATCACCACCACCACCACCCGGCCCCATTCCATATGATTATCCTGACACATCTTGTACTGCCCTACATTTTTATCTCCCACTTGAGTGTACTTATCTCTCCTTAGATGACCTTCCCTTTGTGCCGATGATGGACTAATAAGGTGACAGTTAGATATGTTTTTCTTATCTTTTCCTTCTTTTTGAGAGGATAAATAACTAGGGAAAGAAAGAAAGAACGAGAAAAGAATCTGCTTATTGTCTCTCCCACAAAATAAGAACAGAAAATAAATGAAAATGTCCCTAGTGTGTGCAGGTGTGTGAAATTGAAAATGCTAGCCAAGTTTCCCCATTCATAAAGTTTAGATCTCATCAGTGTGTAATGGGAGAAGTTTCACTCGAGCTACTAACTCATCAGAGAAAGAGGGGAAGGGGTTGGGGTGTTAGTGTGGCATGCAACACTGGGGCAGGGCTTAAATGGAGATAAAATCAGTTATTGAGGTTCATTGGCCTTATAAGCTATCAGATAGAAACTAGACAGTGTAATCACCCTATCATGAAGCCTGTGGTGTGTGTGTGTGGGAAGGTTTGCCTAGAGATAATACTTGTATTGAAAAGTAGATGGTTCTATTACTTCATCCTCAAGTGTGTCTGTAAGTGTGAACATTTTGCTTCAGCCAACATTGTGACGTGCTGAAATATCTACGAATTAAGAGTTTAGACGCAATCTTCCTAACATCCAAATACACGTGCTCGTAAAATGCAGTTATTCATAGATAGTAAAGGGTTAACTGTATACTCACACCTGTACATCATCACCCTTCCTTTCACTACCCACTGTAATTAGTCATTAGTAGATAAAATCCACCACTGACCTGTTCTCTCTACTCTGCAGGTGGGGATCGCTGAGCAAGTGTGTGGGGCTGTGGCTGACGCTCACCTCCTCCACGCAGAACTCCCCGGCCGGCTCCCCAGGGCCACTCAGGAAAAGAACAGTGTCGGTCAACTTCTGAGTGCAGCACTGAGCAGCCCGTGAGTCTGGGGGAACAGAGTTATGGGCTGTTAGTTGCTCCACTCGGCAGCCGTTTGTGCATGTCCTGTGTCTCGCTTTAAGTCCTTACATTGCCTGGGTTTTTATTCTATCTATGTGTAGAGCAGCAGCAGAGGCCCAGTGCAATATTAATATGGTTAAAATGACGCCTAAATGAGGACTTTGATAATCTTCAATGATTTTTTCTTGAAATTCTTTCTTGTTGGATTATTTAAAACTAATTACTATACATAGTCTATATTTTCAAGCATAAATTATATTTTGGATTATTCAGTAAGGTGGAGAGTTCCATGGATATTTTTTGCAAAGAATGGAAGCTTGTCCTACTCTGGTGAAGGAGACGATTGTATCTAGTCTGTACGTGTGTGTGTGTCAGTGTTGCACAGAGAGATGCTACGCGGCGACTCTTGGAGGATGTTCACCTGGTCTGCTACTGAGGCGGCCAGAGAAAGAGAGTGCAGTGAACGGTTGATAAGAGTAACCAGGACACTGCACTCTGGGATGCATTCTCTGATGCCGGGCCTGTCTATCTCGCGCCCTGCCAACCTCACCACTTATCAGGCCGTGCAACTTCCAACAGAGGTGCACTGGACTGAACTCCTCATAGAAATAGAGAGATCATTCACCTCACGTGGTAGCCAGATTTGGTGCTGGATTTTGAAAGAATCCCTTGAGATGCCAAAAAAATACAAGGTCTGTCATGCTGAGGTGCTGAAGGTGGTGGAGGTGCAAGTGGGAGAGGCTGACAGGAGTGCGAGAGAGATCAGCAAAGGCGAGTATTCAAACCAAACTGGTGCTTCCTGGTACAAATAGAGACAGTCTGCTGGTTTCAATGTTTCTTTGACTCAAAATGTGTAAGAAAACAGCGGAACACACAGCAGCAATGCAAAAGAAGGGCAGAGGAAGAAAGAAAGATTTTTATATGGTATTTTTCCTTTTATTTTGGAAAGACTTCTTATATGTAACAGAAAAAAAATACAGAAAAAAAAAATTCACGGCAGCATTAGGGGAGGATATCGATATAATTTTGTACCATATGTTACTTGGGAAACGGTCTTTTATTATCGTATAAAGAGTACTATATATATCTGCTACTTTTATGGGCACGTGACTTCACCGAGAAAGGTCTATAATTTTTTACTGTAGTCTTTGGATCTTTGGATGGGTCTTTCCGCTAGTGGCTGGAGGGCGGGTGGTGAGGGAGGGGACCAGCACTCTCCCTGAACACCTTGTTGTCACCCGAGGCTAAGCAGAAACCCTAAGAGAGAACTGATTAGTGAGAGATGCGTCTGCTTTTGTCACGATGCCACATAAACTACAGGAAGATAAACCTTGAATAAAAACCATTTGAGAAATTTGCCATGGTCAGTTTTGTATATTAATCCTCGTTGAAATTGAGTTGCATCGATGAGTGAAGTTGTTCCAAGAAGAAAAGTCCATTGAAAAGTGTTTGATTTGAAGTTTGGCACAGTTGCATATTACAAATCGACCTTTGAATAGAGTTATCGCATCTAGACAAAAGCCAGCTCATCTCTCGGCCTCTACCAGACGCTATGACGAGTAACAACACAAGGGGACGATGGCCAAATGTATCTCACCATTCCAAAAATAAGAGAAGTATCATCCCCAGCAATAGTAATCCCTGCCCACCACCACCACCCTAGCACACTGCAAGCCCCAATCCACCCACCACGTGTTAAGCTTGTGGCCAAACGCACTCTGCCCGTCAGTGTTATGCCCGTGTTCACAAACGCTCTGCTCTCTCACCACGACTATTTTCAAAGGCCACAGAGATGATTAGCAAGGTTTTCAAGAGTGTTTGTCTGGTTAATCTTGTCAATCTGCCTCTAGAACCATAAAAAAAACACCTTAAAAAACTTGTGCAAATTTAAATAGAGCCTTTTGAAATAGTGGAGGTAGAGCATTGATGTGTTTAAGAATACCGGTTTTAATCTCGTCGTCCACCTCCTGCTTCCCGACACAAGTTACCAATTAAGCTTCCGTGCTGCTGCTGTCCTTGGCTCCAGTTCCTATGCGCCCTTCCCTCGGGCCCCTGTCCTGTACGGCAGCGGGTTTCATCACACTTGTAAATAATTGAGCCTCATCCCATATCGACATCGCATCACCTGTACATTACGTCATCATCCTGTTCCCTTTCGTTTGTTGTTGTCGCCGCGCCCACCACATCGGAGTCACCTTTCTGGGTTATCATTCCAGTACACACGAAAAAGATGGAGATCAAAGTCAACGAAACAGGGGAAGAAAACAAAGAAAACGCTGTGACGTATGCAGCCGGACATTTCCTCTTCCTCATTCCACTCCTGTCTTTCCGTACCTGAGTGCCCAAAGGTTAAGCCAATTGATGCAGGTGGGTCTGGTGGGACCTGCGTACGTTTTGCTCAGTTATTACAGGGAGGCGTGTTGTGGTGGGACAGAAAACCGATCAACTTCATTTGGAAACCTTCTTTACACTGCCCCGGGTCTTTTGTATCGCGTTGAAAGTCTAAATGTTGCATTTATATCACGAACCTTCATTTCACTTTTCGTATGTTTGTATTGCCGGTCATTTCTTGTCAATCAAGGTTTTGAAGTTTCATTACATTGCTTGAGATTTTTATGTCATGTTGGAGAATTAAATGTTACATTTTCGCATCAATGCAAACGTTATTTTTTTTCGTATATTTGTATTGCTAATCATTTCCCGCTAATCGACGTTGTAAACTTTCATTTCACTGCACTGCACAAGATTTTTGTGTCCTGTTAAAGAATTGGATGTTACATTATCACCCTGCAAACATTCACTTTTCGTATATTTGTATTGTCAATCACTTAGAGAATTCAGACCCTCATTTCATTACTTTGTTGGAGAATCGGAGAACACGGTCTCATATCGCCAATGAAAATGATTCACTTTTAATGTATTTGTATCACCGTTCATTCCCCATCAGTGGTGAGGCATGTTGAGTGTTCCCTCCTCTGTTTTGATGTCGACGTTATCCTGTGAACACTACGTGATTGTTAGAAGGCAGAGTTTATCAGCCTCTTACATATAATGCCATGACCTACAAGTTGTTGGTTAGTTGGCAGCCAAACCATATCATTGCCTTATCTAACAATTGTCTCGATTCCCAGTTACTTGTTATCGGTTTCAAACGTATGCGCTTCTCTCTGTTTGCGTAAGATGAGTGAAAATTTGTTCAGTGGAGCTCTGTTTGATTATGATGTGATTCTTCTTTTGGTTCGAGTGTGTGTCTAATTTTGCTTGCGTGTTGTGAGATTTTGTGAACAGTTTGTATGGTCTTTGAAATTGTCTGGTTTGATTCCTTACGTTTTTTCTTTGGACTAATTGTCAAAAAGTTTCAAAGTTTGCTTAATGTTCATCATGAAATTTTTGATGAAGTATTTTAAACCATATGTATTTTAATGTGAAATTTGTACATTTATATAATCTATTTTTCCGAAATCTTCATTAAATTTGTATTGAAGATAATATTGTGAACACATTTCGAGTTCGGGTTATGACGGAGAGCTACCCAAACAGAACGTAGAACACCAACGCTATTTTGAGTTTACTGTTACTAACTATGGTTGTATATTGAACACCATGAAATTTACGTTGCATTACCCACAACACGTACTAAAAGCAGGCTGATGCACGTAATGTCCACACACACACACACACACACACACACACACACACACACTGCTCCACTCACACCACATTTCACTGTCACTTCATTGTGGGGATCGTGTAAAAAGAGGTGCGTCTTGAAGCTATTGGGCCACAGACGCACAGTAGCCCTGCCTCAACTGATCTCCTGACACGATACGCGGGAAAGAGAGAGATAGATGGTAAAGAATAGTGAAGTAGAGTCTAGCTAAAACAGATGTATGCTAACTATTCCTCTTAGTATGTCGTGGTAGTAGGAGCAAAGTTCTTGTGTAAATACGTATATATATATTAGTCTAAGCATCATATAAGTTTTTGTAAGTGATCTTAGGCGTGGTAACAGAAGCACGAAGACAATATACCCAACCTTGAACAGATTGCGAGACTGGACAGTGATATCTCCCTTGTTATCTGTGCTTGTTATTGATTGATTGGCCTGCGGTGCAAAGGTTACCCTGCCTAAGTGTGTAGATACATGCTGTGATAATTACTGAATCTTATGGTGGAAATGACGGAAGCTAGAATCACTCACACGCCTCAACATTCCGCCCCCACTGTCGACTATCCTGTTCCTTACTGTTTCCTTTCATTCACTTACTGATCTTGCCTTCCTTCTCTACTTCATTCCTGTTTCCTTCTCTCTGACCTTTTTGACTTCATCCTTACGCACACAACTTTTTTTCCCTGTACATTTTCTTCCTTTCGCATTTCTGCCTTTATTTAATCTCTATATCCCTTTTTTTCAGTCTTTTTACTCTATTTTCCCTCGATTTTTCTTTTACTCAATATTTATAATTCGTTTCTTAATTTCTTGCTATCTTGGCTTTCTTTAACTTGACATGATTTCTTCCTTTCTTTTCTTCCATATATTTAAGTCAGGTAATGGTGATGGCAGTGATGGTGGTGATTGTGAAAGGGTCTTATCATATCATATTCTTGTCTCATGTTCATTGCCTCTCGTCATACATTCACCCTTCGTCATCATTATCATTTCTTTCAAGTAGTCTCGTGTTTAATTGCTAAGCTATGGAGACTTGTATACATATTCATTATTCACGGTTTTCATGACCCTTAAAGTGATGGTCTGGGAAATTTGATATGGATTACCTAAATTTTGCTTTTCTTTGTGAATTTCAAACGGTAAAACTATAAAATTTATCTAGTCATGTAATATTGGGACTAATAATGAAACATTTTTGTCTTACTTCTAAAGTATTACAAAAATTTCTATGATTACCTCAATTTTCCTTAATCATAAATTTCAAAAGGAAAATTAGTAAATTAATCGAGTCACGTGTTTTTTGGAGTAACAATTTATCTCTCTTCTATCATATCTTCAAAGCAGAACAAAATCCCTATCACAAACCAACTCGATAAAGGAAAACTGATGAGGTCCCAGATAAACGCCATAGAGTACACCAAAGCATCATCACCACCACCACCACCACTATCGTACCCAAACCCAGGAATTATCGAACCTTTAACAATGACCCTCTTCTGTGTGGAGTGTAGCTTCCCTTGTACGCTCACGGAGTCTATGCTAGATTATGATAGGTTCTCTTTGTTTCACCGAGCTGGTACCTTATGAACCTCCTATGCGAAGCCATCGGGTACTACAGAAACGTTTCGAATCCTTTGTTTGGTAAATGAAGGGAATCGAATACGGTTTCCTTAAAGCCGATGTGCGATTGGAAAAGGTTGTTGTATTAGGTACCATGATTTGTATAAATGTATTGCTCTAGTTATTATTAATTGTTATTATTATCATTATTTGTTGCTCAATTCAATATTGTTTTATATTTCCTTTCACGGGGATTCAACTTGTGTTTATTCTACGATTTTTACTGTATTTTTATTTGTTAGGCTTGGTGTAATGCTTCGTGAAGATAATGGTGCGATAGGGAAAGAAAAATAAACGAAGATAAAGAAAATCAACGTGATAAAAAGAGAAGGTATATTGAAATGACGTATTGTACAGACGCATCACGTTGCTGTTTTGTTTATGTTTTTCCCCAAATATATTTTGTAATGAATATGAAATGAGTTTTGTCTATCCTTGAATCCTGAGAGAGAGAGAGAGAGAGAGAGAGAGAGAGAGAGAGAGAGAGAGAGAGAGAGAGAGAGAGAGAGAGAGAGAGAGAGAGAGAGAATCATTCTATTTCTTTCCTGATGCTATTCGTACCTAACCAGTATCTCTACTTGAATCTCCATTTTCTAGTAAATCTCATCCTTATGAGTACTTCAACATCAAAGGTCTTCTTCTTCTTCTTCTTCCTTTTTTTCAGCTTCTCATTTTTATATCGGGTTGCTGTTTCTCACTAGTCTTTTTTCATCCTGCTGTGTCTATCGTCTGCTCTTCTCTCAAACCTTTTTCTTGCATATCATCTTTCAAATTATTCTTCCACATGAAAAGTCTATTTCGATCTTAACTCTATCCCTTACGCAATCTAATCTCACACTTGACTATATATGTAAACTATTCTGAGACATTTATCTTGACATCAAAGAACAAAACATCAGCACATTTCAAATAAGGGAAGCTACACCAGACCAACATGTAGCAATCTCTATATCTAGCACAACTCATCCACATCTGAAATGATAGTAAATAGACACATCTCACTTGTCTGATGCTCCTCCCTTCACACCCGTCTTGAAATCAATCGTAGCTCACCTGAAATATCAACACACCATTACCTAAGTCCGACATAATTGGACACACTTGCCTTTGAATTAACCACAAGTCACTTTTGGGAGCACCTCACCTTGCTGGCACTCCGCCCTGCCGTTAATGACGTTTGAAGAATTCTGACGCACCATGGCAACGATGGCTACAGACAGGTTGATCCTCACGCTCGTCATTACCACGAAGCCCATGAAAGCCAGCGCGCCCATGGACATTCGCGCCGGGATGCGCCCTGAGACAAAAAGACACAAATGTTGTTGTTAGGCTGAGGTATCTG
>CM035175.1:5911454-5922455 GCA_020233015.1 Callinectes sapidus | reverse complement strand
TCCCTTTTTCCCTTTTTTTTTTTTCTTGTTTTGTTTTTTTTCTCTCCCTTTTTTCCTTTTTTTTCTTTTTTTTTGTATGTTTAGTTTTTCCTCTCCCTTTTTTCCTTTTTTTCCTTTTTTTTTTGCATGTTTAGTTTTTCCTCTCCCTTTTTTCCTTTTTTTTGCAAGTTGTGTAGTGAGTGACTGTCTAAATATTACTTGTTTGTTTTTTTCTCCCTTTTTTCCTTTTTTTGCAAGTTTTTTTTCTGTGTGTCCGAGTGTCTGGGGTTGCTAACGCTTCTATTAATTCTACTTTCACTATCTTCCATATATCACTTTCTATCTCCTTTTCACTCTTCTGTACCTCATCCCATTATTTTCTCTTCATTTCCTCCTCGTCTTTACTCTCTCACAAAAGTATGGACATGTTTCTACCTTTGTTCCTTCCTGCCGCAGCTTTCTCTCTCCCATTCATCCTTTGAGAATAGTAATTAGTCAAGCACAATGCAAAACTTTCACTTAATGTCATCGTGTTATTTCCTCCTCCTCGATATGGCAGTTTTCACTCTCACTTCTGCATCTGTGTGGTGAATACTCAATGTTTTCTCTCTATTGTGTAACTCTGGTAAATATTCTGTACACACTCTCTCTCTCTCTCTGTCTCTCTCTTGCGCATTTCTGGTAAATATTCTATACTTTCTCTCTCTCTATTGTGTTTCTTGTCTTGTCTAATGGAGTGTTGTTAATTAATAGAGTGTTGAAATAAGAAAATACAAAGAAATAAAGGAAGATTTAACAATAGCAGGAAGGGAGACACTGTATAGGATCTGAATTAATGACACAAGATTATCATTTGGTCGGGATATAAGAGTATTTACTGACGCAGGCCCTCCTCTCTCTCTCTCTCTTCATACAGTAATCTCCTACAGAAGCAGAGAGTGTCAGGAGTGTATGTAGTTCCTTCAGGAAAAACACCCCTTGGTAAGTACATAATAATATTGTCTTTATTTTGTTTGATTTAATGTTTTTATTTATTTATCTGTTTATTTTATTTCTCATTTTTTTATTTGTTTTAGTAATAGTCTTTATTTTGTTTGATTTATTGATTTTTATTGATCTTGTTATTTATTTACCTGTTTATTTTATTTCTCATTTTTTAGTTAAATTTTTGGGGGGGAGAAGGGAGTTTGGCTTAAGATGAAAAAAGAGATGGCCTATTTAGATGCCAGTCCCTATAAAAAATTCAGTAGAAGATTTAAAGGGTTTTTTTCTCTCTATTTTTTTTGGTTAGTTTATCATTGCTGTGTTTGTTTGTTTTTGTGTGTTAGTCTTGAGTCGCTATTAACGCCCCTCTCTCTCTCTCTCTCTCTCTCTGCAGTGTGGTTTGGCGTCATCTTCATCCGGCAAGGGATATACCAAGAGGGAATCTTTCGTTTCAACCTCCACATCCCTGAAAATTACCCTGATGGTGATGTCCCAGTGAGTGTTGTGGTTAGGGCTCCTTTCACCACCACCACCACCACCACCACCACCACCACCACCAACACCACCACCACCACCACCACCACCTTTAACAGAGAGGAATAGCAGCTTAAAATTCCTCAAAAACGACACATCTCTTAGTTCCTTCCAGTGACGTATTTTTAACAGGCTGTAGTCTAGTGGAAGTTTATGGAAGTTTTTCAGTGGTGTTTTCATAATTGTGGTGATAGTATGGCAGGTCGTTCTGAATTATGGAGAACGGTTTCATAATACGAGTTCCTCTCTTCCTCCCAACGGAAAATAACATCCATCCTTTGAAAATAATATAAGTTTTTTCCCTTTCCTCCTACACAAACTAACATTGAAATACTTAGACCCTTTAAAAATAGTACTAATGAGAGAACAGATCAATAACGCAACCTCCTTTATTTCTCCCAACAGACAATAACATCCACCTTTTGAAAATAATACAAGTTTTTTCCCTTTCCTCCTACACAAACTAACATTCAAATACCTAATAAACCCCTTAAAAATAGCACTAATGAGAGAACAGATCAGTAATACAACCTCCTTTATTTCTCCCAACAGACAGTAGTATTTGAGACCCCAGTGTTTCACCCCCTTGTCAGCCCAGACTCACAGCAGCTGGACATCAGACGAGGGTTCGCTAACAAGTGGCGGCGAAACGTGAATCACCTTTGGCATGTCCTTCTGTACGTAAGACGGTGCTTTTACAAGATAGAGACCAGCCACCCACTGAATCCTGAAGCTGCTGTCTTGTAAGTGTTGATCTCTATGTCGGATTGCATTGCTGGTGTGTGTGTGTGTGTGTTGGGTTGTAAGTGTAGATTGTGTGTCTGTGTTGTGAGGCATTGTGTTGGTGTCTGTCTGAGTTTTATTAAGTGTAGTGTTGTGTGGCTGGTCGTGTTTGTGTTGTAAGTTGTGTTGCTGTGTTCCTGTGTTTTTGTATTAGGGGCAAAATGAATAATAAGTCCAATTAGTGTAAAAATGGTAAGGAAAAGCTTAGGCTGGGTCAGGGATACTTTATACTCCCAACGTTTCAACAGAGAGTGAGTGAGTGACAGACATGGAAAGAACAGCAGCTTATATTCACTCGCTGTGGATCACCTGTGTGGACATTTGATTAGCCCATACATTTCCTTACCATCTATCTGTACACTCCTTTGTCTCACCATATTTTTCCTTACCATCTATCTGTACACTCCTTTGTCTTACCATATTTTTCCTTACCATCAATCCTTACACTCATTTGTCTTACCATATTTTTCCTTACCATCAATCCTTACACTCATTTGTCTTACCATATTTTTCCTTACCATCAATCCTTACACTCATTTGTCTTACCATATTTTTCCCTACCATCTATCTGTACACTCATTTGTCTTACCATATTTTTCCTTACCATCTATCTGTACACTCATTTGTCATACCATATTTTTCCTTATCATCAATCTGTACACTCATTTATCTTACCACTACTCACTAACCCAATACTAAGACCATAACTTCTCTCGTTCACAGGTTTGACAGCGACAATGAGATGTTTCAAGTCAGAGTGAGGGGCTGTGTTGAGGAGAGCAAGAGGGCCATGTACGAGCCTCCTGCTGCTGCCGCGTCAGACCCCCACGCCATTGTCTTCTCTCCCTTCCAGCCTGCCGTTCATGACACTGTGCTGGAGGAGCTGAAGAAGGACAGGGTTAGAGTCTTGTAACGTGGAATATTCTTCACTTATTTATTATTGTTTAGTTTGATTGGGTTTGATTTATTTGTATTTTTTATTATGTGAGTGTTTGGTGGAAAAATAGAGTGTGGTTTGAAAAAAGGTTCTACTGAGGTGCTGGTTCTTAAGGGTTTATTTATAGAAAGGAGGGTTTTTTTCTCTATCTTTTCTATTTTCATGGCTAAGTAAATATGTTCTGTTTTAGATTTATACCTCGGATATGGACATTAATTCTCTTACATGCATATCACACTTATTCTACTGAGGTGGTGGTTCTTAAGGGTTTATTTATAGAAAGGAGAGTTTTTTTTCTCTATCTTTTCTATTTTCATGGCTGAGTAAATATGTTCTGTTTTAGTTTTATACCTCAGATATGGACATTAATTCTCTTACATGCATAACACACCACACCAACACCACACCACCACAACACCACACCACACCAGCACCACCAACACACCCAAGTAACACCACTATTTCTTCAACAGAGTGAGTCAACCGCCAGTCTCAAGGAAGGAGGGAACTGCAATGGTCTGTCTTGGGTGAAGCCAGGAACCCTTCAGATCTTCTCTCAGTCTGCCTCCTGACACGGCCCCCACCAGGAGGACCCTCTCTACTGCTACTGAAGAGATGGGGTAGGAACTGAAGGGGCCATAGTTACCCGTCTCCTGCCCCTCACTCCCTTGTCATCTTGCTACTCATATTTTACTCCTATTTATCATTTACCACCAGTTTTTATCGATTTTTTAGTTTACAAGGTGATTTTTATGGATTTTTCTGATGTTGATCTTTTCTCTGTGGCGATATTGATGTTATTTTTCTAATGGGTTATTCTTTTCCACCTCAGATTTTCTATTGAAGTGTTTTTAGCATTATTATTTTATTGATTTTCTGCTAATTTTTCTTCTCTTTTTTACCTTTAAATTTGAACTCTGCTCTTACCATTTATTTTTTTCATGTTTTCATCCAAGATTTCAATTTTATATGTGTTTAGGTGAAGTTTTATTGATTTCCTGATGTCTCTATTCATTGCCTCATTTGATCTTTCTTTCAGCTTTACCTTGCTTATATTATATTTATTTCAATGCCGCAAAAACTCCTGGTAATTTTCATCTTCCCATTTAAGTTAAGGTGACTGAAACACTGGGGCCACATTAACAGAGATTCTTAAGTGTGTCATTTTCTCTTTGATGTATTTCTAGTGTTAATATTCATCTTATCTTACTGAAATTGATGTACTTCACCCATTATCTCACCAGCAGCTTCAAATTTACTGCCGATGAGGGGATGATTAAAGTAAACCATTTTCAGGAGATTAAGATGAATTTTAAGACTACATATTCACACAAGAAAAAGCTGCATAAGAATCTATATTAACCTGTGCCCTCATACCTAATATTCTCTGTGTAAACTCCAATTCTTTCATTTCATTACTGGTGGTTTTGTTCACGTCTCACTTTCTCCACTTACAAGGTCCTCCTCAAGGCCCTCCCAGCCCCCCCGAGCCTCCAGATTCTAATGTCTTACGTATATTATCGTGTATACCTAATTTACATCCCTGAGGCTTTCAAACCGTGTATCCAGCACTTGAAACGATATGGTGTTATGCAAAGAAACGGGTGTAAAGTGTTTTTGTTTAATTTGACGGTTAGATTCTTGTGGTTTTCCTGAGTTCGTGATGTTTCTCTTTTTAATATCTGGGTCTTGTACTTTCAGTTTTCTTGATCTTCCTTCCTTCTATCATTGGGAGGTAAAAGGGAAATATTGTGTTGTTTTTAACTTCATTGATCTTAACTTTTCTTCCTTCCTATCGTTGAGAAATAAAGTCAGATATGTTTGTCTCTTTAATGCCTGAGTCTTGTTTTAGGCTCATTCTTTTATGGAGAGATCAGTTTTTATATATCCCTCTTTACTCCATTGCTACTTTCCCTCCCGATTATTTCCTCCAGAACTAACGAAGTATTCACTGAGGCACATTGTATAAAGAACAAGTACCTATGAACCTTGTAAAGTCACACAAAGAGAAGCAACTATTTCTCGTCCTCCTTTCCTCACTAATACCTGGGTTGGTTAGTGTGACGAGTGATCCCTGTGCCCTCTGTAGCCTGTAGGTATAGTTTTGTATGTATTCCCTGCACACCCAAACCCCAGGACTGTGTATAAAGTGTGTGAGAACAATAACTCGCGTGTAAAACAATCAGTTGGTGGCTTGAGACAAATCCCTTACTGTGGTGCGTATGTTTGTTTTGTCGGGGATTTGTTCTCAGACGTGTTACTTTTAACTCTTGACTTGGTGGCTTCCAGACCGTGTTGTACTTGTCCATCCCCTGTCAGACTACACAGTAACACACACACACACACTAAACACACACACACACACATACTTAACATACTAAAAAGCTTGATTCAACTATATTACAGATAACATAGGAATAGATAACTAAACATACACACACACACACACTCACACACACATAAACAAATCTTGACTCACTTCTGTAGAAATAAGTTACATACACACACATACACACACACACACACACTAAACATAAGTAAGAAGCTTGACTTAACTATATTACAGATAACCTACTAGATAACTAGAGAACACACACCTACACACGAACACAAAACTTGACTCGCTTGTGTAGAAATCAAAGTTAACACGTATATACACACACACAGACACACACTGACAGACACTTCAGCAGCAGTACCAATTGAATGCTGAGGTTAGAATGCTCATGAGAAGTAACAGCACAAGACCAAACTCCCCCATCCTGTATCCCTCCCTTCATAGTGTATAGTATTTTGTAAACCTCACCACACGCCAATGAACAAAATAACTCCACTAAACATTTCAGCTTCTTAACATGTATCAGGCTGTAGTGGAAGATGTAAGGGTTCCCAGTTGTGTCTTCTTGGATCTAGTGATAGTTTAATGATCGACTCTGTGTCTCGGATAGAAGAAAAACACTCTTAGGAATTGGACTTACCATCTCTATAGCCTTTGAAAATAGTTGTGGTGGGAGCGTTAAGTGTTTTTGATTTATGGGCGCAGTTATGTGTCGCTGTAAGAAGTTGATGGAGATTTATTCGTGTATTTTAATCTATGCAGTGAATTTTTGGCCATAATTGTTACTTATTGATTAGGTGGCATTTGTGGTCAATTATGAGGCAAATGCACGGAAGATGTTGCAGAAAAAGAGTGATAAGAGAAAGAAACGTGATAATAAATGGTTTTTCTCACTTTTGTTAATGATTTTGTCTGTTTTATTTTGTGTGTATGAGTGTGTGTGTATACCTGAGTGATTAATGCCGTCAGAACTCATCACAACACACAGACGAGCACACATAGGAGCCAAACTTGCATTTTATACCAGCACTCATTATAAATTCTCACCCCAGCATGTGAACCAACTTGTGTGCATATGTGTGTGTGTGTGTGTGTGTGTGTGTGTGTGTGTGTGTGTTGAAGAGCAAGAGCTAGTCCTTCTATTTGTACTATAAAACTAACCAATTATGGTGTGCAGTGGAGCCATTAACTATCTTCCCAATTCAAGGAATGTACCTCTGATTTACACAAACCAACTAATGCAGAAGGAACATAAGTTTCTCTTTATGTCTTATTTAAAGATTTTTTTTTTTTCAATTTTGCCTGTGGAAATCACAAAACTGTCAAACTGCAGCAATGCAAATGAATATTTTAATACTTAGGCATTTTTCTGTGAATGTTGTTATTTGTGGGATATTTTAATGTTGCAAAGAGAATAATGTTGTACTTTGTTCTGGTGCACAAATAGAGTATTGGTAGTTATTTAAGTATTGATCATATGAAAGCTATTCAGGAAAATGATATTGGGAATTGTTTTAAATTGGAAGCAAGCAAAAATTTATGGTAATTTCATGGGATATATTCCTTGTTTTGATGCACATTAATTAATTATATAAGAAACTCAAGTCATAATCAAACCAAAAATCACATGGAAACAAATGAATTACACACCTGAACCAGAAAAACAATAATTTCATACAGTTATATATCAATGAACGTAACCAAAGCCAGATCATATACTGTACACTGACTCGTAAGAGGTTGGTGGTCACAGCTTCACTTCACTTCACTTCACCAGGAGAGGTGGTGTTGAGTACAGGGAAGAGGGTTGATGGCTGTACCGTACTGTACTGTATTGTCCGCTGGTAAACTGTCTGTACAAGTGATGATAACTGACAAATTACAGAGCCCTTATTTTGTACCCCAGTGTGATAGTGATGATACTACTACTACTACTACTACTACTACTACTACTACTACTACTACTACTACTCTTGGGATCCTGTTATCAAACATTTTGTCATCTTATCCTACTTTTATGAGGCTGTAGTGGAAGGTGGAAGGATATTTTCATGAATTTTGTGATAGTTTAACAGGTTCCACATCATGATAGAAGAAAATAAGAGGTGAATTAATAAGAGAGGAAAAAAGTATCCCTTGCAAACCACACCAATCATCTCTATAGCCTTTTAAAAGTATGTATTGATACAAGTGTTTGAAAATAATGTTCCTTTTTTATTTTAGCGGTTAGTTGGAATTCCGATGTATGATAATGTAAATATATCTATTAATATGATGTGATGACCCATTTCCTTGTGTGTGTATGAGTGCTTTATAATGTCCTATGGGAGAGAGATCGTAGTGGCAGCATCAAGAGGAGTTTGAGCCCCCTTAATAATGGTCCATAAGATTAAGTGTTGAATTTTTTAAATCTTATGGGCACTGATTCGTGTAAGTCAGTAGTGCATGGAAGAGGATGGAGTGGGCAAGTACAGCCAGCCAAACAGCTGCGGGTTTTTAAGATTATTATCTATCTCTTCATAAAGGGGAGAGACTGGCTGAGTAACTTGAAGGCAACCTTGGTGAATCACACACACACACACTTTCATAGTGATGATAATTGCTGTAACAACAACTGAAGGTAGATATGGACAAGAGAGAGACAGAGACAGAGGTGGGACATCTACCCTCCCATAAACGGAAGTTTCCCTTTTTTCTTTTTTTTTCCTTTTTCTCAGCGTTTTTCTTAGTAGAGTAGATTAGAAAAAGCTTTTCACCTCTGTGTTCAAGGAGAGACTCTCACTCTCGTGTAGTTGATGAAATGAGACAAATTTGATGGTTTTCTTTATTATAGGAAAGTACAATGACAATCTTTATAAGAAACATATATAATTTTAGTGATAATAACATTGATTCATGACCACTAAAGGATGAAGAGGATTCGTCTCAGTATATGAGTGCAATAATAACAAAACTTATCATTTTTTCAAAGCATTGAGTTATACAAGACAAAAGTAAAAGATTGATATAATTTCTAAGTTGACATTATCTAAATATCACCCTTATAACCTTCAAAACACTCTTCTCTCAAACTTAAGTCTTCTAGCTGTCTAGAGAGGAAGTGTTGGTTTGAGAGAAGCTATAACTATTGTCTTCACTCTTCTCCATTCTTTTTTTTTTTTTTTTTTTTATGGACAAAGCCAATATAACAGTATTACAGCATCACTCACTCACACACTCTCTCTCACACACACACACACACACACACACACACACACACACACACACACACACACACACACACACGGTAAACACACAGTAAATCATGATTATATGAAAGATAAGGGTCAGGAACGGGAGGCAGCAGGGAGGCGCCCGCCCTTATGACGTCACGGCTGATGACGTCACAGCCTGGCCTGGTGCTCTCTTATTTACGTACGTACTTAAGGGGAAACCATTTTGAAAATGACCTTTCGAAAAAACGCTTTAAGATCGAAATATTGGCCTTACTCCGACGTGATAAATACTCTAACTAATTCCTAAAGTATAAACAAACTCCAAACAACAGTAATTGCAAAGAATTTGCACTAGAACTAAAAGTATTTGATAGAAATATGACCCTTTTTCAAACTCATTAAATATCCACTTCCTTGCACTTCAAAGGAGCCAAAAACCACTTCTAAACACTTGATTCACTATTTTCAATTATTTTCAACACTTTTGAGTGAGTTAGAGGCAGTAATAAGTCATTTATAGGCTGATAAATGAAATTGTTAATGCAATTTTAACACCGCTAGAAAACACTTTTACTCTCCACTGATTTCACTGAACTTTAGGCATAAAACATAGTGTAATATGGACTATCTTTCGCAATTAATAAGAACTTGATACTGCCTCAAATAAAAAAGGGTCTTGGGCGTTCCAGGAATTTTGGCGCCAAAAGCCCCCCTTATTTACCAACATAATAACGCCAACCACAGCTATCACCACTCCCCACACGCATGGCAGACATTCAAAACAGCCCACAGTACTCATAGAAAGCATTAAATTTTACTGTTGAGCCCAAATAAATAGTCCAGGCACAAATGAAAATATCCTTAAATATGAGCAGGCTAGCGGGCGGCCGCGGGCGACGGCAGCGGCGGCGGGGGCCCCGAACCCCCCCTCATATCTCACTTAAACCTTCACTAAACTTAAACTTGACCACGAAAGCTGTCTGAATGGCTAATATGCAAGCTTAGTACAATGACTGCATAATGTGGCAAGATGAGCTTATAATAATGAGTGATAAGTGTAAAAATGACCGATGAAATAAAAATCCAAGATAGCGCCGGGGGGTTTGTTCTTGGATAACCCCCCCTCCCCCTCCACCCCCCACACGCACTGAAACCACTTCAAACACGCCGCAATATTCATAGAAAGCATTGAATTTCACTATTGACCCCAAATAAATAGTCCAGGAAGAAAAGAAAATATGAAATATGAGCCTGCTGGCGGAGGTGGCGGCGGCACGGAGGTGGGCGTTCGATCCCACCATAGCTCACTTCAACCTTCACGGACCTTAAACTGACCACGAAAGATATGTCTGAAGGGCTAATATGAAAGCCTAGTAACACGGCTTCATAATTCCCATTGGTAACGTAGTCCAGCCTCTGTCACTCCATATTGCAGCTTCAGTGCAGTAATTAGATGTTTTTCCTTGAACACTGAAAGACCAGCATAGTCTTATTCTGTCCTTAAATCCTTTAAAAACACTCGTTATATCCCGCTAGTCTTTTTAATCAGACCATTTTGAAGGTAGAAATCGTCTTAATATGTCAATGTAATGGTGAAAACGATAAGAATCCCGTATCTATTCAATAGGTTAAAAGCAGCTGCTATCCTTGCCGCACCAAACACTGGGAAGCCACTGATCTACAGCCTGGCCAGGCACCAGCGGCCCCTGCCCACCCTGACGTCACGATCTGGAACGAACATTATTTACCAGTGGTACTCAGGACAAAAAGTAGTTGTATTTTTATATTTTCTCTTCACACAATTAAGAAATCACGTAGGTAATATGCAAAGAATAGAGAGAGACAATAGAGGAATGTATATAAACCCCATAAATGTCAAAAGTAAGCTAAGAGATGAAAAAAAAATAATAATAGCACTTAATAAGCAAGAAAACAAGGCAAGGAGTTAAAGCTTCTCTACTCATCTCTCTCTCTCTCTCTCTCTCTCTCTCTCTCTCTCTCTCTCTCTCTCTCTCTCTCTCTCTCTCTCTCAATGAACTTTTAGCAGTGATAGATGTAACCAAATCCTCCCCAGTATTGTTATAGTCATATGTCATTAGGAGGTAACTCTGCAAATATCCTGTCATCTACATAGTTTACAGCTAGTTATCAGTAAGCCAGCGGGGGGAGGGGGACAGGGAAGGCAGGGAAGGCAGGGTGGAGGGGTGATAGGGTGATAGGGGTGATGGGGG
>CM035175.1:5860269-5881424 GCA_020233015.1 Callinectes sapidus | reverse complement strand
CTCTCTCTCTCTCTCTCTCTCTCTCTCTCTCTCTCTCTCTCTCTCTCTCTCTCTCTCTCTCTCTCTCTCTCTCTCTTGGGACTGATACATTTTATTATTTCTATTATTTTACTGACTTCCAACAAGATTTTTACATTGATCTTTACATTTATGTACATTTACTTTGATTTTTACATTATTGGCATGAAAACCTAATTATTCACCTCTGTAGCCTTTGAAATCCATTATTGCAAAGTGACGCGGGTTTTTAAGGGTGTTTTTTGAATGGTTTTTAGTGGCAGATTAACATGATTTCTACTATATTGACAGGAAAAACACTCTTGAGAACCCTGTTGATTAATTATGTAGCCTTGCAAAACAGGTATGGTGAGGGAGGAGGAGGAGGAGGAGGAGGAGGAGGAGGAGGAGGAGGAAGAAGAAGAGATATTTAAGTAAGAAAAGCAGGAAAAAGTCATCAAAAAGTAAGAAAAAGCAGGAAAAGTAAGAAAAAGTAAGAAAAATGTAGAAAAATATATATCTTAAGAACAATATAGATGAGAGAGAGAGAGACACTTTCAAAAAAGGTTTAGAGATGGAGAAGACGAAAGTAAGAGAAGAAAGAAAGGAAAGAAAAGATAAAGGTGATCAAGAGAGAGAGAGAGAGAGAGAGAGAGAGAGAGGTGTGTTACTAAATACAGGTCATTAAAGGTCAGTGGGAAATGGGAAATGAGGCTTAAGTAACAATGACTAATATAATGGTGTTGTGTTTCAGCTCAGTGACAGCGGGGGCCCAGCAGATGGCAGTGGAGGAGAAGGTGGAGGAGGAGGAGGAGGAGGAGGAGCTGACCACAATGCTCTACTAGGAGGAGGAGGAGGAGGAGGAGGAGGAAGCAGTCTAAGCAGAAACAGCTCAACACGTGGCAGTCTTCGCAAAGTAAGTTGATATTAATTCCTCGTCTAAATTCCAATATTTTTTTTTAGTATTATCAAAAAAGTATTGAATCTGTAAGAGTTGTGAAGGCTTATTTTTAACTGATTATCTGATGTACTTTCATTTATACCTTAAAAATTCATTCTTTGTTTATATGAGTTTCCAAATCTTATAAAATCAACAATTAACAAGCAGAATAGATATAAAAATGCATCCCAGTACTGAAAGGGAAAGATAACAAGCTGAATAAACATTAAAATATATAGAAAATAACATAGGATACATAAAAATAACATAATGATAACAAATAACAAACAGAATAGATATAAAATTGCATCCCAGTACTGAAGGGGAAAAATAACAAGCAGAACAAATACAAGAACACACAGACAAATAACAAACACAAGAAAATAACATAACATACACAAAAATAGCATAGATATAAACACAACAAAATAACAAGATACACAAAAATAACACAAAAAACAAACACAAGAAAACAAAATAACATCAGACACACAAAAATAACCTATCAAAACACATCCCAGTACTGAAAGGGATTAATACCATACAAAAATAACATAGGATACACAAAAATAACACAAAATTAATAACAAACAAGAAAATAAAAGATACACAAAAATAACCCATAAAAACACACCCCAATACTGAAAGAGAGATCAATACCATACCAAAACCTGCGTCTCACCTGCCGCTAATTACTTCAGGTGCTGCCCTCCGTACCTGACATGGACCAGCAGCTCTCGATGGCAGCCAAGATGATAGACCGTCGCACCTCCACGCCCAAGGGAAACCACTCCTACAGCCCTTATTTCCTCGAGTACACCCTTCTGGCTGAGTAGTGAGTGATGGTTTAAATGTTACTTGGTTTTCTCTCTCCCTTTTTTCTTTTTTTTTGTGGTTTCCTCTCCCTTTTTTCCTTTTTTTTTTGGTTTCCTCTCCCTTTTTTTCTTTTTTTTTTCTCCCTTTTTTCCTTTTATTTTTTTTTTTTTGCATGGTTAGTTTTTTCTCTCCCTTCTTTCCTTTTTTTTTTTTGTATGTTTAGTTTTTCCTCTCCCTTTTTTCCTTTTTTTCTTTTTTTTTTTTTGCATGTTTAGTTTTTCCTCTCCCTTTTTTCCTTTTCCTTTTTTTTTTTGCATGTTTAGTTTTTTTCTCTCCCTTTTTTCCTTTTTTTCCTTTTTTTTTTGCATGTTTAGTTTTTCCTCTCCCTTTTTTCCATTTCTTTTCCACTCTTTTAGACGATATTTTCTCTTTTTTCTATGTGTCGGAGTGTCTGGGGTTGCTAAAGCTTCTATTAATTCTACTTTCACTATCTTCCATACATCACTGTTGGGTTTTCTATCTCCTTTTCACTCTTCTGCATCTCATCCCATTATTTTCTCTTCATTTCCTCCTCGTCTTAACTCTCTCACTAAAGTATGGACGTGTTTCTACCTTTGTTCCTTCCTGCCGCAGCTTTCTCCCTCCCATTCATCCTTTGAGAATAGTAATTAGTCAAGCACAATGCAAAACTTTCACTTAATGTCATGCTGTTATTTCCTCTTCCTCGATATGGCAGTTTTCACTCTCACTTCTGCATCTGTGTGGTGAATACTCAATGTTTTCTCTCTGTTGTGTAACTCTGGTAAATATTCTGTACACACTCTCTCTCTCTCTCTCTGTCTCTTGCGCATTTCTGGTAAATATTCAATACTTTCTCTCTCTCTATTGTATTTCCAGTCTTATCTAATGGAGTGTTGTTAATTAATAGAGTGTTGAAATAAGAAAATACAAAGAAATAACAAGATTTAACAATAGCAGGAAGGGAGACACTGTATAGGATCTGAATTAATGACACAAGATTATCATTAGGTCGTGATAAAAGAATATTTACTGACGCAGGCCCTCCTCTCTCTCTCTCTCTCTCTCTTCAAACAGTAATCTCCTTCAGAAGCAGAGAGTGTCAGGAGTGTATGTAGTTCCTTCAGGAAAAACACCCCTTGGTAAGTACATAATAATATTGTACTTTATTTTGTTTGATTTAATGTCCCTCTCTTTCATTTATCTACTTATTTGTTTATTTATTTTATTTCCCTTTTTTTATTCACTTTTTGGTAATAGTCTTTATTTTGTTTGATTTATTGATTTTTATTGATCTTTTTATTGATTTATCTGTTTATTTTATTTCTCATTTTTTAGTTTCATTTTTTGGGGAGAAGGGAGTTTGGCTAAAGATGAAAAAAAGATGGCTTATTTAGACGCCAGTCCCTATAAAAAATTCAGTAGAAGATTTAAAGGGTTTTTTTCTCTCTATTTTTTTGGTTAGTTTATCATTTGTGTGTTTTTTTGTTTTTGTGTGTTAGTCTTGAGTCGCTAGTAACACCCCTCTCTCTCTCTCTCTCTCTCTCTGACTGCAGTGTGGTTTGGCGTCATCTTCATCCGGCAAGGGATATACCAAGAGGGAATCTTTCGTTTTAACCTCCACATCCCTGAAAATTACCCAGATGGTGATGTCCCAGTGAGTGTTGTGATTAGGGCTCCTTTCACCACCACCACCACCACCACCACCACCACCACCACCACCACCTTTAATTAACAGAGAGGAATAGCAGCTTAAAATTCCTCAAAAACGACACATCTCTTAGTTCCTTCCAGTGACGTATTTTTAACAGGCTGTAGTGGAAGTTTATGGAAGTTTTTCAATGGTGTTTTCATAATTGTGGTGATGGCATGGCAGGCGTTCTGAATTATGGAGAACGGTTTCATGATACGAGTTCCTCTCTTCCTCCCAACAGAAAATAACATCCATCCTTTGAAAATAATTAAAGTTTTTCCCTTTCCTTCTACACAAACTAACATTGAAATACTTAGACCCTTTAGAAATAGCACTAATGAGAGAACAGATCAATAACACAACCTCCTTTATATCTCCCAACAGACAATAATATCCATCTTTTGAAAATAATACAAGTTTTTTCCCTTTCCTCCTACACAAACTAACATTCAAATACCTAAACTCCTTAAAAATAGCACTAATGAGAGAACAGATTAGTAACGCCACCTCCTTAATTTCTCCCAACAGACAGTAGTATTTGAGACCCCAGTGTTTCACCCCCTTGTCAGCCCAGACTCACAGCAGCTGGACATACGACGAGGGTTCGCTAACAAGTGGCGGCGAAACGTGAATCACCTTTGGCATGTCCTTCTGTACGTAAGACGGTGCTTTTACAAGATAGAGACCAGCCACCCACTGAATCCTGAAGCTGCTGTCTTGTAAGTGTTGATCTCTATGTCGGATTGCATTGCTGGTGTGTGTGTGTGTGTGTGTGTGTGTGTGTGTGTGTGTCTGTGTTGTAAGTGAGGCATTGCATTGGTGTCTGTCTGAGTTTTATTTAAGTGTAGTGTTGTGTGGCTGGTCGTGTTTGTGTTGTAAGTTGTGTTGCTGTGTTCCTGTGTTTTTGTATTGGGGGGAAAATGAATGATAAATCCAATTAGTGTAAAGATGGTAAGGAAAAACTTAGGCTGGGTCACGGATACTTTATACTCCCAACGTTTCAACAGAGAGTGAGTGAGTGACAGACATGGAAAGAACAGCAGCTTATATTCACTCGCTGTGGATCACCTGTGCGGACATTTGATTAGCCCATACATTTCCTTACCATCAATCCTTACACTCATTTGTCTTACCATATTTTTCCTTACCATCTATCTGTACACTCATTTGTCTTACCATATTTTTCCTTACCATCAATCCTTACACTCATTTATCTTACCATATTTTTCCTTACCATCTATCTTTACACTCATTTGTCTTACCATATTTTTCCTTACCATCTATCCTTACACTCATTTGTCTTACCATATTTTTCCTTACCATCAATCCTTACACTCATTTGTCTTACCATATTTTTCCTCACCATCAATCCTTACACTCATTTGTCTTACCATATTTTTCCTTACCATCAATCCTTACACTCCTTTGTCTTACCATATTTTTCCTTACCATCAATCCTTACACTCATTTGTCTTACCATATTTTTCCTTACCATCAATCCTTACACTCATTTGTCTTACCATATTTTTCCTTACCATCAATCCTTACACTCATTTGTCTTACCATATTTTACCATCTATCTGTACACTCATTTGTCTTACCACTACTCACTAACCCAATACTAAGACCATAACTTCTCTCGTTCGCAGGTTTGACAGCGACAATGAGATGTTTCAAGTCAGAGTGAGGGGCTGTGTTGAGGAGAGCAAGAGGGCCATGTATGAGCCTCCTGCTGCTGCCGCCTCAGACCCCCACGCCATTGTCTTCTCTCCCTTCCAGCCTGCCGTTCATGACACTGTGCTGGAGGAGCTGAAGAAGGACAGGGTTAGAGTCTTGTAACGTGGAATATTCTTCACTTATTTATTATTGTTTAGTTTGATTGGATTGGATTTATTTTTATTTTTTTATTATGTGTGTGTTCGGTGCAAAAATAGAGTGTGGTTTGAAAAAAGGTTCTACTGAGGTGGTGGTTCTTTAAGGGTTTATTTGTAGAAAGGAGGGTTTTTTTCTCTATCTTTTCTATTTTCATGGCTAAGTAAATATGTTCTGTTTTAGATTTATACCTCGGATATGGACATTGATTCTCTTACATTCATAACAACTTTATACCACACCAACACCACACCACAACACCACACCACACCAGCACCACCAACACACACAAGTAACACCACTATTTCTTCAACAGAGTGAGTCAACCACCAGTCTGAAGGAAGGAGGGAACTGCAATGGTCTGTCTTGGGTGAAGCCAGGAACCCTTCAGATCTTCTCTCAGTCTGCTTCCTGACACGGCCCCCACCAGGAGGACCCTCTCTACTGCTACTGAAGAGATGGGGTAGGAACTGAAGGGGCCATAGTTACCTGTCTCCTGCCCCTCACTCCCTTGTCATCTTGCTACTCATATTTTACTCCTATTTATCATTTACCACCAGTTTTTATCAATTTTTTAGTTTACAAGGTGATTTTTATGGATTTTTCTTATGTTGATCTTTTCTCTGTGGCAATATTGATGTTATTTTTCTAATGGGTTATTCTTGTCCACCTCAGATTTTCTATTGAAGTGTTTTTAGCATTATTTTATTGATTTTCTGCTAATTTTTCTTCTCTTTTTTACCTTTGAATTTGAACTCTGCTCTTGCCGTTTATTTTTTCATGTTTTCATCCAAGATTTCAATTTTATATGTGTTTAGGTGAAGTTTTATTGATTTCCCGATGTCTCTATTCATTGCCTCATTTGATCTTTCTTTCAGCTTTACCTTGCTTATGTATTTATTTCAATGCCGCAAAAACTCCTGGTAATTTTCATCTTCCCATTTAAGTTAAGGTGACTGAAACACTGGGCCCATATCAACAGAGATTCTTAAGTGTGTAATTTTCTCTTTGATGTATTTCTAGTGTTAATATTCATCTTATCTTACTGAAATTGATGTACTTCACCCATTATCTCACCAGCAGCTTCAAATTTACTGCCGATGAGGGGATGATTGAAGTAAACCATTTTCAGGAGATTAAGATGAATTTTAAGACTAGATATTCACCCAAGAAAAAGCTGCATAAGAATCTATATTAACCTGTGCCCTCATACCCAATATTCTCTGTGTAAACTCCAATTTTTTCATTTCATTACTGGTGGTTTTGTTCACATCTCACTTTCTCCACTCACAAGGTCCTCCTCAAGGCCCTCCCAGCCCCTCCAAGCCTCCAGATTCTAATGTCTTACGTATATTATCGTGTATACCTAATTTACATCCCTGAGGCTTTCAAACCGTGTATCAGCACTTGAAACGATATGGTGTTATGCAAAGAAACGGGTGTAAAGTGTTTTTTTTTAATTTGACGGTCAGATTGTTGTAGTTTTCCTGAGTTCGTGATGTTTCTCTTTTTAATATCTGGGTCTTGTACTTTCAGTTTTCTTGATCTTCCTTCCTTCTATCATTGGGAGGTAAAAGGGAAATATTGTGTTGTTTTTAACTTCATTGATCTTAACTTTTCTTCCTTCCTATCGTTGAGAAATAAAGTCAGATATGTTTGTCCCTTTAATGTCTGAGTCTTGTTTTAGGTTCATTCTTTTATGGAGAGATCAGTTTTTATATATCCCTTTTTACTCCATTGCTACTTTCCCTCCTGATTATTTCCTCCAGAACTAACGAAGTATTCACTGAGGCACATTGTATAAAGAACAAGTACCTATGAACCTTGCAAAGTCACACAAAGAGAAGCAACTATTTCTCGTCCTCCTTTCCTCACTAATACCTGGGTTGGTTAGTGTGATGAGTGATCCCTGCCCTCTGTAGCCTGTAGGTATAGTTTTGTATGTATTCCCTGCACACCCAAACCCCAGGACTGTGTATAAAGTGTGTGAGAACAATAACTCGCGTGTAAAACAATCAGTTGGTGGCTTGAGACAAATCCCTTACTGTGGTGCGTACGTTTGTTTTGTCGGGGATTTGTTCTCAGACGTGTTACTTTTAACTCTTGACTTGGTGGCTTCCAGACCGTGTTGTACTTGTCCATCCCCTGTCAGACTACACAGTAACACACACACACACACACACTAAACATACTAAAAACCTTGATTCAACTATATTACAGATAACATAGGAATAGATAACTAGACAACATACACACACACACACACACTCACACACACATACATAAATCTTGACACACACACTAAACATAAGTAAGAAGCTTGACTTAACTATATTACAGATAACATACTAGATAACTAGAGAACACACACATACACACGAATACAAAACTTGACTCGCTTGTGTAGAAATCAAAGTTAACACGTATATACACACAGACACACACACTGACAGACACTTCAGCAGCAGTACCAATTGAATGCTGAGGTTAGAATGCTCATGAGAAGTAACAGCACAAGACCAAACTCCCCCATCCTGTATCCCTCCCTTCATAGTGTATAGTATTTTGTAAACCTCACCACACGCAAATGAACAAATTAACTCCATTAAACATTTCAGCTTCTTAACATGTATCAGGCTGTAGTGGAAGATGTAAGGGTTCCCAGTTGTGTCTTCTTGGATCTAGTGATAGTTTAATGATTGTGTCTCGGATAGAAGAAAAACACTCTTAGGAATTGGACTTACCATCTCTATAGCCTTTGAAAATAGTTGTGGTGGGAGAGTTAAGTGTTTTTGATTTATGGGCGCAGTTATGTGTCGCTGTAAGAAGTTGATGGAGATTTATTCGTGTATTTTAATCTATGCAGTGAATTTTTGGCCATACGTGTTACTTATTGGTTAGGTGGCATTTGTGGTCAATTATGAGGCAAATGCACGGAAGATGTTGCAGAAAAAGAGTGATAAGAGAAAGAAACGTGATAATAAATGGTTTTTCTCACTTTTGTTAATGATTTTGTCTGTTTTGTTTTGTGTGTATGAGTGTGTGTGTATACCAGAGTGATTAATGCCGTCAGAACTCATCACAACACACATACCAGCACACATAGGAGCCAAACTTGCATTTTATACCAGCACTCATTATAAATTCTCACCCCAGCATGTGAACCAACTTGTGTGCATGTGTGTGTGTGTGTGTGTGTGTGTGTGTGTGTGTGTGTGTGTTGAAGAGCAAGAGCTAGTCCTTCTATTTGTACTATAAAATTAACCAATTATGGTGTGCAGTGGAGCCATTAACTATCTTCCCAATTCAAGGAATGTACCTCTGAATTACACAAACCAACTAATGCAGAAGGAACATAATTTTCTCTTTACATCTTATTTAAAGATCTTTTTTTTTCAATTTTGCCTGTGGAAATCACAAAACTGTCAAACTGCAGCAATGCAAATGAATATTTCAATACTTAGGCATTTTTCTGTGAATGTTGTTATTTGTGGGATATTTTAATGTTGCAAAGAGAATAATGTTGTACTTTGTTCTGGTGCACAAATAGAGTATTGGTAGTTATTTAAGTATTGATCATATGAAAGCTATTCAGGAAAATGATATTGAGAATTGTTTTAAATTGGAAGCAAGCAAAAATTTATGGTAATTTCATGGGATATATTCCTTGTTTTGATGCACATTAATTAATTGTATAAGAAACTCAAGTCATAATCAAACCAAAAATCACATGGAAACAAATGAATTACACACCTGAACCAGAAAAACAATAATTTCCTACAGTTATATATCAATGAACGTAACCAAAGCCAGATCATATACTGTACACTGACTCGTAAGAGGTTGGTGGTCACAGCTTCACTTCACTTCACTTCACCAGGAGAGGAGGTGTTGAGTACAGGGAAGAGGGTTGATGGCTGTACCGTACTGTACTGTATTGTCCGCTGGTAAACTGTCTGTACAAGTGATGATAACTGACAAATTACAGAGCCCTTATTTTGTACCCCAGTGTGATAGTGATGATACTACTACTACTACTACTACTACTACTACTACTACTACTACTCTTGGGATCCTGTTATCAAACATTTTGTCATCTTATCCTACTTTTATGAGGCTGTAGTGGAAGGTGGAAGGATATTTTCATGAATTTTGTGATAGTTTAACAGGTTCCACATCATGATAGAAGAAAATAAGAGGTGAATTAATAAGAGAGGAAAAAAGTATCCCTTGCAAACCACACCAATCATCTCTATAGCCTTTTAAAAGTATGTATTGATACAAGTGTTTGAAAATAATGTTCCTTTTTTATTTTAGCGGTTAGTTGGAATTCCGATGTATGATAATGTAAATATATCTATTAATATGATGTGATGACCCATTTCCTTGTGTGTGTATGAGTGCTTTATAATGTCCTATGGGAGAGAGATCGTAGTGGCAGCATCAAGAGGAGTTTGAGCCCCCTTAATAATGGTCCATAAGATTAAGTGTTGAATTTTTTAAATCTTATGGGCACTGATTCGTGTAAGTCAGTAGTGCATGGAAGAGGATGGAGTGGGCAAGTACAGCCAGCCAAACAGCTGCGG
This sequence comes from Callinectes sapidus, assembly GCA_020233015.1. Taxonomy (NCBI): domain Eukaryota; kingdom Metazoa; phylum Arthropoda; class Malacostraca; order Decapoda; family Portunidae; genus Callinectes; species Callinectes sapidus. The sequence goes on along the minus strand of CM035175.1, from coordinate 5,871,502 downwards.
GTTTTTAAGATTATTATCTATCTCTTCATAAAGGGGAGAGACTGGCTGAGTAACTTGAAGGCAACCTTGGTGAATCACACACACACACACTTTCATAGTGATGATAATTGCTGTAACAACAACTGAAGGTAGATATGGACAAGAGAGAGACAGAGACAGAGGTGGGACATCTACCCTCCCATAAACGGAAGTTTCCCTTTTTTCTTTTTTTTTCCTTTTTCTCAGCGTTTTTCTTAGTAGAGTAGATTAGAAAAAGCTTTTCACCTCTGTGTTCAAGGAGAGACTCTCACTCTCGTGTAGTTGATGAAATGAGACAAATTTGATGGTTTTCTTTATTATAGGAAAGTACAATGACAATCTTTATAAGAAACATATATAATTTTAGTGATAATAACATTGATTCATGACCACTAAAGGATGAAGAGGATTCGTCTCAGTATATGAGTGCAATAATAACAAAACTTATCATTTTTTCAAAGCATTGAGTTATACAAGACAAAAGTAAAAGATTGATATAATTTCTAAGTTGACATTATCTAAATATCACCCTTATAACCTTCAAAACACTCTTCTCTCAAACTTAAGTCTTCTAGCTGTCTAGAGAGGAAGTGTTGGTTTGAGAGAAGCTATAACTATTGTCTTCACTCTTCTCCATTCTTTTTTTTTTTTTTTTTTTTATGGACAAAGCCAATATAACAGTATTACAGCATCACTCACTCACACACTCTCTCTCACACACACACACACACACACACACACACACACACACACACACACACACACACACACACACGGTAAACACACAGTAAATCATGATTATATGAAAGATAAGGGTCAGGAACGGGAGGCAGCAGGGAGGCGCCCGCCCTTATGACGTCACGGCTGATGACGTCACAGCCTGGCCTGGTGCTCTCTTATTTACGTACGTACTTAAGGGGAAACCATTTTGAAAATGACCTTTCGAAAAAACGCTTTAAGATCGAAATATTGGCCTTACTCCGACGTGATAAATACTCTAACTAATTCCTAAAGTATAAACAAACTCCAAACAACAGTAATTGCAAAGAATTTGCACTAGAACTAAAAGTATTTGATAGAAATATGACCCTTTTTCAAACTCATTAAATATCCACTTCCTTGCACTTCAAAGGAGCCAAAAACCACTTCTAAACACTTGATTCACTATTTTCAATTATTTTCAACACTTTTGAGTGAGTTAGAGGCAGTAATAAGTCATTTATAGGCTGATAAATGAAATTGTTAATGCAATTTTAACACCGCTAGAAAACACTTTTACTCTCCACTGATTTCACTGAACTTTAGGCATAAAACATAGTGTAATATGGACTATCTTTCGCAATTAATAAGAACTTGATACTGCCTCAAATAAAAAAGGGTCTTGGGCGTTCCAGGAATTTTGGCGCCAAAAGCCCCCCTTATTTACCAACATAATAACGCCAACCACAGCTATCACCACTCCCCACACGCATGGCAGACATTCAAAACAGCCCACAGTACTCATAGAAAGCATTAAATTTTACTGTTGAGCCCAAATAAATAGTCCAGGCACAAATGAAAATATCCTTAAATATGAGCAGGCTAGCGGGCGGCCGCGGGCGACGGCAGCGGCGGCGGGGGCCCCGAACCCCCCCTCATATCTCACTTAAACCTTCACTAAACTTAAACTTGACCACGAAAGCTGTCTGAATGGCTAATATGCAAGCTTAGTACAATGACTGCATAATGTGGCAAGATGAGCTTATAATAATGAGTGATAAGTGTAAAAATGACCGATGAAATAAAAATCCAAGATAGCGCCGGGGTGTTTGTTCTTGGATAACCCCCCCTCCCCTTCAACCCCCCACACGCACTGAAACCACTTCAAACACGCCGCAATATTCATAGAAAGCATTGAATTTCACTATTGACCCCAAATAAATAGTCCAGGAAGAAAAGAAAATATCATGAAATATGAGCCTGCTGGCGGAGGTGGCGGCGGCACAGAGGTGGGCGTTCGATCCCGCCATAGCTCACTTCAACCTTCACGGACCGTAAACTGACCACGAAAGATATGTCTGAAGGGCTAATATGAAAGCTTAGTAACACGGCTTCATAATTCACATTGGTAACGTAGTCCAGCCTCTGTCACTCCATATTGCAGCTTCAGTGCAGTAATTAGATGTTTTTCCTTGAACACTGAAAAACCAGCATAGTCTTATTCGGTCCTTAAATCCTTTAAAAACACTCGTTATAACACGTTAGTCTTTTTAATCAGACCATTTTGAAGGTAGAAATCGTCCTAATATGTCAATGTAATGGTAAAAACGATTAAAATCCCGTATCTATTCAATAGGTTAAAAGCAGCTGCTATCCTTGCCGCACCAAACACTGGGAAGCCACTGATCTACGGCCTGGCCAGGCACCAGCGGCCCCTGCCCACCCTGACGTCACGATCTGGAACGAACATTATTTACGAGTAGTACTCGGGACAAAAAGTAGTTGTATTTTTATATTTTTCTCTTCACACAGCTAAGAAATCACGTAGGTAATATGCAAAGAATAGAGAGAGACAATAGAGGAATGTATATAAACCCCATAAATGTCAAAAGTAAGCTAAGAGATGAAAAAAAAAATAATAATAGCACTTAATAAGCAAGAAAACAAGGCAAGGAGTTAAAGCTTCTCTACTCCTCTCTCTCTCTCTCTCTCTCTCTCTCTCTCTCTCTCTCTCTCTCTCTCTCTCTCTCTCTCTCTCTCAATGAACTTTTAGCAGTGATAGATGTAACCAAATCCTCCCCAGTATTGTTATAGTCATATGTCATTAGGAGGTAACTCTGCAAATATCCTGTCATCTACATAGTTTACAGCTAGTTATCAGTAAGCCAGCGGGGGGAGGGGGACAGGGAAGGCAGGGAAGGCAGGGTGGAGGGGTGATAGGGTGATAGGGGTGATGGGGGGGAGGAAGAAAGTAAAAAGTAATGTCATGTTCTTTTTTTCGTCTACATGAGACCTGCCGTGATGGAATACAAGATGATGACGTGGCCATTTGATCTTGTGTGTGTGTGTGTGTGTGTGTGTGTGTGTGTGTGAGAGAGAGAGAGAGAGAGAGAGAGAGAGAGAGAGAGAGAGAGAGAGAGAGAGAGAGAGGAACTTAGCTCTTGCAGGTAGATAACAATGAAACCATAATGAGATTTTATTTTATTTTATCACTGGACACGATATGTTTGACTAGCAACTTCATTCTGAGACACATATGCCTTACAGTAAATGAAAGAAGCAAGCAATAACTGGTAAAACTTGCTTGTTAAACTCATAATTATCACCTCTTTAATATCTCGAGTGGTTGTCGTATTGTTTTCCCTTGCATACGTAAACGAAAGCTAAAAATAAGTGAATGACCTTAAAAATAAGACTAAACGAATTGATAAAGGAGGTGGAGGAGAAGGAAGAACGGAGAGAGGGAGGCGAAACAGGAGGAAGAGGAGGAGGAGGGGAGAAGATAATGCATAATATTTTGATAAGTTTCCCTTATAATTATGTCGTTCTTTCTAACATAATCTGGTATTTTGAGGGATAGATGGTGTATTTGGTAAGGTTGAAGTGTGTTTGATAGTATTCATTATGTTTTGAGTGTTATAAGTATGTTTTTTGTTGTATGAAGTGTATTTTCAGTGCGTGTTAGATGATTTTAGACATATTGCACGTATATTCAGTGTGTTTTGCTGTGAGTATTTGATTTTGAGAATTAATTTTAAGGTGTTTTGAAATATGTTTCGAGTCAGTATTGAGTGTTTTAAACCTACTCTACCATCACTAAACGGTAATTAAAACGAGAAAAGACTTCAATAGTAAAGAAATTCGGGCTAGTTGACATACCTACAGACACACAGACAGGCAGACATATATAGATGTGTACTTATATCGTTGCATATAATTATGTATGTGTATGTACAATAAACCTTTAATAATCCGCTTTCTCTCTCTCTCTCTCTCTCTCTCTCTCTCTCTCTCTCTCTCTCTCTCTCTCTTGATTTTAGTAATGTATTTGATAATATAACCCATTAGAAACTCCTAAAATTCAGAGACCACGGGATAGATGGAGAGTTATTAAGATTTATAAAGTGCTAATGCAAGATAGATAAAGAAAGATACAGTAGTTGGCGAGACTAAACAGAGAAAAATAAAAGATAATAGACAAAATTGAGTAGAAAGAGAGAGACAGAGGTGGGGGCGGGGGGTGGGGGGATCGTTCTCGCTCTCACTCTCGTGTAGCTGATGAAATGAGACATAAATTTGATAGTTTTCTTTATTCTTATAAGAAAATACACTGATGATAATAACATATCTTTATAAGTAACATATGTAATTACTTTTAGTGATAATGACATTGATTCATGATCACTAAAGAATGAAGAGGATTCGTCTCAGTGTATGAGTGCAATAATAACAAAACTTATCATTTTTTCAAAGCACTGAGTTATACAAGACAAAAGTAAAAGATTGATATGATTTCTAAGTTGACATTACCTAAATATCACCCTTATATCCTTCAAAACACTCTTCTCTCAAACTAAAGTCTTCTACGTTATAGTCAGGCTTTGAAAAGGTAACAATGTCTAAATCTTGTAAAAATGTCTGCGATATATAACGATATGTTACGAGAAGTTACGCTTCATTAATATATTTTACGATGTGTTACGCTTGAGTACACTTCCGACCTTCACTTCACTTCTCTTCACTTCACCACCTAGCCACTGCACCACTTCATTGCTTCACATACTCTCTGAAATACTCCTCCATTGTCAGCATCTGCCTGCCTCTCTGCACTTCTTGCACCCTTGACATGTATTCCGCAGTTGTCAGTGGCTGTGGGAAGACTGCACACTCTCGCTCTCTCTTGTCAACATTTAAACCTTTCTCTCTTTGCAAATAGTGGTCAACAAGGCAAGGGTTTGGAGGAGAGGCACTGCAACCTTTATCTTGACTGCCCCCTTTATCACTTGACTGGGAGTAGCTACACACATTGTTTTCACTACTTACTTTCTCTCTTTTGAGGGAATAGCGGTCTAGAAAGCTAAGGTTGGGCTGAGAGAGGTTGGAATCTTTGTCTTCACTGTGCCCTTCGTCACTTGACTGGGAATAGCTGTCAAGAGAAGGAGTGCTGGTTTGAGAGAAGCTGTGCCTATTGTCGTCACTCTTCTCCTTTCTTTGGAAGTAATAGCGGTCTAGGAAGCTAAGGTTTGGCTGAGAGGAGCTGGTACCTTTGTCTTCACTGTCAGTTTGCTTCCCCACGTTGAAATCTCGACCACCACAGTGCTTGCAGACCTTACCGGCGTCAGACAGGAAGGCCCGAGGGTGCTTCCTTCTACACATGTCATTACTACACTGGAGAGGTCCCGGGAATGACCTGCTGGAGAACATAAAAGACAGATCCTTTCCTTCTGCCTTGTCCTGTAGGATCTCCTTGAAAACTGACTCGTTGGTGTGTGAATCCTTTGTTTTGTTTTTCCTGTAAGTGTCAATCATTTGGTGTAGAAACTGAGTGGGTTTGCCAGAGTCTGTGTTTTCGAGTCGTCTTGCTTCGGAGATTTCAAAGGCGACCAGTTCCCGCCACTCTTCCCTCTTGGAAACCTCAACTTCCCAGGGCGCCCTTCTGCGGGAGGCCACAAGGGCGCAGATCCCGTGGCTCTTCGGTCGCGGCGTGTCGTAGTGCTGGTTAGGAAATTGGAGGGCTTTCCGCGTGCCTTTCTTCTGTCTCCGCTGGTGGGGGAATTTTTGCCTCACTCTCTGTTGTGGCTCATTTCTGTTGCCTTTGATTTTGATGAACATGGTCTTGGTGTGTGTTTGTGTGGCTGTAAATGTTGTTGTTGTTGTTGTTGTTGTTGTTGTTGTTGTTGTTGTTGTTGTTGTTGTTGTTGTTGTTGTTGTCTTGGTTTGGCTTTGTGAGGGTATAAATCTTCTTCTTCTTCTCTTTTGTCTTGCTTCGAGCTTGTGTGGTTTAATCTTCTCGTTCTCCTTCTGTTTTCTATCTTCTCTTCCTTTCTTTATCCTCTATTTACTCCTTTTCTCTATTTTCTTCCGTTTCTCCTTTCCCTTTTTCCTCCCAAAGTTTTGCAGAGATCAGAAGGAAGTATCGTTGTCTTTGTTCCTTCCAGCACTGTGTTTCATGGCCAAGTAACACATAACACTCTCACTACAATCTTACTAATGTTACTCCTTTCTCTCTCTATAAAACCTTATCTCCACCCGTTACCAGAGGCTGATCTTCACTATGATGCTCTGAACACACTCTTTCTCTTTAGTCTCGGTTCATGAATGCGATTTATAAAGAGAGTACACTACACTACTTCAATGTTAGTAGTGACGCTTCTAATTTCCTGCCTACCTACGTAAAGATATATTAATGCAGTGTCCCCCACCTCTCTCTCTCTCTCTCTCTCTCTCTCTCTCTCTCTCTCTCTCTCTCTCTCTAACGCAGGAATCACGTGACAATCAGATATCACATCAAAACAAACACAGCAACACACACAACGCATAAAACCCATAATACCGAAGCGAAAAATACGAATATCACTCTTACATTCCTCCCAATATAGCACTATCATCCCCGCCCCTCTTCAAAATACATTAGTCTGCCCCTTAATGCCCTTTTTTATCCGTTTTCTATGATGGGTCTCGTGTTGTAAGAATAGTTATCAGGAAATGGGTCGTTTTTTTTGTGTGTATCTTGGCGTTTGTTGATATGTGTGATAACAGAGAGAGAGAGAGAGAGAGAGAGAGAGAGAGAGAGAGAGAGAGAGAGAGAGAGAGAGAGTTAGATAAGGCAAGGGTTACTGGGAGCACTGTTTTCTGCCTTTCAAGTGTCCTTTGTTCGAATCCCGCTGAGGTTAAACTATTATTGCTATTATTATTATCACTATTAGTATTATTATTATTGTTGTTGTTGTTATTATTGTTATTATTATCAGACAAACACACACACACACACACACACACACACACACACACACACACACACACACACGTCACGACCCGCCTGTCTGTGGCTGCTAATGGCCTTATTACCTGAGTGTCTCGCGCGCGCCGTCTGCTCTTTAGGGGATGCAGTTGATGTTCAGACAGACAGACAGACAGACAGACAGACAGACTAATTGCTCGCTTAACCATTTAACTCCGTGGAATTATCTGAAAATGTGACGAAAAAGACGAAGAACTATAAGTGGAAGTGGTGTTCTTTTTTCTAATTCATTATTATTTCATCATTGTTATTATTTGCAATGATTTTCTCTCTAATTAGTCATTTTTTTCATAAGATAATTAGTAAAAAAATAAATTATACCAGAAAATATACTTTCTCTAATAATTCTCTCTCTCTCTCTCTCTCTCTCTCTCTCTCTCTCTCTCTCTCTCTCTCTCTCTCTGGTAACTAAATTTGTGGTCAAGGCGCATCTCTGTGGTTAGTTGTCGGGTCACAGGTCAAAGGTCATGGCGGGGGTACAGGGGCGGAGGTCACAGTGTCAAGTGGGCACGCGAGGACTTGGGGACAGAGCATGACCTTTCGAGGAGGAGGAGGAGGAAGAGGAGGAGGAGGAGGAGGAGGAAGAGGAGGAGGAAGAGGAGGGAAGAAGATTATGATAAATGGAGAAAGATACAAAAGAAAAGGGAGAGGAGAAAGAAAAAAAAAAAAAAGGGAGGAGGTGGAAAGAAAAGAAAAAGAGAAAGAATAAAGAGACAATGAACAAAAATATATATCTCTCTCACTTTCTCCCTCTCCCTCTCCCTCTCTCTCTTAAACTCACTCACATTAACGACCAAATTGGCTTGTTTAGTCATTAACTTTTTTTCTCTCCCCGCTGACTGCCTCGCTCGAGTCACACTTTGCATGTTCAAGATTAATCAAGACTTATTTTTGTTTTGTTTTTTTCTGCGTCAGTAATTGGACGTAGTATGAAAGGAAAACGTAGATTATTGTTATTATTTTGAGACTATCTCTCTCTCTCTCTCTCTCTCTCTCTCTCTCTCTCTCTCTCTCTCTCTCTCTCTCTCTCTCTCTCTCTCTCTCTCTCTCTCTCTCTGTTCTATGTTTTCTTGTGTTTGCTTATTCTTTTTTTTTTCGTTTTATTTCAGTTAATAATTCTTTTCCTTCGTTTACATTCTTCATGTTTGTCTTTTTGTTCTTTTCTTTTCTTCCTTTCCCATTTCTTTTCATTCGTTTTGCCTTTTTATCATTATTTTTTTCTGTTTCTTTCCTCCATTTATCTATTTTCTTTACATTTCCTTCTCTTCTCTATTTTTTACTTCAATTCCCTTCCCATCATTTCCTCAAAACACTACCCTTCTCACCCCTTCCTCCTTCCTCTTCCCTCTTCCACCACCTCATCTTCCTACCTTACTCTACCCATACAATTTCCTTTACACATTCCACTCACACACAGCAGAAGAGGAGAGGTATAGGAGGAGCGCAGGTAATGGGTTCTTGTAAGGGCTGGATGGCGGCGGCAGGAAGGGAGGAGCCATCTGACGAAGCAATTAAAGAGGGAGATCGGAAGCTGCGAATTAGTCTCATTTAGTTAGGCGTCAAAAAAATGCAGCAACAACAATAACCACCTTTCTTGTTTTCTTTTCCCTTGAGGAGTGATGAGGGAAAAAAAGGGGGAGATATATATGTAATTATTTGTTCATTGTTTAGTTTCTCGTGTGATGGTTGAATAGATAGAGAGATACAGATAATGAGAGAGTTAAGTCACCATCATTACCGGAAAATATGATAGGAAGCCAAATAATTTATCCAAAAGACATCAAAACAGGATGTGTAATTTTGCCACACTTGTCCTTGCCTAACCAAACACTTCATTAGTGGGTGGGGGACGTGGTAAGGGCGTGATGGGTGGGCGAGGCAGCAAGCACAGAGGAAAGAGGAGTGGAAGCAACAGATGGACTGACAAATGAGGTTAGGAATTGCTACCTGAATCAGCTCGGGGTTGAAGGTTAGATAGAGGGAAAACTGAGAAAGGTCAGAGTTAAAAGGAAAAACAATGGTATCTTTTTTTACAGGTTAAGATTGAGTTTTGCAGTACGTGTTAAGAATTTCCGAATGTTTTAGACAGTGAAATAGATAGACAGAGAGAGATAGAGAGAGTAGGAGTAACAGGGAGTGCAGAGTAGAATATGAGTTAAAAGCAGAAAAAAAGTAGGAATATATTAGAGAATAAGGAATGAAAGGAAAAAAAATAGAAGTAAGGAAGAGAATAGAATAAGTAGAAGGGAGTAAAGAGTAGCAAATAAGATAGAGGCAGAGTAGAGTAAGAATGTAAGAGATAGCAAGGAATAGAAAGAAGAAAGTAAAAGGAAGTAAGAAGGAAATAAAAAACAAGTAGAAGAGAGTAAAGAGAAGGAGAAGGAGGAGGAGGAGGAGGAGGAGGAAAGAGGCCGTAAGTATACAAAGTAGCCACGTGTAGGTTCAAAGTTCACCGCTTTTAACTTTGTCATTATGCTGTAAAAAAAGAAAATATTGATTCCCTTTTCCGTCCCTCAGCCCACCTTCGCCCCTCACCTGTCCTCATTAGCCCAGGTGAGGCGCCCAGGTGGTCATTACCTATGCAAACCCGGCCAACCTGCAGGTGTGTGTGCCCAGCGGGAAGGCCTCAGCTTCGTTGCTTCTTAGCCTTCTTCCTGTTAACCTTTGATCTCTCCTCATGTTCCCCAGTCAACTGCACTCAATGGCGTGTGTGTGTGTGTGTGTGTGTGTGTGTGTGTGTGCGTGTGCGTGTGCGTGTGTGTGATTGGTGGTTATTCATAGTTTAACGTCACATCTATGCCATAAAAGGACGATTGAGTGGGGTTTCAATCATGACAACACTCATTCTCTCTTCCAGTTTAATGAGTAACGATAATAAAACTTTGACGCTTCATATTCAAGCAGGGAAGTGAGAACAAGTGAAATTCCTCCCACTTATCACAAACACTATTCACTAACAATCTCTTTAACACTTTTCCTGCGATTTGTTTTGTTTTACGTATTGATAAACAACGTCAGAGATATTTTGTCTTAACTCAGCCACCTCAAAGTATTCTACAGTTAAATATCGTCTTTTTAATTATTTTTTCTCTCTATCTTGTTAATTTTTGTTAAGATTTCGTTGTTTTAGGACTGTTATGGTGTACATCGCAGTGAAAGAGTTAAAAAAACAACACCTCACCACTTACTTCAACCAGGAAAACAAAATAAAGTAAAAAAAACACATCACTTTTCTCGTATCCTAATAAATAACAACCCTTTAAAAAAACAATTAACACTCAAGTAACAAATGAACATAAAAATCAAAACCCCTTTATTTCTCTCAAGGACTTTCCCACACCTGGACATTTGGAGGTAAACATAACCAGGTAGACAGGTATGGGGGTCCCTCTACACTCCCCCCCCTCCCCCCTCCCGTACCCCATTGCCTGCGTGAGGGCGCCAGATAAGATCCACGAGGGAAGGCCAGGTAGGGAGAGAAGGCAGGGACATCAGGGGGGGAGGGGGGGAGTGGCTGGGGCGAGTTCCACGGAGGTCAGGTTAAGTTAAGGTGAATCCAAGCTGGAATACATTAAGGAGATAGTGTGATAGGGCGATAAGGAGGTGCAGGTAACGAAAGCGTGGGTAAACACCTGTGGGAAGGGAGTTAAAACAGGGTGTTCTCTATGTTTTGGTGGTTTGTTCATGGTGGTTCTACTTGATGGTTTGTTATCGCTGTGGTTAGAGTCATTGAAGTGATAATTATAACTAACTCTATTATCTAACCAAACTATGAATAAAAGATATGGGAAAGAAAAAGAATATATATAAGCGATTGAAATGAGACGTACTTTGTATAAATATATGAATTTGTCTGTCTGTCTGTCTGTCTGTATGCGTGTATGTATGTATGTATGTATGTTACCTACCTATCTACACACACACACACACACACACACACACACACACGATATTTCCTCCTCAGTTCTCAGCACCCTGTCTAAATTTTTCCCTCTTTCCCTCGCTCTCCTCTTTCTTTCCTCCCTTTCTTCTCTCCGTCTCTCCCACCCTCCCTCCTTCTCTCCATTCCACGCCGGCGCTGTCAAAGGGTTGGAGGGAGAATGACAGAAGAGGAGGAGGAGGAGGAGGAGGAGGAGGAGGAGGAGGAGGAAAGGGTAGAATGTGAGGAATGTTGTGGAGGGAACTGATGGCTTCCTCTCTCTCTCTCTCTCTCTC
>CM035175.1:5823203-5833956 GCA_020233015.1 Callinectes sapidus | reverse complement strand
CTCTCTCTCTCTCTCTCTCTCTCTCTCTCTCTCCATCACTTCAAAACATGAATGAATTAATATCCAGCATTTATTTTCCCCCATTGTAACCTAACACGGCATAACATAACATAACATAACATCACACCAGCAAATTATATCATATTCCTCTTAATTCAAAGCCTCACATCAACACCACACTGAATCTTGCAAACGATATGCCATTTTTTAAGAAGAGAAAGAGAAATGCACTGGGAAATGATGATTATATACTGACGGATAGGATACCAGAGTAGTAGTAGTAGTAGTAGTAGTAGTAGTAGTAATAGTAGTAGTAGTAGTAGTAGTATGTAGAGGGAGAGAGAGAGAGGTGGGGGGGTAGGTGGAGTAATGAGGGAGGGATGAGGGTAGGGAGGGGGTAAGGAGGGGGAGTGTGGAAGATGGAAGAGTGGGAGGGAGGGAAGGAGGGGATGGGGGAGTAAGGGGAGGAGGGAGAGGGGGGAGAGAGGGAGAAAGTGTATAAACATTTTTTTAACAATCATTATATTTACCCATTTATTTACTTCCTTCTTTTTTGTAATCTGCCTTGTTTTTTTCCTTGTTTCTCCCTTCACAAGTATCTTTCTCATTCTGGTTCTTTAATATCTTTCGTCTTCATCAACCATTCATAATAAAACAGGCTCCTCTTCTTCTTCTATTAACTTATTCTGCTTGGTATTTAATTTCCTTTTTATTTCTAACACTAATTAATTTGATCTGTTTTGTTTTAATCACTCGTTTTATACTCGTCGAGCTATTTTGTCGACATTGGCTGGGCGGGAAAGAAAAAGTAGCCTAATGCCTTTCTAATAGGCTTTAAATCACTCTCCTCTGCTTTCTATCCTTAGTTTTCAGTCTATGGAGTGTCTATTAAGTTATAATAATGCTAATTAGTCCATGATTGCGTGTGTACGTGCGTTTTCATAGCAATGCACGTAAAATCTCGACAAGGCTTTGGTTACGTGCACCGCTGTAAATACTCGTTCAGTACGCACCAGAACAAGTACGGAAATACAATAACTTAAATTACAATCACTCAAATCAACATGGAAAGAAGTAGAGTAAAGAAAAAAGGATTAATTATATCATTAGCTAGTATCACATTACGTATGCTGCAATGTGATTGGTTCCCGCCCAAACGCTTTATTTTGATTGGTTCCCGCTCAAAGTGCTAGAAGGATAGAGGGAGACGCAGAGGCCTGCGGCAAGAGGGGACGCCTTGACACCGTGCCACCCACGCCAGGATCAGCAGATATTTGTGTATCATCAGTGTACGGCCATCTCAGGATATTGGTGAAGGTAAGGGTAGTGATGTATGGGGCATGTGTGGGTGGATGTGGGTAATGTAAGGTGATAATTATGGGGTGGTGGTAAGGCAGCCCCGTAGGCATGCACTTCACCAGTGTGGGGTGGGTGGGTGGTGGGTGGTGGTGGGGGGTTTAAATACTTGTCTGCGCCTTTAAATACTCGTCTGATCCTTACCTTATCGAGTATGGCAATGTACGTGGTCAATATATCACCACCAGCAACACATGGGAAGCAATGGAGTGTAAAATAAGTATAATGTTGTCAACCCGCGGATGAATACACTGCATAGACACATGCTGCTGCTGCTGCTGCTGACCGAATGACTGACTGAGGTTACAGGCTGCCGTACCTTCACGCCCCGCGGGAGCACCTGAGGCGTGTCACCCTTATTTCGTGTTTTTCTTGGCTTTGTGTCATCTGTGCATCTCCCCGCCACTGCAGGGTATTAGTGAAGGTAAGTGTGGTGTTGTGGTGTGCGTGTGTGGGTGTACGTGACCTATGAAGTGTGATAAATAGGGTGGTGGCAGTGCTGACAGACCGGTGTGGGTGTGTGTGTGTTTTGGCGGGCTTTGCGGGGTGGGCCTCATAATATGTAGTTATTATCTCTTTGTTTATTGCACATATGGTCATTGTCTGCGTTAGTGGAGTGTGTTGTTGGTGTGTTACTTCATTTCACGTGTTTAAATGGTTGGATTATTATATGGAAATGCCTCTTTTCATCAGTTAAACATCACTCATGACGTCGTTCACTCTCCCACCTCCACCCTCCCCTTTGTCCTGCCATGCCGTCTGTACACCACCCCCGCTATTGCCTTATCATTTCTTCCCTTCCCCTCTTTTCTTTTCTCTTCTCTTCCCCTCTTTTTTCTTCTCTTCTCTTCTCTTCTCTTGCCTTTACTTATCGTTTATAATACGGTCTTGTCCTCCTCTCTTTTTCCTTCGCCTCCTCCTCCTCCTTCTCCTCCTCCTCCTCCTCCTCCTCCTTCTCCTTCGCCTCCTCCTCCTCCTCTTTCTCCCTTATTTCTATCCACACACACTCTCCCAAGACTAACCAAATGAAATACATGAGAGAAAAAAATTCTCTCTCTCTCTCTCTCTCTCTCTCTCTCTCTCTCTCTCTCTCTCTCTCTCTCTCTCTCTCTCTCTCTCTCATTTCGTCACTATTATCTCTTATCTTCGTTCTTAGCTTGTTGACGTTTGTTTATTCATTATCTCAATTTTCCGCGTCTCTTTCCTTTGTCTTTGTCTCTCTGGTCACGTGCTCATCGCCTCCCTAACCTCCCCCCTCTCCCTCTCTCCCTACCTCCCTACCTCCCTCTATTTCACCATGCAGTGTACTACCCCTCGTTTTCTTTTTCCTTCCTCTTTTAATTTCTTTTCATTTCTTTTCTTTTCTCTTGTTATCTTGTCTTCCCTCTCGTCTTGTCTTAACATCGCTCATAACAGCCAGTTTTTTTTGCTCCTTTTCCTCCCTCCTCCCGCCCTCCTCACTCCCTCCTCCTGGACTCCTCCCCCTTTCCTTTTTCTTCTCCTTCTCCCTTATTTTATTGTGTCTATTGTCATTATCTGCGTTAGTGGGAGTGTGTTGTTGGTGTGTATCTTTATTTCAGGTGTTTAAATGGCTGGTGTATATTATAATGCCTTTTTTCCGTCATTTAAATATCTGTGACGTCACTCGCTCTTCCTTTCACCCTCCCTCTCCCTCCCTCTCCCTCGCCTTGCTGTCCACTACTGCTATTTATTTATTTATTTATTTTTATTTATCTCCCCTTTTCTTCTCTCTTTTTCTTTTCTTTTCTCTTTTCATTTTATTTTCTCTTGTCTTTACTTAACATCGTTCTTAACACAGCCGGTCTTTTTACTCCTCCTCCTCTTCTTCCTCTCTTCTTCTTTTCTTCTTCTTCTCTTCCTCTCTTCTTCTTCTTCTTCTTCTTCTTCTTCTTCTTCTTCTTCTTCTTCTTCTTCTTCCTTATTTCTACCCACACTCACTCTCCCAAGACTGACCAACTGAAATATAAGCAGAGAGAGGGAGAGAGAAAGCCCCGTCTCTCTCTCTCTCTCTCTCTCTCTCTCTCTCTCTCTCTCTCTCTGCCTGGTTTAACATTTGACACACCATAAATGTCTGTTGATTGCTACACACACACACACACACACACACACACACACACACACACACTGAGGCTGTGCTGGAAATCACTATCCAAATATCCGTGTTTATTAATCGCCCACAATTTATGCTAATTATCCGCTTTATGATTTAATGAAGGGAATAATTACTTTAACTGCCGCGTGTGGCTTGTTTGTTATACTGGGGGGAGGGGGGGGGGCAGAGAGAGAGGGAGTGGTAGGGGTATCTCACACTCTCTCTCTCTCACTTGCTATTTGAATATATTTATTTTTTATATGTTTTTGTTGTGGAGTGTTTTTGTTTGGTGGTTTTATCTCTTTTATTATTTTTTTCCCCCTCTTCTTGTGATCTTGTTTTTCTTATTCATGTGTGTGTGTTTGTGGTTGTGTTGGTGGTGTTGTTCTTGCTCTTCAGCTTTATCATCTTTCTGCCTGTTTATCATATTCTTCTTCTTCTTCTTCTTCTTCTTCTTCTTCTTCTTCTTCTTCTTCTTCTTCTTCTCCCTTTTTTCTCTTATTATTATTATTATTATTATTATTATTATTATTATTATTATTATTATTATTACCACCATTACCATTTCTTTATATGTAACCACCGGCTAACTTACCTCTTCCTGTTGCAGCTGTAGTGTTGGAACCCTTGAGGAATCCTACAAGAACCAGGAACGACCAAGGACTGAAGGACTGAACCCCCTGGGACACCCCCTTCGGTAGGACTAAGGTGGGGGATAGTACTGGTCTTTTTGTCTCTTCAGTACTGGGACACTTTTTCATTTTCTGGTTATTTGTCGATTTTCTACAGCTTCAGAAACTCGTGTGTGGATTAAAATAGTACAGACTTCAGCCATTAATCTTCTGACCTCCATAGACGCTTTCTAAATTCAATAAAATCGTCTTATCACATCTAAAAACTCTGTGTAAATATGTGTCCCAGTACTGAAGTGTTTATTGTATTTATTATTGTTGTATTTTTTTGTGTTGTGTTTCTCCCATTTTATTTGACGTTCCTGAGATTTCGTCCGTTGCAGCAGGAAAGGTGAGAGTGATTATTGCATATCTATCACCTGTCATGCCTGAATGATGTCGCTTATATGATATCTAGATTTGGTTAATTTTGGTGGGGGTTCATCTCTTTATGCTTTCTTTGTGATATCAGACGCCTAAAGGGAAAGCAATACTATTTACCAAACCTTTCCTTCCTTTTCTCTTTCTTTTTTTTATTTATTTTTTCTTATTCTTTTCTTTTCTATATTTCTATCTCAATGTCGTGAACTTTTTTGAGGGGTTTGATGTAATTTTATGTACTTTTGAGTGGGTGATGCACTTTTGGTCTTGTTATGAGCTCTTTGTGATATCAGAGTCTTAAGAAAATCAGTATTATCTACAGAACCTTTTTTCTTCTTATTTTTCTTTCTTTTTTTGTGTCTGTGGTGACTGTAGTGAATATAAGAGACGTGTAACGGGAGAATTAGCGTTTCCTGTGCTGGATGTGAGTCGTTATGAACCTCACACAAGAAAATACTTTTATTTATTTATTTATTTTTCACAAAGTTCTCATTTTTACCAACTCTAATGCCTTGTCTTGGCTTCTATCGCGACATAAGTTTGTGTAAGTTTCTCAACCTTTTGCATCCTTTAGTTTCTCAAAGCACGTGTATCTTATTCCTTTATTTCTACCAAGCACACCTTTTTATCTTCCCTAATGTCTTGTTTTGGGATTCCTCGTGACTTCTGTTTGATGTTTCACTACTCAAGGTGGTGTAAGTTATTTCTCTACTCTTTTACTACTACTTACATCCTTTAAATCTCCCCAAAAACACTGATATATTTTTTTTTCAAGCACATCTTATCTTGCATTATGTCTTGTCTTGGCATCTATCGGGATTTAGTTTGATACTTCACGACACAAGTTTACGCAAGTTATTTTCACTGACTTGCTTGAATTTCTGGCGCATCGTTGTAGTGAGCACGGGTTTGTGATGGCGCGACAGATTGCGTTAACTGATTGTGTCCGTGGCAGGAGTGAATGTCTCCCTGTCTCATCTTCGTACGAGTCTGTGTGGTGAGTTGGCGGCATTAAAACTCGCATATTATTCACCAGGTGTTTATTTTGTCTTTACGAGTGGGCTGGAGGTATGAGGAACGCCGTGTGTGTGTGTGTGTGTGTACCAACAAGAGCAGTAATCATAGGAGTTTTGGTGGTGATTGCAGTGGTGACAAGTCTGAGAACAAGTGTGATAATGGTGTTGGTGGTGTTGGCGGTAGTTTTAGTGATTGTCGTAACAGCAGTGAGGATGTGGTGATGATGGGTGTGTGGTGGTGATGGTGGTGATGGTGGGAGAGGCCGCGTAATTGGTGATAATGGTGGCGGTGGAGAAAAGTGTGTCTGGTGTTGATGGTGTTGTTTTAGTGGTGGTGGTGGAGGAGAGTAATGGTAGTAATAGTGGTGGTGACAGTGATAATGATAGTGGTAATGGTAGCAGTGAAGTGGAAGTGGGACTGGTGTTGGTGGAGGAGGTAGTGATGGTGGTGGTGGTATGTACTAAAGGTTCTCTCAATCTATAAGTGAAATTAGTATCAAATCTCATAGGTACAGCCTGTTTAGCTCTCTACATCGTCTACTTTCTTGTACTGCATAATACTGGACAAAATACAGTGATGGTGGCGGAGGCAGTGAAGGTGGTGGAGGCAGTGGTAGTGGTGGAGGTAGTGATGGTGGTGGAGGTAGTGAAGCAGCAGTGGTGGTGGTGGTGGTGGTAGTGGCCGATCTCCTAAACCATTGTGCAGGAGAACGCGTGGTCGCCAAGACGTCACGATAATGATCTCTTCCCGGCGTGTGATGGCAGCAGCTCCTCCTTTCCCCCTCCCTCTCTCCCTCTCTCCCTTCCCTCCCTTCCCTCCCTCCCCTGTGACCTCCACGTCCCAATCCTCGCGTCAGATCGCCGTCAGATACGCGGCATTAACAGCGAGCTATTGTAAGTTAATCGCTGCTCGGGAAGGCCGCTTGTTGTGATAACCTGGGGATCAGGGAGGGCGTGCAGGCGGCGTCCCTCACCAGCTTTATGGCGCGGCGGTGGAAGGGCGTGTTGGGGGCGGCAGGGGGCGCTGGGTAAAGTGATGGGGGAGATGTGGCCGGGATAGGGCCGGGGAAGTGATGGGCAGGAAGAGATGAGGGAATGGATAGGTTAGAAAAGTGATGAAAGGGAAGAGGATCCTGTTTACACGCCTCGCTGTACACCCAAGGCGCGGCGGCGGTGTCACGGCCTCCTTCCCTAACTCCCCCTCCCCCTCCTCTACTCTACTCCCTCCTTCAGGATACCCCAGGCGAGGGGATAGCACCTCTCGCATCCTCCTTTTCCTCCTCTTCTTCCTTTGCTGGGGACATTCTTCAGCGCCCCTCCCCCCCTCCCCCCGCCCCCCTCTCGCCTTCGTTACACCCCTCATCTATTCCACTTATCGCGGCTTGTCCCCCTCGCCGGCCTCCCGCTGTGCACATCTTGTTTATGATGACTATTGGCAGTGCGGGCAGTAGGTAGCCATGTTGGAAGGCGCGGAGTCTTTTGAAGGCTGGCGCATGCGCAGTGAGCGGGCGAGACCCCCCGGTGGTGAAGAAATGAACTGGTGGTAGGAGAGAGATAAGTTCTGTCTTGTGACGCCCAGCGGGGAGTTTCCCTTCATGATAATGTCAGAATCCCAGCGGCTAACGTTCACTCCCAGATCTTATCCCTCACGCCATATCGCTCACCTCATCTCCTCGGGGCCTGAGCGATACAGCCCCTCCTCCCCACTCCCCGCCGGCCCCCACACGACCCCCGGCGGCCCCCTCCCCCCGCACGTCGCCACACTGCCGCGAGACACATCCAGGGCGGGAAACGGGCGGCTTGGGGACGATTGGAAGGGTGTAAAACGAGCGGGATTGGAAGGCGGCGGGACGAAGTGCAGAGAAACACGGCGGAGAAGAGCGGGTCGGGGCGGGATCAGGGCCTCGGTCGGGGTCCTGTGTTTCCCTGCGTGTTACGAGGCGGGCACAGCAAGGGGTCGCGTCCTGGCTAAGAGTAAAGCTCCACCGCGCGCTGGGAGGCTGACAGGGCCCCGATGGGATGGTCAAAACAAAGGAATTACATGCGGTTACAAACGCCACTCTGTTTTGCCTGCCAGCGTGATCGAACAGGGACCGATTTTTAATGGCTTGAGAATACCTGAAGAGCGAAGAGACGGAGGGAAGGCAAGGGCGGAGAGAGAGAAAGAGACACAGAGAGAGAGCGGCAAGGATGAGAGACAGGAAAGAGAGAGAGGGAGGGAGGGAAGGAGAGAAAAGAAATAGCCAGAAATCTGTGCTCTCCGCCTTGCTAATTGGCCATTGTCGGCAATTCATTGGCTCCAAACCTCAGACACTTTGAGAAGAAAGAGGCAATCACAGCTATTAGAGAGGTAATAGGAGGAACTCCCTGCCATTGTTATGACTTGCGACTACGTGTGTGTGTGAGAGGAGGTCAAGAGGGGGGGAGGGGAGAGCAGGGAGGGGAGGCTGTGGGGGAGTGCTACAGCTGCAATGGGGGACTAACTGGGGGGAGATACTGGGAAATACTGGGGTTATGGTTAATAGTTTGCTTATTAGTAGAAGTTATTGAGTTTTTTTTTCAAGATTTTATTTCTAGAAGTTGTAAAAGTATTTCTCTCTCTCTCTCTCTCTTTCTCTCTCTCTCGTTAGTAATGCAAAATACAAGGTAATTTAGTACACTAATTCGCTTTCCTCCCCAAACTTGCCGTCCACTCTCGTGTCGTGTGTACGGTGTTGAAGGCAGAAGACATTTACTAAACCTCTCATCAGCTTAAGACCAGCCAGGCAGCAGTCACCTTTCATGATATTTACTACCCTTCCTCGCTGCATCGGATCAAATACTAATGCGCTGTGAAAGAGAAGGGATTCAACTCTATTTTCAAGTATTTCACCGGTTTTGTGTCTGTGTTTTTGTCTTCTTTTCTTCGAGCTTTTAAGGGTTTTGTTTTGAGGGGTTTTCTGGTGTTTTTTTTATGGTTTTAGTGGAAGGTTCTGGGGTTTTTTTTTCTTGTGTTTTTGTGGTTTTAGTTTAGTTTTGTATTTTTAAGTGTTTTTTTATGATTTCAGTTGAAGTTATGGGGTTTTTTAAGGGTGATTTTATGGTTCTAGAAAAGAGTGATGGTTCTGGTGAGTTTTGAGATCACGAAGAGTGCTTTTTTGTAATTCATATGATTGTTTTTACCAAAGATTTCTACACCACAAATGTGAGGTGAAATGAAAACAAAGTAGTAGTGAGAACCAGCCATACTAATCACCAACGTGGCCTTTGAAAAACACTCGGAAGAATACAAGAGTAACAACCCTCCCTCGCATTCTTAAACACACACGCATACACACACACCAAAAAAAACTTTAATCCAATTATTTGCTGACAGACACTTGACCTTAGCGAAAGTTATCACTGACCTAACGCGACTAGACATTTGACAAGGCTTACAACTCCTCCTCCTCCTCCTCCTCCTCCTCCTCCTGCTCCTCCTCCTCTGATGGGTTAGAGCGCGGGGACTTTCTTGGGTGTAAGTGTCTAGTTGGGATGGCAGGTGGAGGCAGGATTCAGACAAGCATAAAACTCTCCAGCGTTGGGCAGATAGTAGGAGGTGGAAGGACTGTGAGGACTCCTGCCTGCTCCTGTGGGACTCCTGCTTGCCTGGATGTCCTGCAGGATTCTTTTTAAAGGGTCTGATTCCTTCATTGATAGTGTTAAGTGCGCGGAACGTTCCCCCCCATCTCTCCCCTTCGTCCGTACTTCGCGTCAGTGGAGGATTAAGTGTTTTTTCGCATGGGATTAAGTGTCATCATCGCTCTCCAAAGGGATTCGATTCTCTTGTGTAGCTTCCAAAGGGGATCCGACCCTCCTATTAGCACATGACATGCCGAGAAGAGGTTTGAATCGTACAATTAAGGATTCAACTCTTTGTCAGCGGATCGCATTATCATGGGCTTAATTCACCGCCGTCATTATGAAGCGGGAACCAAGAATTGACATGAGGAATGGTACAAAACCCACTGGATGTAACAGAAGACCCTCCAAACACATGATTTGCAATGTATTTTCACCCTTTTGTGGTCTCGTCAAGTGATCCCCCCCACCCCCTCTCTCTCTCCCTCTCTCTCTTTCTCTCTTTTTACGAAGGGGTTGCTAATAGGAACGAACGGTGCAGTGGATGGTACAATAAGGTGCAATAAGGTACACTGAACGCCCACTCTGAAAAGCGAGAAGGTACAGGAGGCGAAGGAGGGCGAGGAACCGTGTGTGTGTGTGTGTGTGTGTGTTTATATTCTGTAGTGAGAGAGGGAGGTGGGAGAAAAGGCGCTGTGGGAGATTAAAGAGACAGCGCGTCAGGTTGAGGTAGCCGCCGAGAGAGAGAGAGAGAGAGAGAGAGAGAGAGAGAGAGAGAGAGAGAGAGAGAGAGAGAGAAAACATATAGATAGATAGATAGATATAGATAGATAGATAGAGAGAGGGAGAAAAAAAGAAAGACAGTAAGTAAGAAAGAAAGAAAGAAAGAAAGAAAGAAAGAAAGAAAGAGAATATTTTACCAACAAACCTTCAAAAACAGTAACTTTTAACCCTCAAACCCCCAAAACATTATAAAAAACCTAAAAAAAACCCTCATTATCTTTCTCATTATACCCCAAAAAAAACATTACAACCAACCTTAAAAAACCTCATTATCCCCCTAAACCCCCCCAAAAAAAAAACACTACAAAAAAAACTTTAAAAAACCTTCATAATCTCCCTCATTATACCTGTAGAGAGGGCGGCCTGCATTATACTTCCCCCTTAAACCCCCGAAACATTACAAATAACCTTAAAAAACATTATCATCTTTATTATTGTATCCCCCCAAAAAAAAACATTATAAAAAAACAGTAAAACCATCATTATCTTTCTCATTGTACTTAACCCTCAAAAATATTATAAAAAAAATCTTATAAAAACATCATTATCATTGTACCTCCCCCTTTAACATAAAAAAAAAAAAAAATTACAAAAATTTCTTTTTTTTTAACCATCATCTTTCTCATTATAACCCAAAAAAACATCAAAAAAACTTTAAAAAACCTCATGATGCTCCTCCTCCTCCTCATTGTATATACCTGTGGCGAGGGCGGCAGCCTGGAGCGCCCCCCCCTAACACCCCCAAAAAAACATTAAAAAAAAACAAATATATATAAAAAACCTTAAAAAAAACTCATTATCTTTATCATTATACCCCCCAAAACCGCGCCCCC
>CM035175.1:5646991-5684491 GCA_020233015.1 Callinectes sapidus | reverse complement strand
AGTTTCCATAACACCTCACCTCTACAGACATTTTTATGCCGTGTCACCGCAAACCAGTTACCAAATAGTGTTCAAGACAGCATTACATTTGAACTTGCCAGCCTCCACCTAGTACAGGCATAGACAACTCAAGAAACACCGGTCTTCTACTAACACAATGCCCTGTATCTCCAACACACACCTTTCACCAGGACTACTTTCAAAGGCCACTGTGATGCTTAGCTGGGTTTTCATCCTTATATTCCTCCACTGAATGGTTAAACTATCACTAGAATCATTTCAACACCCTTGTAAACCCCAGTCACTTTCACCACAGCCTGCTGAGAAGTGGCAATTAAAAGTTACTGGTATATTGAAGAGTACAGACTAGTGCATTATCTCATTTTTAGCACTTCTGAACTAAAGCATCACAGGAAAAAAGAATTTTAAAAAATGAAACAGCTAAGTATTCAGTTCAGCTCTCTTCTTATTTACAAATGAGTCGTTTTGTCAATGCTATAGACAGATAGGAAGTTTGCTTGTCTTTGCTTTGTTTCCGTCTCACACAAGCCTGACTGCAGAACCCCCAAGACTGACTCACTGGTAGGGTTACACATTCAGAGATGCTAGAGATCCCCCCTCCTTCAAAAGATAATAAAAAAACACCTTTTTTAACTAAGTATCCCATTTTGAACGAGTGACACTTTTATTCTTTCAGGGGACTGGCAATAATAACAGGCTTTTTTGTTTTCATTGTTTTTGTTGGCCTTGGCTGACTTCCCACTCTTACATAACAAAAATAACAGTGATTGTAGTTGTATTTTTGGGGGGCGAGTCATTTTTCCTCTTGGTTGTTGTTGTTGTTAGTCTGTCTGGATGGCATGTTGTACAAAACTTATGATAAATATTTGGCTGTCAGTTGAACTACCTACTCCTTTCTACAGTGGTGATCTCGGTAGCAAAATCTATGGTGTCTAAATATTCTCTCATCGCTATTTACAAACTTCAAAAACCTACTAGTATGATATAAGGTGCACTCTGCATACTGGAGCTATCAAGAGTGACTGGCCACAGATAAACTCTGCGCATAAATCCTCCTCCTTACCTTCCTCCACCATAAATAACCCTCCCTTCCTCGCAACACTTATGACAAGAACTTTGGAGACAACCTACGCATGTTTAGGTTCACAGGGAAAACAATCAGTATTAATACACTAAACAAAACCAGTGCAATGCGCATACAAAAGGCCTGAACAGGTCTTAACATACATTGCATAATCAACACCTGACTATTAGAAAAGATGGCAAGTCTGTACAGGCCGGCCAACAGTGCAGGCCGGAAGGAAAGTAAAGCACTTAACAATCCTATGGCAGAGCAGTATTAGTCCAGCTCCTCGGCCGTCAGCGGTACCTGGTGGGCCGAGGACGAGGCGCCCCCCATGTGGCCCTCGTCGTCCGAGTCATCGTCCCCCAAGCCGCCGCCAAGCAGACCCTGGATCAGATTACCTGCCGAACAAAAGGAAGTCAGTCACCAACACAACAATATCTCACACCAACACAGCCAGGAGTCACAGGAGTAATCTAACCAGAGCACTGCATCACATTACCAAGCAGAACACAAAGGAATCTGTCCATCACATTGCATCACAGCTACAAAGAACAAGAATGACCAACTACTTCAAAGATTCAACACTTTGCAACTCTGAGCTCCAACGATGAAGAAAGTGATACAGGATAGAAAACAACTTCCTTTCATCCTGACACAGTGTTCATTGAAGCCAAACAAAGCCAAGACATTGAACTCCCACAACAACTATGACTAAAGATTCCACAGCCAAACGGAAAGCATATCCTAATACCTTTATTATTACAGATTACAGATAGGAATTAAATATTTTCAAACAAAGTAAAGACAAGCAAACTTCCACTATCAAACGGAAAGCATATCCTAATACCCTGTTTCTTTATTATTAGAGATTAGAAGACATAAGATTACAGCATAAGAAAACACAGTGACGACAACAGCAACGACAAACTCATCAGTAACACAGCAAGAGGAGCAACGTACCAAATATCCCCCCTGGTCCAGGCTGGGGTTTGGGTGCAGGAAGGTTGAAGAAGAGCTGACCAATGCGATCCAGGTATTCCCGATAGGATGGGTCTCTGTTTAGGCTCGGCTGGTATTGCTCACACAGCACCGTGAAATAAGTCACCTTACCGCTGTGGGAGGAATGGGGTTGATTTAGTCTGGATTTTAGTTATGGTTGCTCTACGATTTGATTTTTGGTTTTTATTGGTATAAGAAGTCATTTTTTTTCCTTTTTGTTTCTTTTTCATTGATGTAAGAAGGTATTTTTGTTTTTTTCTTTCAGTCTGAATGCTTTTTTGGGTTAATAATTGCTTTTTTATACATATAGGACATTTTTTTCCTTTTGTCATAATTTGAGTGCTTTAAAGATAACATTTTCCTTTTTCCACACATACAGAACTTTTTAGCTTTCATCTTTAATTTCATCCACATATATAAAGAACATTTTAGCTTTCACCTTCAGCACACCATCAACAATCTTTACAAAGCCAAACAAACATTCACCTTTCAATAGTGGAGAGGAGAAGCCAAAGGAAGTTGAGCAGAGGGAGAATGAAGGGAGGACCTCTCTGCTTGGTGATAGTTGGGTGTGTCTTAGTGTAGGTCTCGAACACCTCAGAGGCGGCCACCTTCTTCTGTAGACACAAATACCTGCAATATACATAACAAAGGGAAGGGTTAAGGAAATGCTAACTGATGCACTGTACACTTAGAAAAATCAGTGCATATATCAAGCCAGTTTTGCATAGGAGAGTTAAAATAAGGTACCACTCTCTCTCTCTCTTCCTCTCTCTATCATTCACACTGTAATGGAAGGGAAGTCTCATTAGCTGATATTCTGAAACACTTTGCTCTCTCTCATTGGATATTTTCAAGGGACAGCAAGATTATTAGTCACATCCCCAGTGCTGTTTCTCCTGTCACTAATGCATAAATCTTGTTAATCTGTCACAGGAACCATAAAAACTGTCTCAAAAACCATGCAACTTCAACTATAGCACAGAAAAGTGATGGTGTTTCAGAATATAGCTGTTAATCAACCCTAAAGTGTCTGTTTTTTGCCATTATTTGAGACTCACTGAAGCACAGCCTGGGTGAGGAACAGATCTAGTCTTAAAAACCATGCAACTTCAACTATAGCACAGAAAAGTGATGGTGTTTCAGAATGTAGCTATTAATCAACCCTAAAGTGTCTTTTTGTGGTGATCATTTGAGACTCACTGAAGTACAGCCTGGGTGAGGAACAGATCTATCTCAGAAGGGTAGCCTCTCAGCAGATGTAACTCCACCAACATGTCAGCACACCCACCGCCGTCCTCTGACCTCAAATAGTGATAGCGCGCTGATCCGTAGTTCTTCTCTGTCGGGTGAGGGGAAAGATTATTAAAGTCGAGAAATAGTTATGGTTTAGCAGTGTTTTCTCCAATGGTTCTTCTCTGTTGGGTGAGGGAAAGGTTGTTAAGAGTTGAAAGGTAGTTATGCTGGTTTGTGGATGTAAATGTCTTATCCCATTGGAGGAAAATAGTCTTCAGTAAGCGCTATAACATTTTTAGGGACTGGTAACAGAGTGGGGGGGGTTTTTCCCATAACCATTTCTTGCTCTTTGTCAGACTCCCTTACATAAAAAAATACAGTTAATCCCTCACCTCTATATCTTACTGCCTTACTTACTTACTTACTTAATGAATGACTGCCCAACTGACTGCTTTACTTACTTACCTATTTACTTACTGACTGACTGCCTTACTTACTTACTTATTGACTGACTGACTTCAAAACAAAACGACCCCCACATATTTTCCTGAAACAATAAATAAAGGGTACATTTTACAAAGGCTTGGGACAGTGGTAACCTACCCTTCCAAAGTGTCTGTGCCAGGAGTTGGTGAAGCCTTGGATGGCCCAGCTTGTGTATGTCACCACAGGACCACTTGACTGCGCGGACCAAGTATTGGTGTCTCTCTGGTGTGCCGTGGTTTAGGAGACTGAACAAGCTATGGGGGGGGGAAAGAGAGGGTTAATATTCGAGCTTTTAGAATGTTAATGCTTTTCCTGTGATTTGGTTCATCTTTCTGATTAACAAACAACCTTTAAGATCTTTTGCCTTAACTCGCTGCCATCTCAAGGCTGTTCAATATAGTCTTTTTGATAATCTTTTCTATTTTCTTGTTGATTTTTGTAAGATTTTGCTGTTTTAAGACTGTATTGTGGTGTACGTCACAGTGAAAGAGTTAATCTCCTGAGGTTAATTTGTGTTTGGGAATTTGAAATAACAAATACAACTAAATCATTGATAGGAATGGAAAGATAAGGCAAGGAAACATTCAGCTTACTTGTGTCCTTGCTATTAAAAAGAGAAGTGGTAGTTAAGAAGAAAGAGGATTGGGAAGAAGGAAATAAAGAGGAAGAAAAAGTAGGATAAGAAAGACTACAAGCACTCACTCACACAAGCACACAGACACACAGACACCTACCTAGCTATCCGAGTAATGTTATCCTCTGTGGGTTCTGTTTTAGACTTCTCCAGTACCTCTAACATTAGCAAGGCCAAATCTGCTCCACTGGTTTGCTGCGGAAGAAAGGGAAGAAGGTCAGTAATAGGAAATGTAGTGTCGTGGTTATCTAGTTTTTTTTGGGGGGGCTCTCAATCGATTAATTATGAAGTAAACGTTTAATTTGGAGATAAGGTGAGAAGTTAGATATGGGAGGAAAATTTTGTAGTGTCTTTAGCTGCGATATTTAGTCTCTATTAATGCTCAAATGATGATTAATTAGGAAATGAAGGTTTAATTTGTAGATGAGGAAAAGAAAAGTTAGTTAGTTATGGGAAAGTCCTTTAGTGTCTTGAATATGAACGAAAACTTGAATTATTCAGTTCTCGGTGACACTCAAACTGCGATTAATGACGAAATGAATGTTTAACTTCCCCAAAACAAGAAAAAATGTCAATCACAAGAAAACTACAGTGTCTTGGAAGTAGAGGCAAGCTATTCAGTTCCCACCAACACTCAGAGGGATTGATAATGAAGTGAACTCTTGATTAACAAAGAAATGAACGTTTAACTTGCCCAAAACAAGAAAAAACATCAATCACAAGAAAACTACAGTGTCTTGGAAGTAGAGGCAAGCTATTCAGTTCCCCACCAACACTCAGAGGGATTGGTGATGAAGTGAACTCTTGATTAACAAAGAAATGAACGTTTAACTTGCCAAAAACAAGAAAAAACATCAATCACAAGAAAACTACAGTGTCTTGGAAGTAGAGGCAAGCTATACAGTTCCCACCAACACGCACAGAGATTGATAATGAAGTGAACTCTTGATTAACAAAGAAATGAACGTTTAACTTGCCCAAAACAAGAAGAAACGTGAATCACAAGAAAACTACAGTGTCTTGGAAGTAGAGGCAAGCTATTCACTTCCCCACCAACACTCAGAGGGATTGGTGATGAAGTGAACTCTTGATTTACTGACCTGTTCATGTCGTAGGAGCAGAGAAGCACCGTCATACAAGAGGTCTAACACTTCAGCATATTTCTGTTGACTGCAATACCTGGAAATTTGATCCAGCCGGTAACAACAAATAAATGGAATAATTGGAGAAGAAAAAGATAAAATAGCCAAAAGAAAATTAAGGAAAAAACAAGCTTCACTGTACCCATCTTTTATTTTGCCCTTCGCTGGACTCCCTTCTTACATAAAATAAAGCAAAATGATAGAAAAAAGTGCGTATAACATAAAGATGAAAATAATCAAGTATACACTACAATAATGGCAATAAAAATAACCCGAACATGTCAAATTTATTCCCTCAGTTAAGATTAGATAAGAAAATGGATATAGACAAGAGAGAGAGAGAGAGAGAGAGAGAGAGAGAGAGAGAGAGAGAGAGAGAGAGAGAGAGAGAGAGAGAGAGAGAGAGAGAGAAAATGAGTACACACCAAAACTGATCAAACAATATTACTAATCCTCAAATGTATGACTTAAAAAATACTACAATAGACATAGAAAGAAGACCAAACCAGTAATAAAACGAGAATTGATAAGCCAGTACGAAATTAAGTGAAAAAATGAGTTATAATGAGATTTACTACCAAAACTGAAGATATAAATGAGTCAGTGAGTAAAAATGAGTTAGAAAAATATGAAAATAAAGAGAGAAGGAAGACATAACCACTTGAAAAAATGAGAAGATGAAAAAGCAAAGATATAAGTGAAAAATGAGTAATAATGAGATTTCCTACCAAAACTGAGTATATACATGATTCAGTGAGTAAAAAATGAGTTAGGGAAATATGAAAATAAAGAGAGGAGGAAGACATAACCACTTGAAAAAATGAGAATAGATGAAGAAGCAAAGAAACAAGTGGAAAGTGAGTAATAATGAGATTTACTGCCAAAACTGAGTATATACATGATTCAGTGAGTAAAAAATGAGTTAGGGAAATATGAAAATAAAGAGAGGAGGAAGATATAACCACTTGAAAAAATGAGAATAGATGAAGAAGCAAAGAAACAAGTGGAAAGTGAGTAATAATGAGATTTACTACCAAAACTGAGTATATACGTGAGTCAGTGAGTAAAAATGAGTTAGGGAAATATGAAAATAAATAGAGGAGGAAGATATAACCACTTGAAAAAGTGAGAATAGATGAAGAAGCACAGAAATGAGTAAAAATGAGAATCACGACCCGAACTATCAAAAAATGGGCGTTTACGTGATGAATCAATGAGGAAAAATGAGTAACTACCTTTCCACATGGACTCCTAACCTCTCACTCTCTCCCCACACCTCATACCTCATAATCTACCCAACGAATCACCAAAACCTCCACTCAATGCGACCAAATAGATGAATTAATGAGTAAAAAATGAGTAACCAGCTTTCCACATGGACTCCTAACCTCTCACTCTCTCCTCACACCTCATACCTCATAATCTACCCAACGAATCACCAAAACCTCCACTAAACGAGACCAAATAGATTAATTAATGAGTAAAAAATGAGTAACTAGCTTTCCACATGGACTCCTAACCTCTCTCTCTCCCTTCACACTTCACACCTCATACTCTGCCCCCCAAAAACGGGTTATACACCTAAAGAATCCGCCATTTAGACACACGTACCTGAAATATAAGGTCCTGTACATCTGGTGGGCTTCATAGTACCTGCCTTCCTCTACTGACGACTTTAATTTGGCTAAAACTCGCGGAATTCCTTTACCTTGGGCCATGTTTACAAACCCCTACAAATCTGTAACTTGTCCCTAAGTCTTCTAAAAACTCCCTACTTGCTTCCCTATCGATCTATTGTGAGTACTTGTTTCTGTAAATATATGGGGGATTTTTGGGGTTATATATCTGTTTTCTACTATATTGGCGTGTATTTCCTTGTTTGGCGTGTATTTCTAGTTATCTCTTGTGTTCCATTAATGTCACCGTGCTAGATTTTTCCTAAAGCCTCATAATTGAAGTCTATTACGTATTTTTTTTATTGGTAATCTATTGAAATTAATCTTTTTGTCCATTTCATTCAGTCAGGCAAGGGCGTCTCACATTTTCAGCACCTCATTTCTTATTTAACTTGACACGAGTTTTCTATGGTGTTATTTCACGGTTATAGAGGCAGAATTACGTGATTTTAATATTATCAACTGAAAAAACGCTATTGGAAACCCCGCTAATCCTATCTGTGGGCCTTGAAGATTAGTCATGGTGAGAGAGCAAAGCATTATTAAACCCGACTGACTTTAGACGGTTGGGGAAATAAGAAATGCATCTATAGGGAAATTCAACACTAAACAGAATTAAAACACGCCCTTCCGTACGCCCATATATCACATAACAATATATAAGTCATTCATATAGCCACGGTAATCTATCAGTCATAAGAACGGAAAGAACTCGCAATCTTTCACTCTCATATCATCAGTAGTTACTCTTCAAGGGCTTAAGTTATCACGGTTCACTCTTATTTTAGCTTCTCAGGGTATCATTTCTTTTATTTACGCCTATTAGTTCATGTAAGTGTTCTGGGTATGGGTAGAGTTAAAGGGTATCAGCGGAGTGTGGCGTAATGTGAGAATAGCGTAGAGGTCTTCTTCAGGCAGTTCCTCATGACGCTACGATGCTCTCTCTCTCTCTCTCTCTCATCAGTTACTTTCTCTTATCCTCCTTCTCTTATTTCTTTTCCTAAGGCATCTTCTCCCTTATAACCTTGAACAGATGAGAGGAGGAGAAGAAAGAGAATTACTAGGAAAATTTAAGACTTCAAACTCTCTCTCATTAATTACTACTTCTCTTATCCTTCATCTCCTCTCTTTTACTTTCCTAAGGCATCTTCTTTATAATATTGAGCAGATGAGAGGAGAAAGAGAATTATTAGGAAAATTTAAGACTTCAAACTCTCTCCCTCATTATTACTTCTCTTATCCTTCATCTCTCATTTCTTTTCCTAAGGCATCTTATTTATAACCTTGAGCAGATAAGAGGAGAAGAAAGAGAATTACAAGGAAAATTTAAGACAGCTTCAAACTCTCTCTCTCTCTCTCCACTATGGCTAACAATAGAGAATTAAAGACAAGACTAACTTACACTTTTTACTTCAATTCAATACAGTTAGGATCATTGAGTGATGCATCAACACAAAATATATTAACACAGGAGATGGTCTACCCAGCAACAGTTAAGATGGGTTAGGCTATACTAGGTTAACTGCTCTATTTATTTATCAGTCACACTATCTATCTGTCTCTGGCTATCTATCTGTGTTATCTACTTATCTATCTATGTGTGCAGTCTGAAATAACCCAGCTGAAGTGTCTCTTGGGTAATTAATCTTCAAGTGCTTTTAAAATACTTAATTACTACACTACACTGGTTAAGTGGACACTCTAGAACACCCTTTCGCAACACCACAGCTCCACAAAATAGCATCACCACTTGCATTATTCCACACATCCCTGGCTCCACTGCTTCCTCTAATAAGAAGTGTTCATATCTATACTCAACACAATTTTGTACCTTGTAATTCTCATAATGGATTTTTAACACTTCAATGGGAGTATAGTTGCGGTAAAGTAAATCTATACATTCAAGGAAGTCCTGGCAAGTCTAATACACACATAAAAGAAAGCTTGATTTGTCCTGTAAATTATTCTTTTTGATGTATAGTGATATGTCAGAAATTATCAGTGTGAGCTGTTTGTTGCCACACATAGTCACACGCACACACACACACACACACTATCGCTATCAAGACTTGTGTGTGTCTGTAGAGGATTGATGATGTGATGAGACACCCAAACACACACACATACACATACATTGCCAAACACACAAACTTGAGTCAAATTCTGAACACTACATGGTAAATACACACAAGCACACACACATACACACAAATATATATACTGTAGGTTTAGTTCACTCTCAACCACCTTCACAGTCATCAGTGTACAGCTTAAACTCTTAAAAACTAACATTGTCACAAAAGAAAGATTCCTCTACACACACACATACACACACACACACACAGTTTCATTCATAAAATTTTCATTGGCTGAACCCTAACTGGAAAAAAAGCTGTAAATTAATTTCATATATAACAAAAATAATAGCATCGTTTACCTTGGTGCAATGAGAACAATCCAATAAAAACTGCAAAGTACACTACACAAAACTTTTCATTCACTGCAATAAAAATGTGTCTATGAAAAACAAATAAAGTAAATCTCTGGTGTGTGTGTCAGAATAAATTGTCCACTTGCAGTATAAAGTGCCGTCTGTAATATTCTCTTTATCTTACACAGCTTTGCATTACTGACGGTTCACATTTCCCTAGATATCTCTTCATTATCAGCCTAAAACATCTAATTTCTTTACCTTACATCCTCCTCAACAAACACAACTGTACTTATACCTAAAACGTTATTTAATCTTGCACCTTTTCAATGACAGTTTCTTTTCCTCTTACTATTTCCTTGATAAAACTCACCTTACATCCTCCCTGACAAACATAACTGCACTAACAATGTCTAAAACATCACCTAATCTTATGACACTTTGTATTCCCTTACTTCAACTCAGCCACCTTATGTTCCCAATCCCTCATACCCCAATACAAGGAGACAATGAGCCAGTGAGCTGTAATTCATAGGTTACAAGGAAGGAAGGGTTTACGGTCCATATATCTTGAGGGTTCGGTCCATGGAGGTGGAGGCGAGATAGGAAGCATTGGAGCCAAATCGTACACCTGTAGCCATGGCAGTGTGGTCATTAAACACCCTCAGGTCATTCCACTGCTTACACAGGTACACTCTGCAATAAATAGGATTAAATCTTAGTTTCTTCCTGGTATATTTTGTGGGGGGAAGCCTTCTTGTATGTATGTACTGTATATATGTATTCATGTATGTACTTATCCCAGTCTTCTAACCCTATCTTAGCTCTTTGCAATTCAACTTTTCTATCCAAACTTGTAAAAACATATGGTACCTCTTTATGGGCGCTAATTCTGATATTCTATGTGCAATAACTACTCAGAAACCTTGCCAAACTAAGACAAAAAGCAAGAAATGAAGTATGTCTACCTCTCCTAGTCAAAATCAGCTTAGTACATAGGAAGCCACAAGAGAAACACAAGCCTCACCTCACGTCCGTTCCAGCGACAGCCAAGTAAGTGCCAGATTGGTCAAAGCTTAGATCCATCACTTCATATCCCTCGTCAAGCTGAATGGTCCTGAAGTTCTTAAGTTTGCGCAGATCCCAGAGCCTCACAGTGGAGTCCTCAGCAGCAGTGGCAAGATAGTAACCGTTCTCACTGAAGGCGATTGAGCTGATGGCACCACTGTGACCTGAAATTAAAGAGTGTTAGGGCTCGTTCATATTAGCAAGTGAACTGGTGAAATTCAACTAAGATATCATATATTTACCTCAAATTAGCAAATGAACATGTGAAATTTAACCAAGATATGATATATTTACCTAAAGAAAGCAAATGAACACTTTAAGTAACCAATGCTAGTGTAACCTTTGAGATTTCTAGACTAAGATGTGATATATTTACAAAACCAGCAAATAGAAACCTAAGATTCCTCATCTAACTTTAAAAATCAATGCTAATCTAACCTTGACAACACTTTTTTTTATTTATTCATACAATGTGGGGTTTTTTACAGGAATTTAAGAACAAAATTAAACCTCCCAATGGAAACCTCCTATCTGAAAACCCACCTATTTGAGAACTGTTACCCCAAGTGGATGCCCAATCTCTTGACCCCTTACAAGACATGCTACATTAATCAGCCAACTACAAATTCCTCACCAGGGAAATTAGCGACATTTGAGCGTTCCTTCAGGTCCCAAATCTTGATGGTGGCGTCCTGAGTGCCAGTGCCAAGAATGAGGCCATCAGGGTGAAATTGTGCGGCAGTGAGGGGTGAGCTGGCGGATGTGTCACTGACCTGTAAGGAAGGAGTGTGTGGTGAAGGACGGCATGAAGGAGGGAAATAAGGAGTAAATATGAGAATGGGAAGATGAAGAGTAAATATAAGGAGGAGGAGAAGGAAACGAAGAGTAAAGAGAAGACGAGAGGAAGGAAATGAAAAGTAAATAAGAGAAGAGGAAGGAAATGAATAAAAATGTGACAAAAGGAGGAAGGAGATGAAGGATAAAATGTGACAAGAGATGAGGAATAAATATGAAAAGAAAGGGAAAGAAATGAAGAGTAAATACAACAAGAAAGGAAAAGAAAACACTCATCGATGAATAAGAAACAAAAACAAGTAAGAAAAATCAATGAAAAAGCATCAACAAACAAAACCACCAGAGTAACCTTCCCAGATCACAACAAAGAGAAACAAATAAAAACCCTCCCAACCACCCATACCTTGCAAAGTACACGGCCAGTCCTGATGTCCGAGAAAGCCCAGTTGTGGTCACGAGAGGCAGACAGCAGGTAATCCCCGGTAGCATGCAGGGACAGACCGGTGACTGGGCCATCATGAGCACGAATCAGCTGCAGAGTCTGGGAAGTTCCGACGTTCCATACGCGAATCTGGAAATTAGCGGTGTTGAAGTTTCTGTGATAAATTGTGGGTTTTTTGTGGGTTGAAGAAAAATTTACTGGTGTTTTGAGGGTCGCAGTGTTATGAATTGAATTTTTTGAGGATTACAGTGTTACCAAATTCGGGGAGTCTTAAGGATTGCAGTGTAACAAATAGAGGATTATTTTGAAGCTTACAGTGTTACAAATCAAGTTATGAATCTTTTGCAAGCTTACAGTATTACAAATAAGAATTCCAAGGATTACAAGATCATAAAATTAATAGTTAGGAGCGTCTTCAAGCTTACAAGATCACAAATTGGTGTTCCAAGGATTACAAGATTACAAAATTAACACCCACATGTTTTTAGGCTTTGTGTGACATTATTGACACATTACCAGTAGTGAGAGGCAAGCCTGAGTGAGTACATACCTGTGTGTCCGGCGAGGCAGTAATGACAGTGTCCTCAGTCGGATGGTACACAACACAGGAGACCTTCTTGGTGTGGCCCTTCAGAATGGCAACCACCTGCAGATTAAAGAATTCATGAGGGTTTTGTTAACAATGTCATAAGTTCCTATTACTAGATACCGGAGCCTTCCCAAAGTTACAGAGAGCACCAGAACACACCCCTGCACTGCCTCACCTGTTCTGTGTCCTTGTTGAAGACTGTGGCGTTCTTGTCGCTGCCGCCTGTCACAATCTTGCTGGTGTCTTTCTGGTGGACGTCAAGGGCCAGGATGCCGGGCACGGAGGCACTGTGCAGACCCTGTGTGTGTGTGTGTGGGAGGAAGTGATGCGTTAAACTGTTCATGTGATTCTGTTTCTGTACACAATATGATCACTAAAGGAAAGAGTCGCGGTGTTAAACAGACAACATTTGTACCTTTAACAAACCAGAGTGTTACAATTCAACACCAGGAGATCAATGTGATACAAAACACCTTATCAAGACACCAGAGCAACACCACCACCACCACCACAGCAATGTACAGAGGCCAACTTACCGGATGAGATGCCAAAGTAGTGAAGCCTCTGATCTGCTCGGCTGGCGTCAGACCCTCCGGCACCGTACGGCCACGCCTCTTTCGCTCCTGTGTGAGGATGGTGGCGGTGTCCTGCAGGCGAGCCACCACCTCCTCTGTCAGCCCTGCTCCCTCGCTGGGCACGTCCGCTGCGCCGCCTGCCTCTGCTGTCGCTGCCTGTAGGTGAAGCAAGTCGAGTGTGAGTGTTAAGCTGTCGACGTGGTTTTTTTAATGTAAGAGGGGAAATCTGGCTAAGGTTAACATAAAGAGTACAGCAAATAAAGGCTCATTCAGTGGCCCCTTCCCTCGCAGGTCAGAGTTGGCCAAAAGGAAGGGATAAATGTCTTCAACTTCCTCCCTCTTACGTGAAGTCAAGTCATAGGAAGTTGGCAATACAGAAGCAAGTGGGGAGATCCAAAGTGAGAGACTGTTGTTGTAAAAATCTAATGTAATAGTTTGTAGATGAAGAATATAAGATTTATCTCATCATTAAAGAAGATAACCTGTCAAAAAATCCCCTTGACATGAAGAGACACCAAGAAATGTTTATATGCAAGACCAACACTGAAGAACAAGTCAAGAAAATAAAAAAACGAGAGAGTACCAGTCCTTAAACAGAAATAAAAAAACAATACAACATTAAACCACAAGAAAAATGGCCAATATCAACAATGGACCCGAGTGAAGAGAGCAAAGACCCACGGATACATCTACTCACAATGGTTGGTCCTGCGGGTGCGGCTGGAGCAATGCCGGCCTGGGGTTTCAGTGTGGCCAGAGCCTCTCGAGCGGCCGTCACCTCCTTGTTGAGACGGGCGATGACACGGGTGGCGGCGTCGTGCTGGTACAGTGCGTGGCTGGCGGACGGGAGTGGAATTAGTGACGATGTGATGCAGTGAAGGATATCAAGGAAACTACGACCATAAATATCAGAAAAATGAAAGTGGTGAGGGATATCAAGGAAACTACGACCATAAATATCAGAAAAATTAAAGTGGTGAAGGATATCAAGGAAACTACGACCATAAATATCAGAAAAATTGAAGTAAATGACAGTGCCACAGAGATACATGAGTGGTGATATGATGCAGTAAAGGATATCCAAGAAATTACCATACATATCAAAGGAAATGAGTGAAACTGACTACTGCAGGGAAGCTAACAGAGATACACTGCTTTTCTTTCATTTATCGGCAAAGAATGTAAGCCGAAACAGAGATAAAGGAAGAAATAAGGGGGGAACGAAGAGATATACCTATGTCACTTCCCTTTTAACAAACAGAAAAAAACATGGAAATCAAAAAGACACAAAGAGGAAACTCACAACATACAAAAACACACAAATAACATTAAAAAAACACTCAATAACAACTAAAAAGCAAAAAAGAAAACACACTCTCTTTCCCCTTCACACAAAAAAACAGTAAAAACACAGACAAGAAACGATTAAAACCAATAAATAACTTCAGAGGAGGAGAAATGTAGACAAGACTCACCTCAGTTCCTGTCGTGCGGTCTGGAGCTGCTGTCGAAGGGTGAAGGAGTGCAGCATAACAGCATCCCACTCATCCTGCAGTGCCTTGAGGATGGCTGGGATGCTGGTGGCACTTGGGGGTTTGGGCTTGGCTACGGCTGGCACTGAAGTAGAGATGGAGGTTATTGTATCCGTCATAATGAAAAGAAAAAAAGAAAACACACTTGAATTTTATATCTAACTTTTTTTTGGCATTCAGTAGACATATTTTCACCATCTTTAATTTTTCCCTTGGCCAGACTAGCTCCTGTATGTAAAAAAAGTAATATCACAGAAGAAAAACCTTAGAAACACAAACAACATTGCAGTATATACTATCGACAAACGGCATTCCTTCCTTCTCTCACCCTTCAGGTCAATCAGCTGGTCCAGGGCGAGTTCCTTGTTAGTGATCGGGTCAGTGCCATTCTCGGCGATGTATTTCTCTAGTAACCGGCGCTCAAACACGGCACCAGAGAGGGGCGACACCACCGGCTGGTCTGGCACCTCGTTGCAAACTGCCGAGATAGAAAGTTATTAGATTCTGAATGGATGTGGGTCTATTTTTGTTATTAATATGTTAGTTTAATGGGAATGTGAGTGTGTAAGGTGGTTAGGGTGTCTTATCTAAAAATTGAAGGTTTAATAGCTAGTCTCATGGGAAAAGATGTGTTTAGTATAGTTTCATTTTAAATAAGGCGTATTTATTAGGCAGTCTGATTTAAAAAGGTGTAAAGTATAGTCTTATCTGAAAAATGCTGCTTAATTACTTTATCAGATCTGAGAGTAAAAGGCATGTTTGCTATCATCTCATCTATAAAAGGTACATTTATTAGCATAACTCATATCAAAAGTAGAATCATTTTATATAAAGAGGTACATTTATCTTAATATAGAAGGGCAAAATGGGCTCCTCCCTTAAAAAGCCCCATTAGTTAACATCTCCCTTGCAAGTCCCAGGGCATCACGAAGCTTTTAAATAGTTCAGTTCCTCATGCCCCCTCGTCCCTCGCCACCACCACCGTGGTAAGGTAACACAAAGCCAAGACTCGCCAATATTTCAACTGTTGCTTCCAAATTGTTGAGCAGCATCACAAACTTTGAATCCCCACCCGCATCGTGGCCAGCGGCGTCTGCAAACCTTCACTTACAACCTTCATTTTCGCCATTATTAAGCCACCTACGCTCATTTCACGGCCCCAAATAGAAGACACGGTCCTAAATTTGCTTCTCCCTCCTATGCATCGTAAAGAAATGGTGTATTAACAGTGGAAAATGGAAAAATATAACATACTTGCGCAAACTAGAGCCATGGTTTGTTTATATAGTCAAGCGAGAGACTGGTTCCCTCCCCGCCTACTTAATATTTAGCATTATAGTTAAACATGGCTTGTAAATGTATTATATTTCTAATTTTGTTGTAGTAAAATCGCGTGATTAATAAAATGGCCTTGGAATTTATATCAGGGTTAGTTTTTATATCACATCAACCTCTGGTAAATAAGGTTTGATCAGAATCAGAGGTCAATATGAAGTTATTATATTTATAACATTTTAAGGCATTTAATTTTAACTATTAAACTTATTAAACACCAATAAATACAAGTATAACCTCTCCCTCAAACCACATTTTGTCGACATTAAAAGTAAACTTGAGCTAGACATAAAAATACTACTATAAACCAAACACTCATATTTTTACACCTCATTTTCAGCAACCAGGGGGAGAGAAAAGGTGGAATGAGAGGAGATGACTAAGTGAGGTGGAGGAGGGAGAGGTTAGTCAACAACGGAGCATCATGGCGCGTGGTTGGCTGATAACTCTTCTCCTTGGCGCTGTGTGTGTGTCGCTGGGGGAGGAGGTGCAGGATAAGGGCGTCGCGAAGGCCAGGGTGGAGGTGAGTCTTTGCTCCATACTGAATAACAAGCCCCACCAATCAATAGAAACAAGGGGGAACTTAATTTAATCTCCCGTCAGGTATCATGCATTAATTTTCCGTTTTTGTGGCGTATCGTGTGTTTTTTAGGTTGTGTGGCTGTGTTGAGGTGGTTGCGTGGGGTTCTGAGTGTCCTGTTTGCGTGTGTGTGTGTTATTTGTGCGTGTGGTTAATGGATGGTGGTAATTTGCCGGTAGTGATTAAAAGAAAGGTGTGTGTGTGTGTGTGTGTGTGTGCACGTCTCGAGCTGTCATTGGTGCAGACGTCAGGCGGTAAACACACAAACGTACGCACACTTTCTCCTCAACAATGTATAACTAGCAGTCATTCTATCTTCAGTTTCCCCCCCCTCTCCCCCCCCACACACATCCTTTCTTTCTTTCTTCCATTCCTTTATCTTTATTTCCTTTTGTCTCTAATCATCGTTACGTAAGGTTTCGTTCAATGTCATATTCTCTCTCTCTCTCTCTCTCTCTCTCTCTCTCTCTCTCTCTCTCTCTCTCTCTCTCTCTCTCTCTCTCTCTCTCTCTCTCTCTCTCTCTCTCTCTCTCGCTCGCTCTCTCTCTCTCTCTCTCTCTCTCTCTCTCTCTCTCTCTCTCTCTCTCCTTTATCCAAGTTGTTCAGTATGCAGGATTTTTGTAGGTTTAGATTGTCCTTGTTGTGTGTGTGTGTGTCTTAAGGGTTAGTTTGACAGTCATTTTGTAGTGTTTGTCTGTCCTTTCATGGTTTTTTGTTCATCTTTATTTAGTTATCTTGTTTCTTATTAATTTTTCTTTAATATTCCATCTTTTCCTATTATCATTTGGCCTATGTACGTTGCTTTTTTCCTTCTTTTCCTACTTCTTTCTTCTTTTTCCTTTTTATTATTGTTACTTTTCATTCTTCCTTCCTTTGACTCTCTCCTATTTATATATACACCACTGAAGCTAGTCATATATTATAATCTTTCATTCTTCCCCTCCTTTGGTTTTCTCCTTTATATTATTCCTATCTTACCACTCTCATTCTAGTTTTTATCTTTCTTTTTCCTTCTTCTATCATCTCTGCGTTATCTCTGTCTGCGTGGCTAAGTGTGCGTATCTTCCATCTCTCCCAGTGAAGGAACATTTGCACTCAAGGCTGATAAGACTGCCCACTTGTATAAGATTGCATTTCGATTACTGTTGTTGCCTTGTTAGAGGACTGAGGCCCGTATTCTTAAACACTTCCTTCTCACCACAATAATTTTCCAAGATCACAGACATGTCTAGCCGGGTTTTCAACACAGTTTCTCCTTATAATAAACTAGAAATCTTGCCAATCCATCGCCACAACCTTAACAATTCCCTTAAAAACATGACGATCTTCAACTAGAGCCTTTGGAATAGTGTAGTGAGAGAGCAAAGCATTTAAGAATTCGGTAGTTACATGTTGTTAGGGTTAGTTATTCATTTGTAGCTTCGTGTCTCTCTCTCTCTCTCTCTCTCTCTCTCTCTCTCTCTCTCTCTCTCTCTCTCTCTCTCTGGTATTTTTTCTCATGTACAGAACAATAATAATCAAACTATGATAATGTGTCTTTATGTGTAAGTAGAGAGAGAGAAAGTGTGTGTGTGTGTGTTTATCTACCCACCCTCTATCCATCTTTTCCTCTCCCCCTTTCCTCTCCACCCACCCTCCCGTTACACCAGGAGACCGCGGCACCACAACACAACACAACACATGACATATCACCCATCAGCACATCAACACGAGCTAAGTCCTGATTGGCTCTCTTCCTCCGTGACGTCTTTCCCCGCGCGGTTCAGACACGTGTGAGTGGCAGCAGCTGTGTATCACTTGAGTACACTGCACCTGTTCGCCTGTCGTTATTGCCGCCAGCTGAATGCGTTATTGACTCTGATAAATGTGTGTATGATATGTTTAGCTACGTAGTTATGGTTTTATTTTGCATAATTTTCATGTTTTATCGTATATTTCCTGGTTTTTATGGTTTATTTTTACTTGTCTATCATTGAAAACGGTCTTAATTCGAACTGAATACATTATTAACTTGTATGCTGTTTTTATGTTTTTTTTTACTTGTCTATCATTGTAAACGGTCTAAACTCGAACTGAATGCATTATTAACTTCTATTAACTTGGATTACAAACACACGATTTGTCTTCATAATTGTTGTAGTATCATAGTTGTTATAGGTAACACTAATTTAATACAAGACAAACATAGCACTATTCAAGATTAATGATTGTTGTAGTATTACCGTGTTGTCATAATCACAAATACCCCACAATTCAAGCTTTAATAATTGTTGAAGTATAAGCTAGAGTAGCATTATAAATCATCCATAATTTGATAAAGAAAAAAACATAGCACGGTTTAAGACTAATAATTGTCTTCTTTCCTTTTACAGAGCTGCAGTGGATGACAGTTGAACAGATATCCTGGTGCGAAACAGTTCATCCACCAGGACCTGCCTCTTTTGTATCCTTTTACTGAGAGAGAGAGAGAGAGAGAGAGAGAGAGAGAGAGAGAGAGAGAGAATGTTACAATCTTACTACTACACACGGACTTTTCCTTGTTTTCATGTATTTCCTTGTTTTCCTTCGTTTTTTTTATACTTCACCTCTTTTTCCCTTTTCCCTATATTTTCCTTCGTTTTCTTTATTTTCCATTGTCGATTCATACTTTTCCTTGAGTGTTCCTTGTTTTCTCTCATTTTCCTTTAAATATTCTTTTATGTTCTTTTGCATTTCCCTTCATTTTCTTCGCTTATCTTTGCTATCTCTCCCATGGCATGTCTTGATATATTTTCTTGATATTCTCCTTGACTCCAGCACCAGCCACAATGCCAAGTTCCAGCACATAGGAGGGGCGCCACCAGAGCTCCTAATGCTGAACAAGGATGATGAGGTGCTGGAACGTATTGACCTGAAGAAGCTGTCTCAGGAGGAAATTAACCAGCTCATGATCAAGAAAGGGTTTTACAAGAAGACCAGCCAGGAGGAGGAGGTGCCCGAGGAGTACAAAGAAGGACCCTATGTGGAGAAGGAGGAACTATAGAGATGAACCTGTTTAAACCCACCAAAGAATTATCTCCCCACTTTTATATTTTTGTTTATTAATTTTGTCAACGAGTTCAATTTTTAGAAGTATTTTTCTAGCCGCCTGCATTTCAGTGTTGTATGGCCCTGTAATGGTACTTAATGTTTAGAATTAGCTACATTTTGGTACCCGAGTAACGTCTGGCAGCGCGGCGTGGCATGTGTGGGACGCAAGACAGGGGTGGTGGCGCCGCGCATGATGGAGGCGGTGGAAAGGGAGTCTCTCCGCACCGCCTTTTGAACACATGGGCGCTGTTACTCCACGTCTGTGCCCTTCACATGCCACGCCAATGTTTTTTTCAATAAATAACACTAAATAGCTCTCTTTTATCTACCCCTGGGCTTGCGTGCGTGCTGAAATATAGGTACTAAGAGGCGTAAAGCTAGTAGTAGTGTATCTATGGTTGCTACTGGCAAACGCTCGTCATTCAAAACATTGTAAGTATTCGTTTATGAATATAGTTGAAGCCAAGCTATTTCAATTCTTCTCAGTTTTGTGTTGAAAATCTATAATGTTATTCCAGGCCCAGCTGTTGCTCCCACACACGTGATAAGCCACACACCTGATAATCCTCCGCGATAAGTTCTACACCTGTTTCCTCTCCAACAAGATCAGCACACCTGTTCAAATCCAACTCCAAATAGGTATGTGCCAGGTGTTCTATTTATGACCCACGTGTTTGACCCCATCTTTACCTCCATATATTTTGAGTGAGTGTTTTGTCTTAGGAATGATGAGGTTTGTGTGTAATTTCTCGTCTCAACCCCTTCAGTACTGGAACACATTTTTACCACGAGTTTGGTTGTGATAAAGATTTCATTGACATTAGGAAGGGTCTGTGGAGGTCAGAAGGTTATTGATCAGAATCTATACTGTTTTAAATCCTACACGAGTTTCTGAAGCTGTATAAAATCGACAACTGATAAGCTGTATACATTAAAATCTGTCCCAGCAATGAAGGGGTTGGTTTTTGAAGACATTTGGAGCATTTGGATATTTTAAGGACACTTGTTCTCAATCTAACCATTTTCCACTTGAACAATTTGAGTTACATTTATTTATCATTTTACTATTTCATTTATTTAATAGTGCCCTAGGAACTTTGAACTCTGAACTGGAGCTTTGAATCTTTAGAACTACTCAGCCAGATTCAGTTAAGACAAGGAAATAACTCGAATAATACAATATTTTGGTAAGAGTGGCGTGGAATATAAACGTCACTGATTAAACACGAGTACATAATGTTGATAGAAAAAACCTTGATGTCAGTGGAATTAGAAAAAATAGTGAGGATTCAAACTTTATCCGAACAATACTCGTTTCGCTTCCTCGATCACCTCCCTCTCTCCCTTCCCTCTCTCTCTCTCTCTCTCTCTCAGCCGGCGAAGGAAGGTGGGTGTGGGTAGGAACAGCTCTCTATAATACGGTAAATATGGCGTTCTTTTATACCTTACAGTGATGA
This sequence comes from Callinectes sapidus, assembly GCA_020233015.1. Classification (NCBI taxonomy): domain Eukaryota; kingdom Metazoa; phylum Arthropoda; class Malacostraca; order Decapoda; family Portunidae; genus Callinectes; species Callinectes sapidus. The sequence goes on along the minus strand of CM035175.1, from coordinate 5,663,358 downwards.
GGTGATGATAGTGAGGGACTGATGATGTAGTGGTGATGGTGAGGAAGTGGTGATGGCGTTGTGGTTGTAATTAATGCCCATATTAGTTATCCATATGGTAATGGTGGTGGCGCCGGTGGTGGTGGTGGTGGTGCTACTGCTGCTGGTGATGATTAAGGCAGCATTACTCAATGGTGGTGATGTTCATGGGAAGTTTTAAATATGACGCGTAAATATGTAGATGGCGATGGTTGAAATAGTAAGGATTATTTGATACTGGAACTGCCACGTGTTGACGACTCTCTATCTCTTATATATTTTTAACCCTAGTGATAATAATGTGAATAATTAATGATTGTGGTCGTAATGGAGATAATGAGGCAAATCTGTAACCACTTAATGTAACTATTTGATCGTGTGACATTTTAGATTGCAGGTTATCAAATTTTGGGGTTAAACTTTTTTTTCACCTATTTAATAGAGGTGGTATTGTTTCGATGAAGGTCACGATTGGTTTTTATATGATATGTTTGATGTTTTTCATGGGGATTTTCTACTTTATAGCTCTAAACAGGATGGTCATATGCTTGCCACGTGAGTTCCCCCCCCCCTCTCTCTCTCTCTGCTAGAACACCTTTGAACGTATCTAATTGTCTTATTTTCTCCTCAGCGCATCTAGACCAACTACACTCTACCCTGATGTCCTCCACTTAAGACGCTTTGGAAGCAACAGCAGCAGCAGCAGCAGCAGCAGCAGCAGTTCTTCACAGTTGGAGGCCCGTCTACCTGCCATCAACTGTGTGTGAGAGAGAGAGAGAGAGAGAGAGAGAGAGAGAGAGAGAGAGAGAGAGAGAGAGAGAGAGAGAGAGAGAGAGAGAGAGAGAGAGAGAGAATGTGTGCGCGCGCGCTTCCCTTGTAGCACCTCTTAATAAACTCTCAATGTATTCTATTCTCCCTTTATATATCCCCAATGGTACAAAGTAAACACACAAGTAACAAAGACATCTTTTTATTCAGTACAACATACAATACATACATCAGAAAGCATATAAGATGGCGTCCTAACTAACACAAGACTTACTTACCCTCAGCTGGGGTAGGCGGGTCTTGGGGGTCCACACGCCACCAGGCCCTTGGGATCTGGAAGAGTCTAGAACATTAGTGCAGAGGAGAAAATGGGTAAGGAAGAGAGGGGGAACTAAAACAAACATACACCATACACTCTGCTGTGTGTGTGTGTGTGTTCCCCCTACAGCTTTGAGAGGACCACAAGAGTTACCCTGTGATCATCTATGCTGCAGGGGAAACACACACACACACACACACACACACACACACACAGCTAGGTGGGAGGGGGGGTGAAGGAAGGATGATGGGTGAGGATAAGGAAAGAGGAAAGAGCCCTCTACCCTCTACAGGACTACCCCCTCTACCTCCCCCCCCCTTCCATCCCTATCCCCAACCCCCCACCCAGCCAACATGCACTGGGAAACTTGCTGAAAACACAAGATGAACACAATATTATAGTATATATCTGGGTGGTATGACAGCTATAGAACTTAATGACCCAAACACTGAGGCAATAAAAGTGAAGAAAACTGTCTGATACTGAAAGAGATAAGATGAAGTGTTAATCCACCCTGTGTTTTCATCAGATTTCATTCACTCAAAACATTTTAACTGTCATACTGAAGAGGGAGGGAAGAAAGGAACTCCCTGTGGTGTGTTGCTGTGGTGTGGTAGGGATTGATGTCACTTCAGCCTCCAAGGACTTCACATGCTGGCCTCATCTGAACTGCAATCAACCTGGAAAGAAAATAATACAATAAAATACAATATTCTCCTACATACATGACATGCTACCTAAGAATGATGCAATTATAAAGACACACACTGGTGAAGATACTGAAGATACTGAATTAAATCTCTGTGCCTAAATATATTGTAATGGTTAAAATACACGTACATAATAAAGATGCAAAGTAAAATCCTACATACATGACATGCTACTTAAGAATTATGTAATTATCAAGACACTGGTGAACATACTGAACTTTATACTCCTTTCAGCCTTATGATGTGTAGATTTGCTCTCTCACTTAATACAGATCTCTTCCCTTATCCATCACTTATTCAAAATGACATGGAACCTTTTAACTTAACACCACTAATGTACAGTAATAAATAACCTAATCCCACTCTATAAACATCAATAGGAACTTTTACCATTACAAAACTAGATCAAAACTTATTCTCAATTCCTTGCCGGAGAAAAAACTTCATATTTCACTCTATTGCTATAAATGTTGAATATAGAACAATAATATAAATGAATAACTTACCAAGAGTTACAAGTACATTAAATACACATAGCCATCTCAATGCTTTCTGATGTATAAGTACAGAAGAATGAATGAATGACTTGTTGATTGAATATCACGATGACAAGATTACAAAGAAAGAAGACAGAAAGAGCAGAGAAAAGAAGGGGGAAATAACATTGTTGAATAAGTGGCAATGCTGGTGGTGGCGGTGGCGGCGGCGGTGACGGTGGTGGCGGTGGCGGCGGCGGTGACGGTGGTGGCTCCTGGTGTTGCAATACTGGTGGTGGCAGTGATGACAGGAACCTCCAACTTATCAAACTGAGAGAAAAAAAATCACATTTACAAACCTACTATGGATCCCAGGCAAAACACTTACCCCCACCCCACCCCCCATATCTCTCTCTCTCTCTCTCTCGGCCATGCAGAAACATACAAGCCTCTATTCTTCATTCCATATCATCCCCCAAACTACTGCCTTGCTTTTGTATTCAATAAGTCAGTGATTTTTTTTTATTTACGTACATAAAGCAAATACTTGTTGGTATAAATGAGAGAGAGAGAGAGAGAGAGAGAGAGAGAGAGAGAGAGAGAGAGAGAGAGAGAGAGAGAGAGACTAAAATGCACGCCTCCCAGTAAACACGACCCACCCAAGCCAGTGCTCTTCACTCTGGCCTCCTCTGTAATCGCTCTTTTCTAGACTTCCCTTGCTGTACATAAGGTTCCCGTTAACACCATACATTCTAGGGACTCTTATGTGCTTAGTGCATGAAAGGTTTAGTAATATTTGGCCTTGTTGAGCGTAAAATTACAATAAACATACCTGTGTCCTCTGCATGGCTCCTTCGCTCCGCCATGTTCTAGCTCGATCAGCTGTTTCGCATCGCAGCAGCACGAAGCTTCAATATCATCACTTATTACCATTACTCCACTCCTGGAAATGTCACACCCATATAGAGAGAATAAAATAACCAAATTCTACAGCAATTTTCCAGCCACACGTGCTCAATAACCTAGCGTGACAGGAACGAAGAGAGAGATAGACAGAGTACATTAACAGACGTGGCTATGGGCAGCTGTTACTCATATTCTAGGGAGCTCAGGGTTGATAAAAGAGAGACACGGGAGGCTGGGACGTGGAGTTGAAAGGGTGACAACATGAAGGGAGGAATAATAGTAGCTGTTCTCCTCTTTGGTGCGTGTCTGGTGCTGTCTGATGTGACGGATAGGGATGTGGTAAAGGCTGTGCTGGAGGTGAGACTATCCGTATTCAGAAATGCTCCGCTCTCTCACCTTTACCATTTTCAAAGGCCACAGAGAATACAAGCCGTGTTCCTGAGGGTTTTTCTCTTGTCATTTATATGGTAACCTTGTTAATTTGTCATTAGAACCATAAAAACATCTTTGAAAAGTTATCACTTAAACAGGAGCCTTCTGAAATAGTAGGGGTGAAGCATGGAAGTGTTTGAGAATAAGAGCCATGTATGAGTTAAGGGAGGAAAATGTTTCATGTTGAATGTGTTAGAGATAGGAATGTGTTGGTTTAGGAATAGTGCTGAGAGTGATAAGGTAAGGCTGAGAATGACTATGGAGATACCGGTATAGGAGTATTATGTATCTCTCGCTTTGTGGTGATTGTGTGTTATGTATCTTGTAGGATTGTGATAGTTTTGCCTGAAATTTACGCATTTAAATTTTTTTTTTTTTTTATTGATGTAAGAGCTTCCTTGATATGGAAATGTTACATATAAATGCGGTGGATTAAAAAACGTATGTCATATCAATTAATTATATCTTACGATCACTTTCCTTCTAGAGCACATAGAGATTACCACATATAAAAGATTCCCAGCGAACTAACAGTATTATATTAACTACTAAAGCGTGTTATATCTTTAGGATTATGATCATAGTAATGGTGGTGGTGGTGATAGTGGTGATCTCCTACGAAGTACACGTCAGCGGGAGTACAAATACACGAGGATAGAACTAATAGGGTGACTCCTGCTTCGTGTTATGGTGTCATGTTGTGTGGTTATTGGTACACGTGTATGAGAACACCTGTACACACCTTCCCCCCCCCCCCTGCTTCTCAAACACCTGTTGCGAGACTACATACTCTTCACAGTAACCATGAATACTTAATACATTTTCTTCACAGTGAAAATATTTACATAACATTTCCTTCAGTTAACAATACTTCATGCATTTTCTTCATGATTAAAATAGGTACTTGATATATTCTCTTCAGTTAAAATATATACATATTCTTACTATTTCATCCCATTGGTAAACTCTATAGATAATTCCATGCCTGCGTTTTTTTTTTCCTTCTCTCTACAACTTGGCCATTCTCAGGACACTATTTCAAATCTTAGATAATTCTCTGAGCATCTTTTACCCTCAGTGGGCCTTTGTTTTTATAGATTTTTTAACAGTACCTCTCTTAAATTAATAAAATAAACTCTAGAACTCCCTGCCTGTGTCTGTGTTTCCTTCTCTCTATGACTTAACCTCTGCTTCAAACCTTAGATAATCATTTTAACCTTACGTCCCTTAATGGGCTTTTGTTTTTGTGTATTTTTCACCACTCTTACATGAATAAATAAAGTAAATTCTTCCCTCTACAGGTTGACACTTCCTGACGAGTAATGAGCAAGTTCCAGCAGGTGAAGCTATTCATCCTTCATGATCTGGACTTATTGTATCCTTTTGTTGGTTCCTGTACAAACTGACATGAAAGTGAGGCTCATATTCTGAACACTTCTGTGCTTCACCTCCACTATTTTGAAAAGGCTTTACTTGAATTTACACAAGTTTTTGTTTATGTTTTTATGGTAATAGATTGACAAGACTTCAACATTATTGATTAGAAGCACCCTTGAAAACCCTGTTAATACTCTCTGTGGCCTTGGAAAATAGTTGTGGTAAGAGAGCAGTGTTCCTGAATACCAACTTCAGACTAGAATGAGGAGTAACAAGTGAATAGAAACCAAATCTCCTCCCTGAAGCGCAGTACACTCACTTATCTCTCTATGCACACAATCTTTTCCCCAAGACTACTCATAATCTTTTCTCCAAGGCAGCACTTGTTATCCTTGACACAGCGGTAGCCATAATGTCGACTATAAGGACATTACTGGAGCAATGCCCGAGATGGTGTTCTACAATAAGAATAATGAAGCTGTCGAGCGTGATAATTTGACAACAGCCACGCGGTTGGAGATCAATGAGTTGTTGGCCAAGAAAGGGTTTTATAAGAAGATCGATCATGATGAGGAAGTGCCGGAGAAGTACAAAGAAGGTCCATACGTTGAGAAGGACGAACTGTAAATTATTCACCTACAAGATGCACTGAGATTCTGTTATGCGAGGGCTACTGGTTATATGGATAAAAGCTACCAACTCTTTCATTAATTAATAATCACAGGGAAACAATCTATTGATCTAGAGTCACTTCCAAATATTAAACCAGTTAGAAATTGAATCTTTACAATCAAGAATATATGGGAAACAGCCCAATGGTTTAGCCCAAAGTAGAGAAATTGACAAGAATCTCAGTGTTAAAATGACATCTGTAATGTTTAGAGTCATTAATTACATTTCATCACCAGAGGAATGAATGGTCAGGATGGCATGTGTCGGGTGCCAGACAGGGGTGAGGCAGCCACATATGAGAGAGGTGGCGGAAAGGGACACAACCCACACCACCTCTGGAACACACTGCCTGCACTCACTCTGCGTCTGTGCCCCCCACATGCCATACTACTCCCTTATCTATTCATTCATGTAAGAAAATAATCCAGCCAAAGACAAAAAGAGGTCCACTGAAATACTATTCCCTAAAGTTTTATAAAGGATTGCAATAACTTTACTAATACTCGGTTGCCAATAAGGTTCAGTATAATCTGTATATTTGAGAAGTGAAATAAAGCATTGTTCTGATATACCATCACTTTACCTAACCTCTATTTTAAACCTCTTAAAATTAGAACCCATTACTTTAGCTCAGGAATAAAATAAAGCATTGTTCTGATATGCCATCACTTTAAATAACCTCAATTTCATACCTTTCTTAAAATTAGAACCCATTACTTTAGCTCAGGAGTGAATCAAAGCATTGTTTTAATATATCTCCACTTTAATGTATACAAATCTACATTCAAACCTTCTTACGAATAAATAACTGCTTCTCCTCACTGACGGCTTCCTCGGGTGCCTTAGTTTGGAATATTTCATTGGTGGGGTCACCTCGGAAAGGCTCTGTGGGCTTCCTCTTCTTGTAGCCTTCCCTCTGCTGAATCTTGTCTGTGTATTTGAATGACTGCTCCTTCTTCTTCATGCTACGAATCTGTAAAGCAAAGCAGGTTAATCCTCAAGCTATGTTCAGCCCGGGAAGATAGACTAGTGTAGCTAAAAGAACATAGAGACAAAATAATTTATAGTTTTCTGTTACATAAAAGTGAAATTATAATTTACATGTGAAAGAATAAGCATTACTGCCTCATATACATATATAATTACACATTTTTTAAACAATTTTGTGGTTATAGAGGCAGATCAGCACGATTTCTATATGAACTCTTTCTTTCTTTCTACATCAACTCTTGAAAACCCTGCTAATCATCTCTATGGCCTTTGAAAATATTCATCGAGAGAGAGCACACTGTTTCTGAATATGGACATAACTATCTTTTGATAATTCTACAAATACACAAAGAAAACAAAGGCAAATACTTGGTGACCACAATAACACAACACATACTGTATTCGGGGTGACAAAATGAGGGTTGTCCCAGAGCGTCTCTCCTCCAAAGCTGCCATCAAACACCTTGATGGGATTCAGCACAAAGCGAGGACCTGATAGGGATTAGAAGCATGAATAATCAGTTCTGGAGTGCCTCGAGGGTTGTGTGGGTGAGAGAACAGACATAAGATAGATGGAGAGAGTACAAAGAACAGCAACAAAGACTGTTCCAGAATTATGAGGAAAGATTCAATAAGATGAAGATTTCAATCCTAGACAAAAGAAAAGACATAATAGTGGTATACAAAATGGCTAAAGTCAAGACGCTGGATAAAGCAAAACATTTGAGAAATGCAAGAGAAACTAAAGGAGATGATGAGAATAAAGAAGACCATTCAAAATCATGTGAAGAATTAGTTTCCTGAGCAGAGGCATGGAAATGACTAGAAAAGGAAGTGATCTGTTTTATAAGTTAGACAAGTATAAGTATTATAAGTTAGTTTTATAAGTTAGACACAGAAGAGCATAACTCCTTTCCCATATACTACAACTCATATCCATTCTGAGTGTAAAAACATCAATAATATACCACATAATTATCAACACACACACACACACTCACCAATCTCAGAAAGCTTGCCATCAATATCCAACACCTCATAGTTCCTAAACCAGATCTTGTTGTCCAGAATAGAGAAGCAGAAGACATGGTCATGGAAGGGCTGACTCTTGGGTAGCTGGTTGGGTGTGCTAAAGGTCTGCAACAAAAGCTCCTTCATGACAGCCCAGTGAGGGTGTTTGTCGAAGGCCGGATCAAAGCTGAGGAGTGGCCGGGAAGCCTTCAAGCAGTTCCCTGTCATCTTCAGTTCCTTCATTGTGTGTGCTGGGAAAATATATTCAATACTATTAAACAGTTTGCCATTTTAATATACTTTTTTCATAGACAATGTGGGTTTTTTATGGAAGATCTATATGAAAGCTCAGCCACTTGGGAACCATTAACCTGAGTGGAAGCCCTTCTACCCTCAGACAATGGCCAGGATTTGAACCCATGCAATTCTTGGTGCTAAACTCAATGTATGAAATTTTTGTAAGCATCCACAAGAAAAGATTTACACTACAACATTGAGAAGTCTTATTTATATGCTAGACTTAAAACAGCTATATATTCCGAAGCAGTCAATCTCCACCTATGAGCCTCAGATAACATTCTATTCATCTAAAATTCTAAAGTAAAAAATACAACTGCATTAGAGGACTAAGACTTATCTATTCTGATAATCTTACCATTTAGTACAAGGAATTTCACAGAAGGGCCGCCCTTGACATTAGCAACCCACAAGTACAAGTCCTTCTTCTTGCGACTCTCAAAGTAGACACACTTATTACAGTTCTTCATGTCTGCAATCTGAAAGGCAACACAGCTTCATCAAATTTGCCACTGTGAGGAAAATATATGACAAACACATACACACACCACAATCATAAAAACACTTAAGCTGAGAGAGAGAGAGAGAGAGAGAGAGAGAGAGAGAGAGAGAGAGAGAGAGAGAGAGAGAGAGAGAGAGAGAGAGAGAGAGAGAGAGACACGCATACACACCTCGTTAATGACCCTCAGGTTATCTTTGTTCTCCTTCTTGGACTCTGACTTGCTGTGTGGCATCAGGGTTCTCATGTCCTCCATCAGGTGGCGGTTCCTGAAGCTCATCCCACGAGACGCAAACACCAGAACACGTTGCTTGTTGATCCATTTCCTCTGCAAAGACAATAATCTATTTACTCCATAATGCTATATAATTCATTTTAGTTGTTTCCATCAGTGAAGAACATTTAGGCGCCGGCTGAGTACTGGATTTTTCCGTGAGTTGCATTGTCACGTCTCCACATGACCAATTATCGTTTTATCACTCAGGTGAAAAGGTCCAGCTCCAATCTCTCTCGCCCTTTATATATATATATATATATATATATATATATATATATATATATATATTAGGGGTGTGCAAAAAAATCAATTCACATAAGAATTGCGATTCTCATTTACTACGATTCAAAATCGATTTAGAATGTTCCAAAATCAAGTTTAATTTTTTTTTTTAATGCGCTGGCTGTCGGCTTTTATTTTGAAACGACGTGGGAATCGGGACACAATGGAGGAGGAAAGAGAAATTCAACCAGCCCTATCCTCGTTGAAGGCAAAGATTTTGGTTTTTACCAAAAGGATCCTTTACACACCTCTAGATTGAAGCAGAAATCATGAATCAAATAATTTTGAATCGAATCGTAGCCCCAAAAATCGGAATCGAATCCAATCGTGAGATAGTATATTATTATTGAAAGTATATATATACTTATATACTTATATAATCTTCAAAAATCACTAGCGCCATTATAATTGATTTGCACAAGTTATATATGGGGATCAAATTACTCGGTTCTATTATAGTTTATGCCATTAAAAACTAGGTGGTTTTGACCCCCTTGAGGTAGTTGTACTCACTATTTAACGTATTTTTAGTCAATACACTACTTGTCGGAAATGAATAATAACAATGCACTACACCCGGGAATGCGCTGGGCTCTTGCTATTTCCTAAGTTCAGTTAGATGCTCGGGTCTCGCAGGTAAACATGAAACTGGCTAATATACAGACGTTCAATTGTTTATAGAGCTGGGGTTTGTGGGTAACTGCTGGACATAAGTCTTATAGTATCTATATTTCATCTATCCAATCACGTCCCACCACCTCTAAACACCATGAACTGGGCCAATAGGAACTTTGTATAAGTAACTGTTGGCGGGGCACAGCGGGGGCTGGAGGGGTGGACACACATTTTCCGGTCAGTTCTGCCATGGCTACGATCAACGTTACCTGCACGGGCTGCCACTTTGATTACTGGGAATTTATTGTTAAATTTCACTCCAAAGACGACTTGTGCTACGAGTTCCTGAGGGAACACGGTGTGAGGGTAGAATAGGTATTAGGTGGGGTCCAGGGGGGCGCAGCCCCCCGGTTAGGTTAGGTTAGGTTATCAAAGTCCATATATCACTCAAATATGCTTCCCCCCCCCAAAACCCCCAATTCCCCACAGGCCCCCAACCTTGCTTGAGGGGTTGGGGGGGGTGTGGGTAGAGATAAGGGGTATTGTATTAAACTATAAATTTTCCAATTACTCAGTATGGAAAGCTCTAACAGATGGGAATGGTAGGAAAAGCTAGGTAAAATTGCAGTTTCAACCAATATCCCCAATCTCTATCAACACCCCCCTAACCCCTCAAGCAAGGTTGGGGGACTGTGGGGAATCGGGGGTAAAAGCTAACTTGAGACTGGTGTTAAAGTAAAAATTTACCAATAATACTATAGGGTCATGCAACTGACAACTCGCTGCTAGGTTATATACTCGTTCTTAACTTTATCAGTTAATAAATTCACTCCTATTTCACCCCTTGGCATGGCGATATAGCTGTAGCGGCTTCTGTATTAATCGAGGCCCACCATATCCATAAAGTACAACAGGTGTAGCTGCGGGTTGAGGTGCGGGCCATGTGGTGCACCTGGTCACACCACACACTGCCACACACACACACATACACATATACACTCCTTACCTTCTTCTTCACAGGCTCATCTGAATCCCTGACCAGAGGAGGAACCACGGGTGGCAGTGGGTTGACCTCCTCAGCTTGCTTGGCCTCAGCCCGCTCCCTCTTCCTCTTGCCCATGCTTGTGTTGTGGCGGTGGCGCCGCCCGTACCGTCCCCTGGCTGAGCTGGCCCTGCAGCTGGTGAACGGAGCGCGGTCCCACTCCCAGTCCCAGTGTTGGTTTATATTTTACGACGATGCAGACGACGAAAAAGATCGCAATGGGATAGATTCAACCAAGTGTCACAATAAACGAGAGAGAGAGAGAGAGAGAGAGAGAGAGAGAGAGAGAGAGAGAGAGAGAGAGAGAGAGAGAGAGAGAGAGAGAGTCCTACCTAGCATCATTGAAAAGCAGTGAACCTCCTACACACACCACAGTCTTCTCACCACACACCTCACATTTAAACCTAAACACTAAATAAACAAGCAAAAGACACGGAAAACCCCACAACTAACCCATGAAAAAAATAAAAGAATAAATAATAGTTGTAGAGAAGAGACAAACCTAATCTAACCTTACCTTACCTAATTAAGCCTAACTAACAAAATAAACAAGCAAAACACACAGAAAAAACCTCAACTAACCAGTAAAAAAATAATACAATAAATAAAATAATACTTGTAGTGAAAGAGACAAACTTCACCTAACCTAACCTTATTAAAACTAAAAACGAAATAAACAAGCAAAACACACAGAAAACCTCACAACTAACCAGTGAAAAAAGTAATATAAAAATAAAATAATATTTGTAGTGAAAGAGACATACTTCTCCTAACCTAATTAAACTTAACCTAACCTTATTAAACCTAATTAACAAAATAAACGAGCAAAACACACAGAAAACCCCACAACTAACCAGTGAGAAAAATGAAAGGATAAATAAAATAAGAAAACCACAAATAAGGCCAATACATAAATGGAAAATAAATAAATAAACCCAATACAGAGAAGGTCCATAAGAAGCCAATACAGAAATACATAAAAAAACATCAAAAATACAACCAATACATAAGCACAGAGACACAGAAAACCACCACAAATATCCAATACATAATCCTAATACCTTCCCCTCCCAAAATCAGCTGATCCAGAAAAACATTGCTTCATCGCCTCATATCCCCTATTTAGACCCCAATGGTGGCCTTTCAGTGGGGTTATTTAGCAATTTCCCGTGTCTGTATAGCGTGTGTGTTGGTTTGAGGTGGTGTGTGGTAGAGAGAAAGGTCGATAATGGCTTACACGAGAAGTATTCATCTTCCAAGCTGGTCTCTCTCTCTCCTGATATATTTCCACCTCTCATCTCCAGCCTATTGACTCAGCACTCACTCACACACACTCACACACACACACACACACGCACGCACGCACGCACGCACGCAACACACACACACACACACAAACACGGTAAACATACAGTAAATCATGATATAATATGTAACATAAGAGTCAGGAAGGCTTATATTAGACCCTTGTTAGAATATGCTTCCTGTGTGTGGAACACTGGCTTCCAGGGAGATCTTAGGCTGTTGGAGTCTGTGCAGAGATCCTGGACACGGCATGTGGACGGTGTATCTGAGCTCCCCTACAGTGAGCGTCTCAGAATTCTTGACCTTTATTCAGTCCAGGGCAGGTTACTGCGTGCTGACCTAATAAAGTACTGGAAGATCTTTAACAATGAGTCCAGCATCTGCCCCACTGATATCTTTACCCTGGCTCCTATACTAGGTACTAGAGGACACAGGTTTAAGATTTTCCACACTCCTTCCTCATTGGAAGCTAGGAGTAGGTCGTTCTCAAACAGACATGTTTCTCTGTGGAATTCTCTGCCTGATCCCGTTGTTGCTTCTAAATCAATTAATGCTTTCAAATCTGCTCTTCATTCCTTCTTAGGTCCTCGTCTGTATCACTTTCCTGACTAGTTCATCACTTCTACCTATTTTTCTGTCCTTCTTATTGAACTTAGTTAAGTTTATTAATAAATACAACTTGCCTTTCTCTTTGTTTACTGCTTAAGATACACAACTCAGTCTTTATTTTCATTGCTTTCCTTACACCTACTCTTTATTTACTGGGAGACTGGCGTATCTGCAGTTTCCGTGCTACCCTTACCACCCTAATCCTTATTTGCCTATCTATAGCTATCTCAGTCTGTGGTAATAATGGGGTGGCCAACCAGGTGAGCCAGGTGAGTCAAGGGAGCAGGGCCCGCCATTATGACGTCACAGCTGATGACGTCACAGCCTAGCCCCGTGCTCTAACTTGACTGTCTATATTTACGTACGTATTTTAAGGGAGACCATTTTAAAAATGACCTTTCGAAAAAACGCTTTTAGACCAAAGATTTGGCCATATTCCGGCTGCATAAATACTCTAACTAATTCCCAAAATACAAACAAACTCTAAACAACAGTAATTGTAAAGAATATCCACTAGAAATAAAGTATTTTAAAAAATATGACCCTTTTTAAAACTCGTTAAATACTCACTCACAACCACTTCAAAAGAAACAAAAACCACTTCAAAAGACTTGACTACCTATTTTCAATTATTTTCAACACTTTGGAGTGAGTTAGAGGCAGAAATAAATCATTCACAGGCTGATAAGTAAATAATTAATGCAACTTTAACACCGCTACAAAAAATCTTTTTCCTTCCACTGATTTCACTGAGCTTTACGCACAAAACATAGTTGAATATGGACTATCTTTGGCAATTAATAAGAACTTGATAATGCCTCAAATAAAGAATGGTCTTGGGCGTTCCAATTATTTTGGCGCAAAAAGCCGCCCTTATTTACGATCATCATAACGCCAACCACAGCTCTCTCCACCCCCCACACGCATGGTAGACCTTCTAAGCAGCCCACAGTACTCATAGAAAGCTTTAAATTTTACTATTGAGCCCAAATAAATAGTCCAGGCATAAATGAAAATATCCTTAAATATGAGAGGATAGGGGGCGGCCGCGGGCGGCGGCGGGGGCCCGGGGTTTGCTACCGAACCCCCCTCATATCTCACTTAAACCTTCACTAACCTTAAACTTGACCACGAAAGCTATGTCTCAATGTCTAATATGAAAGTTTAGTACCATGGCTGCATACTGTGGCAAGATGAGCCTATAATAATGAGAGATAAGGCTGAAAATGACCGATGAAATGAGGCGCCGGGGTCTGTGGAGGGACAGCCACCCCATCCTGACTGGCCTAAGTAAACATTGGCACCTTGTATTCACCTTGATGTCGTAGTCCAGCCCCTGTGATTCCAACTTGCAGCTTCAGTCGAGTAATTAGATGACTTGAACACTTTAAAGCACTCGTGAAACACTGCTAGTCACCGTAAAAATCGTCTTCATATGTCACTAGAATGCTAAAACACTCCTGTAATCTCACTAGTCACTTTCACCACAGTTTTTTTCTGGTAGAAATCGTCTTAATTTGCCATTGGAATGGTAAAATCGCTTCAACCAGAGGCTTTTCAATGGGTTAAAAGTAGCTAATCTACCCACCCAACACTGGGCAACCAGCTGCTGACTGGCTGGCTAGCTGGCTGCGCAGAAACCACACCAGCCCAGCCGCCCCTCCCACCCCACCCTTGGTGTCTGCTGGCCGGGAAAGTGCTTGCTTTGAAAGAAACATAACTCTGAAAGACATACATAGTATGTCTATAGTACTTCTAAAGTCTATAGTACTAGTCTTAAGCACAGGTAGAGTGGACAGCCGCCTCAAAACAGCACAATTTGTAACCATGGGACTTATAGACCACTGGCGGGGTGACACTTACCGTCCTACCTATTCACGGGGTGTATACAGCGGCAACAGCAGGACGACTGACTGGCCCAGCCACACCCAGCCTGCCAGCAGGCCTCCCACCCCCACCACCACCACCAAGCCGCCACCGCCACGTCAGCCAAAAAACAATAGACACACTACATGCCTGGTGGGATCAAGTTCCCTTCCAAGAAATTAATCAAACAAACCTATATCAATATCATTCATGATACACTCCCATCTCCAAAGAAAGATGCACAATTCTTCTACAGGAAGTAACACCACCAGTCTGTGAACAGATCTACACAATGTTTTATCTTTAAACCCCTCATAGTCAGCACCATAACAACATAAGAGGGTGGCGACTGCAGAAGGCCTGGCAGTATGACCTATACAAGCCAGCCCCTTTAATTAATCTGTACTACATATTTATCTATCCCATTCATCTGTACCCTCTGTTCCCTACTTGTAAGCCATCCATCATCCCCTGATCCACTCTAATACCTTCCCATCTATTCCATGAGCTCTGTCTGACCTTACTTATCAGTCTCCTATGGTGTACTCTGTCGAAGACTTTGCTAAAATCCAGAAAAATTATTATATCATACCTGTCACCACTATCTACATAAGGTTTCAAATACTTTCCTGTAGAAGGATAATGCTTTAGTATGAGAACTGAAGAGCTTCTTCAGCTTCTTAGTTTATTACATAAATTACTACATGCAAAAACATCATCAAAACACTGCACTTCCCATCCAATACTTCTAATACATGGTACTTCATACAATAAGGAGCACAACATTGCTGTAACACTAACAAATACTTTACTACAATACTACACCTTTTACTAACGAAGCAAGCTACAAAAAATGACAGAACATACTAACACAACATCCCTCACACAAGTAAGCTGAGCAAGACAGGCAGATAGAGAGAGGGCAACACAGGGGCCTGAAAATTTTATGCGCTTTTTATTTTCATGGTTTTTGTTGACCTTGGCCAACTTCAGCCTCTTACATAAAGAACAAAATCATTCATGCTGCCCTTTGCTTCGAGTTCTCTCTATTCCTCCTGTCTTGTTTTATACCTGCAAACTACTAATATATCCATGATTTAATTCTAAGATAGCAGATTTCCTTCACTTTATAATACAGTGTCATGAAATTGAAGGGCTTTTGGGAGAAATATGTTGGTTGTTTGCTACACGTTTAGTAATGAGACAGAAATGTGTGAAGCAGTTAGTTATCAAAAGGAGCATTGATTATTGCCAGTGTTAACCCCTTCAGTACAGGGACACATTTTCATATTCATTGTGTTCATTTTTGGCTGATTTTATACAGCTCCAGAAACTCATGTGGTGATTTAAATGGTGCAACCTCAGCCCATTAATCAGTTAGTCTTCTGACCTCCTCACACCCTTCCTGATGTCAATAAAATAATTTTATCACAACCAAAACTTGTGGCAAATCTGTGTCCCAGCACTGCAGAAAGTTAACTTCCATCCTAAACCACACCTACTGACACACACACACACACACCTACAGTGCAGTACAAGTCAAATTTTTTATAAGATCTCCATATTGGCCACAAATAACAAAATGGAAACCTTCACCATTACTAACTGATAATAATGATGATGACAAGAGTTTCCCAATAAACTGACATTACATTATTTTTAAACTGTTTAGTTAGGGAGTTATTATTGAGTTCAATTGTTTATAGCAACCCAGAGAAGAATTATCATGTATACTAAAACTTTACTTGATGACTTGGGTATGAGGTGGCTTTGTTACAAGTAGCTATTTTGATGGAGAAATTAATCAAGTTTAACTAAGTGCAAATCTAATTATCAACAGTGCATTGATTATTGTACAACTACATCTCTCTCTCTCTCTCTCTCTCTCTCTCTCTC
>CM035175.1:5609805-5646003 GCA_020233015.1 Callinectes sapidus | reverse complement strand
CTCCCTCGATCTTTTCTTCCTTGCATCGGGACTCACTCATTTGGGGGTTTTGAAAAGTTAATTATATATGTTCACACGTGGTTTTCTATTGTAATAATGGTACATATAGTTTTGCGTGGCCTGTTATGTATAGTTTAGGGTTTTTTTTATGGTCAATTTCGTGTTAACTATGGTTTGTGATTTCCACCCGCGAGGAAAACTTTACTTGTTGGGAAAGTTAGTGGGTTTTATGCAATACTGCTGCTCAAGTACTTTTATAGCAATGCGATACGAATACACGGCTTAAATACAGCACACCCTATTTCAAAAGGAGGATAATATAAGGCGAATTAGCATCGTTAATACAAACAGAACAAATCCTTACTATTCTCATATAAGTAAAGATAACACTCACTCACTTACTCACTCATAAGCGCCTCATACCCTTAAAAACTCATTAAGACCAAATATAGTTCACATACAAGACATTCCAACATATAATAGCAATATAATAAAGCGAATTATCATCGTTATAGAGAGAGAGAGGAGAGTTCCTACTGGGCACAGGCAAGACAGGGAGAACTCACTCACTCACTCTTACTGGCGCCTCATACTCTCCCAGTCCTCTCTCCCCCCACGTGTTTCCTGCGCCTCCCCCAGGTGTAATGGAGACAGGTAGCCGCAGTGGGAATATATTTGGCCAGGTGAGGACTAAGACAGGTACACAAGACTTGGTAATCAGTGTTATGTGTGGTATTGACTATCTTACCTTATCTTGTAGTGTCTTGCCTTGTTTCACGGTTCCTCTAGGGTATTTCTGGGCTCATCAGGTGTGGTTTTGCATTTCATATCATAGTGTTTGTGTGTTTAGAAGCTGTGTTTGTTGTGTAAGGTAATTCTTTGGGTTTTTTATGATCCTACCACCTCCTTATCTTCTGTTGTTATGTCTTGTTTTTGACCCTCAGATGGGTGTTTCAGGGTTTGCCAGGTGTGGTTTAGCTATATTTACCTGTGTGTCTATGTAATTGTAACCTGTGTGGGTTTTATAATGTAATTTTTGTTTTTTTCCTGTGATTCTTTGGTCTGTCTTATTTATGGTCATTGTGTGAAATTGTGCTATTTTTCTGAGGTCTGATTAGTCTCTAGTGCCATTAGAATATTCACCCTTATGTTGTGTGTGTGTATTTGAAAGGAGTTTTTACCCTAAAGACCATATGAGGTGGTACAGAAATCATAACACCATCTTATCATAAACATTCCTGCAGTTTATCAGTTTTTGGCTTTGTTTTGTGCCATTTTGACTTCTTCCCAGCCTTATAATGTAGAAATTCTGATGAATTACTTATCTGTGTGTGGAATTTGCATTGGAGAAGGTAATTACTCAGTTATACATATGTAACTTTTCACGGGCCATAACTGACAGATTTCACGACTAACTCTCATGACTCAGAATTGTGTTTTCCCATCAAATTATCAGTTTCTACACTTCCTTTAACAAATTTAATGCTGGATAAGTATTTTCATGTATCTGTAATGATGTTCTGAATGCGTCTTTAGGTTATGTCATCTTAAATCGCTCTGTGGTGTGGAAAAAGATGAAAATTAAGCTAGTATTCATTTTTCTATCCCTGACTATGGAAACATCTTTATGCTACATTTGCAGCGTTATTAAAAAGACCGAAGTAAGGAATGAATAACACTTGTATAGAGCAAAGTGTGGATACTCTCACTCCTTGCCTTCCTCTTAGTCTCTCAGCCTCGCCATGCATCTCTCTCACCACGCTAACATAGGCCTCATCTCTCACTCTTTGCTGCCTTCTTTCAGTCCCAGTTCACCGGGGAGGAACAGGCAGCCATTCAGAATGTACTACAGCAGAAGCTTGGCCGTGGGTTCATCAGCCAGCGTTCCGGTCCTGGGGGTCAGCGACTGGCGTACATCGAGGGCTGGAGGGTTGTCATGCTGGCTAATGAGATATTTGGTTTCAATGGATGGAGTCACTCAGTCACCAGTCAGACCATTGGTAAGGTTGCATCTTAATTGCTTGTGTTATTGCCATAGTTATGGTAGAGGTCTTCTGTTCCTTTACTATATAAGGCTACGTATGGCAGCAATAGAATTCATGTAAAAGTCCCTATTGGGTGATGGAATTGACTTGTAAATATTTGATGTAACAACTGCAATTTTATCTATTCCTATACTAGGCTGGCAATCCCACACACTTAATTCTATTCACATACTAAGCCCTGCCAGCTTTCTTTAAATTTACATGAGTTTTTAAGGTGTTTTTATGGTTCCAATTAAAGATTATCAATATCACTTCATTATCAACTGGAAAAACACTTGAAAACCCCATTAGTCATCCCTGTGGCCTTGAAAAATAGTTGTGGTGAGAGAGCAAAGCATTTCTGAATACCAACCTTAACCCCGTCAGTCCCTGGAGCAAAATAAACAGTATAATAGGTTACAAAACTATCTCCCTCCGCTATAGGCTGACAATTTCACAACACTCATATATTACAGACTTTGTGGACCACTACAATGGGCGTTACTATGTGGGTGTGAGCTCTAAGGTCCGAGTACAGCTGAAGGATGGGGTGTATCATGAGGACATTGGCTACGGCATCTCCGAGGGCATGAAGAGCAAGGCACTCTCCCTGGAAAAGGCACGGAAGGTTGGAATTTTCTTATTTTTCACTTTCATGAATTACAAGAAAGAAAGATTTATGACTTTTAATGGTAAAGATCATAAGTAAATGAGGGAAGTTGCAGGAAGCCATCATGCCTACACATGTACCTGCCTATTCCACATTTACCATCCCATCACAAATGTATCTAATTTAAAAACCTGATTAATACTCTGAGATCCAATTCCTTGCTATCTACAACTAATATTCCAATGCTAAAATCCCCAAATTACTACTGAAATCAAAACACAGCAACTCAGCACTTGATTTAACACAGGAGGCAGTGACTGACGGACTGAAGAGAGCACTGAAGGGGTTCGGCAATGCTATGGGTAACTGCCTCAGCGACAAGGACTACATCAGGTATATCAGTAAGACTCCAGCCCGCACAGAGCCACCCATATGCCCCTCCAGTCTCCTTGAGGCCAGCGCCACCTCAGGATTGGCTCAGCTGCGTCGGCGAGTCCTGGATGAAGGAAGGAGAAAGGTGAGTGTGTGTTTTTACTTTTTTTTTCACGTAAGAGGGGGAAGCTGGTCTAGGGCAAATAAAATGAAAATAAAAACCCCTTTACTCTTTTCTTTTCTTTCTTTTTTTTATGTAAGAGAGCATACTAGTAATAAATGTCTGCCAAGAGTTTTAGCTGTTAAGGAAAGGTAAAAAAGTGTGACTCATTAGGGAAATAAGTTAAGTTTTAGTATGTGATCAAGCTTACTTATAATATTCATTGGTATAGGTAATAGTTTTGATATACGACCTTGGTAACATTTGATATTAAACTGTTCAAGGGTGATTTTGTTATATGATCATCTTTACCGTGGATTTTCAGCCATTCAAATGAAAAGTTGTAATGTTAACCTATAGTGTTTGATATCTGATCATCTACACCATTCATTTTCATCCACTTAGGTTAAAAGATCATCATATTAACCGTTATCTCTAATATATGACTATGATCATTTCCAGCATCCAGCCATTTAGGGAAATATTTGAATATACAACCATAATAAACTCAAGTCCTCGGCCAATTAGCTTGAAATCATAACTTAGACATGCACATGCACTGATTTCAGAGTCTGCAAAAGACCTCCATTGAAGGAAGCCACACAGCACATGAGACACAGCAAGGCCCCAGCTCAGCCAACAGGGGGACATCCACCATGAATCAGCAAAGTGTGGCAACCAAGACAGCTGAAAGGAGAGACCCTGAACCATCCACCAGTTACACCACCTATCCCACCACTACTTCCACAGCCTCCACCACCACCGCCACCACCACCAGTACCCATAACGTTCATTTTCCAAACCCAAAACCAGGGAGTAGCTCAACTAAACAAGAATTCCCAGTGGTAGGAAAGGTTAATGCAGCGCCAGAGCCAGGTACCAGCTTGGCGGCAGACCCCAAGATTCCTGCAGCAACTTCACACACAAGCATAGTAAAGGAGTCCACCACAGCAGCTCCAGCACAGCCACCTGCACAGCACCCGAGCAACCCATCACTCCCACAGCAGAACACCAATGTGGACACAGACCTGTTTACCGGCTGTGAGTTAGCGATGTTTAACACCCCAATGGAATCAACAACATTCAAGGCTCAAGTACGGGCAGATACATCCACTCCTCCTCGTAATCCTCCTCCTCCTCCTCCTCCTCCTCTTCCTTCTCCCTCTTCCTCTACATCTGTCCCGAATCAAGTCAATATAAAGAATCAGGAGAAGGAACCAGCAGGTAATTCATTTGTTGGGTTCACTGCGGATATGCTCAATGTATCGCCCAATAGCAGGATGTTCAGTGCCTGCTTCAAGGACAAGGAAGAGAGGAAGCGGCGCCAGAGAGAGAAACAGCAGGAGTTTAAACTGAGGATGAAGAAGAAGAACAGTGCGGCAGATTCATCAGTCCTCTCCAGTGATGTTATTGATGACATTCCTTGGGGGGAGGAGCTGGTGGCTGAGGGTGAGCGGGCCTTTGTTGAATTGTGATGTGCTTCTTTGATTTTGTTGATGCTTTTTCTGTGATACAATCTTATGAGCCTTATGATGTTGTGGAAGGAGAAAGTATGAGTGTTTATAGCATTTCTAGGTTCTCAGATTGGTGTGCTATTATTTTCCTATCCTTTTAGTATTTATTAACCTTATGATGGTGTAAAATTTGGAAATATGAGTGATGTGTGATGGTTTTTTTCACATTTTAGGAGTACTTATCCCTATCCTTTACTTATAGATGCAAGATGATGATGGTAATAACATGTAGAACTAGAATGACCAAGAATTCTTAACAAACCACACACATTTCAGATGATCCAAGTTTCTGGGCACAACTGATGACCCAGCAGCTTATCGAGGCTCAGGAGGAGGAGCAGCAGACTGAGTCCTTCGCCTTCTCCCTCGGCCTCGCTCCCTCTCGCACTAAGGAACGATATGAGAACCAGCAGTCCGGTATTGGTCTGGTGGGACGTGCCTCTTCCTCTGCTGCCTTCACTCCATCTGCCGCCAACCCCATAAAGACAGTGTACGGGAAGCCAGGAATCTGTATGAGACAAAGCAATACTGTTCACAAGAATGGGTTTGGTTTGTCCTCTAACAGGAATCAAAATGGTGGCTTTGCAAGGCCTTCCAGTTCAGTGGTGAGCAGCACACACAGCTACAGACTCCAGCAAGGGTCAGGTAGCACCATGGTGGGGGACTATGTACAGGTGAAGGTGGAGAAGGATTGCGATGAGAATAACGACGGCAGTAACAACAGCAAGGGTGGGTTTGGGGAGGGCGAGGATGGCTCCCTGTGGCGCTCCCCTCGTGTCAACAAAGGCAACACCAACAAGTATGAGGACTTCAAGGTTCCTATGTCTCGCAGCAACGGGCTTATGGATGGCAGGAGAAGTCCACTTTTCCAAAACAAGAAGAGGAGATTAGATGGCAGTTTCTAATTGATCAGAACTGTGATTGAATCCTCCTGTGTTGCTGCCTGTGAATAAATCCCAGGCCACCTATGAACTCTGTGATCCTTGCTGTTGTGATGACCTGTCTGTACTCTTGCCTAGTGATATGTTGGTTATTAAGGTCTGTATTCTGAAAATGCTTTGCTCTCTCACACCACCACTGCTTTCCAAAGGCTGTAGTTGAAGATGTTCATGTTTTTAAGGGTATTTTTATGGTTCTGGTGATGGATTGGAAAGATTTTTAGTTCATTAGAAGAAAAAACTATCTTAAAAACCCAGCTAGTTGTCTCTGTGGCTTTGGAAAAATTGTTGTAGTGTGAGAGGAAGACATTTTTGAATACAGGAATGAATATGGTTTTAGTAATGGGCAATCTGTACTTTGTCTTCTTTTGAATTGCATGCTGATCTAACTTTAGCATCCACATTCTATAGGTAGGTCAGTCCTTATTCTTTGAGCTTTATATAATACTATACCATTGTCTGCTTAGTCAAAACTATTTATTCTTGGTTTACTGAATGTATTAGCAGTGTATTACTGTTGATTACCATAGCATTAATTAATACTGTCACCTCTGTTCACACTGACTGGTGAACTTCATACTGTTATTCTTCAGAAAAGAGAGTCTAGTCATTAATGAAGTGGATGAACTATCTTTTATACCTTTGAATGTCTCATTGGTGCAGTGTTAAGGGGGGAGAGGTGGGTAGCATCTCTTGCTTATGATAATTCAGATGGAAACATGAAAAATAATTGTAGTTTGATGACACCATGTGCAAATTTTTATGTTGTATTGATTTGCATTGCTTTTTTTAAGTATCTAATCTTTTGACAGTATTACAACTTGGATGATGTACAGAAGCTGGTGGATGCTTGGTGGGAAATATATATTGGTTTCCTAGTATGTAATGTCTTTTTTCCCTTAATTTCTGCCCACTCAAAGCAGGTTGTGTGTATAAGCTGCCTTACAAGACTCCACCAACTTTTCTCATCAGCAAAGTCACATAAAGTAATGTTGCTACTCTCTGCTAATGAACTATTACGCCCAAAATCCGAGACTAGTAGTAGGTGGCAAGTATAGACCAATAGTTTGAGAGAGAGAGAGAGAGAGAGAGAGAGAGAGAGAGAGAGAGAGAGAGAGAGAGATTTATGAATGCTTGTAAAGTATATCCTTCTTGGACCCAGTAAAAAAAAAATTCTAGTAATGAAGTGAGGGAGGGAGGGAGGGAGGCATCACCCTATTTTGAGACACACACACCCCACACTACACCCTGCTCCTCCTCCTTGAATACACACCACGAAATTAAAACAACCATATTACCCCAATGCTTTAACCCCCCAATGGAAGCTTTACACTAACATGAGAGTCTATTTCAGGACAATTTATAGAGGGAGTCCCTGTGTGGCGGTGCGCAGGGAGATGGAGTGAGGGACTGAGAGGAGGGCCACAGTGACGTCAGAAAGCGGCCAAGAGGTCCCTTCCGGCGAACACAGCATAACCCGCGTGTGTCCTGCCCCAGTGTGACTCCCCAGTAACCCAGTAAACCCCAGTGCTCCCCAGGGCCATGGCGGAAACACGTGAGTAACCCCGGGGATCTGCAGGGAAGGGAGAGGAAGGGAGAATTGTGGGTGTATAGGGAGGAGCATCTAGCGGTCTCCCTGAGGCTCATGGGTGGCCATTTTGTGTGTATGTTTGGTCTTTTTTAATCAAGCTGGCTACCGTCTCCGTGCTGGGTGTTAGGGGTGGAGGATGGCGTGGGCGTGTAGGGTGGATGGGCGGCACGTGGGCGGGGGTGGGTTGGGGAGGAAGGAGTGTGCCTTGGGTGGGGAGCGGGGAGTGGGGAGGGCAGGGTGGCCGGCGTGGTTTGGGTTGGGGAGAGGCTGGGAGGGGAAGCCGTACTGGTGTTTGGTATGTGGTGTTTCCTGGTGTTGTGTGGGCGTGGGTAGCGGGGTGGTGGGGTGTGGGGCGCCGCGGGGTGTAGTGCTGGGTGTATTTTATCGTAAAGTAGCGGGGTATATGGCGTTAATAAACCAGTACCGGTAGTGTGACAAAATTTGGTTACTGGGGGGTGTATATACTGTCTGTGGTGGTGTGGTGTGGCAGGGCTTTGTGGTCACTCATGGTCAGCAGAACACGTGGCTATATAATAAAGTACAGGTCATGAATTAATCCGTATTCAGAAACTCTTTGCTCTTACCACGACTCTTAAGGCCACAGAGATGCTTAACGGGGGTTTCAAGAGTGTTCCTCCAGTTAATTATGTAAAAATCTTGTCACTCTTTGTATAATACCACAAAAGCACCTTAAAAAACGCGTGTATATACATTTGGATAAAGGTCTTTTTTTTAGAATAGTGGAGGTGAAGCACAGAAGTATTTATTGGAGAATGAGCCTTTTTGTCATTTATTAACCATTTCAGTGTTAGTTATTGTTAGACCACTTCTTTCGTAATATGGAATGTTTGTGGCTTGAGTATCATACAGGGTTTAAGCTAGAGTTGCTGCTTCTGGATAAATATGGTAGTATATATGCAGACATGGATTGATTTAGTAGAAGAGTGGCAGGGTTGACAGCACTGAGTTGTACCAGTGGCTGCGTTGATGCTCTCTAAACTAGTATAATGATTAGAAGTTAGAAATCTGCACCAAATTATCAGCTGCTGTTCTGATTGCATAGTCATTTAGTGAGTTTATGGTCATTTATTGTTGTCATACTGTAGTGAATGTGGTGTTAAGAATAATATTACGGCCAGCAACCATAACATTGATGACCATGAGTGGTTTGATTCTATTTATAATGCTCTTCCTCCCTGCCCAACCATGTGTGTTAGGCCATGAAGGCAGAGACAATTTTGAGTGCTGCTGATAGTGGCATTTCCTTAAATTCTGGCCAATTAATAGGTGATGCAGTGTCACCATGTGGTTGGGGAGGGAGGCCAATAGTAACAGCTGCTAGCCAGTAAGTCTTGAGTCGTAAATGTTTGCATGCTGAAAAATCCTCAGAACTTCCATCCCTTGAAACCTAATTGCTCTAAGTTGCATTTTGCTCAGCTTGCTGGTGGCCATGTAATAGAGTTTCTTCTATGGTCACCTTGGAAGTACACAATGAGACTTTACTCTGAAGTCGAGGGGTTTGCCACTCCAAAGGGCAAACCGTTTCATTTGCCATTCGACGGCCACAGTAAGAACTTTTATTGCAAGTGTGGATAACTGGCCATGTGTTGTCAGATGCCTTCAGACTCACTCCATTGTGTACGGTCCTCTGTGGCCTGAAGAAACTCTATTGGAAATCTGGAACTCTGACTCAACACAGACGTGATGCACAGTACTCACTCCTTGAGCCAAACTGACCCAGACAGACGCCAGAACTTACTAAGACATCAGCAGCCTTGCCAGTGTGTCCAACTTGGCATGTGAACTTGACTGTAGTGGGACATGTCTTTATTTTTAAGTTCTTTTTTATTGATGTTTACTTGAAGAATTTCCATCCCTGATTGTAACTAAACCTTGTTTGTGAAGATTTTGTACAGCTGTATCGTATTTCCTGGATGTCATGGCCACAATGTTTATTGCTTGATAGACTTGTCACCCATGAACCTCAGCTAGTCATTATCCTTCAGGCTACAGGTTCCCACTTTGCAGTTCAGTGTATTGGACTTAGATATTCAGGATTGCAGAAGTGTGTCCAGTATTTGTCACCAGCTTAGCTAACCCCTTCGGTACAGGATGTCGTTTTACAGATCAATGTATTGGAGTCAGATATTCAGGATTAACTTGAATTCCTCAAAACTTCATTGTATTTCTCCACCAACTTAGCTAACCCCCTTGCAGAGTACAATTATAGTGGCGGATATGCCAGCGGGGGCAGTAGTGGTGGCGGGGGAAGCAGTGCTGGTACGGGAAGCTATGGAGGCTATAGCAACACCTCCAGTGCTGCTCCTCCCCCAGCCTCCTCCTACTCCCAGCCCCAGTATGGTGGCTACTCGGCACCTCCACCCCAGGGGTACTCCCAGAGCCAGGCCCCCTACGCTGCACCGCCCACGTATGGAGCCCCGCCCCCACAGGGTAAGTGTCAATGTACATTTGAGTGAATCTGTAGTCGTTAGTGGTCCTGCCCCAGTATGCTAGGCACCGGTGTCTTGTGTACGGTGAGCGGTGCGAGTGATAGTGTGTGTGTGGCACCTTTGTGTTGTGTTGAGTATGTTGCTGTGATGTGACATGGTGGTGGTGGAGAGTGACTGAGGTTGAGGTCCTACTACAACAGGTGGGCCAGGCAGCTCATACAGTGGCTATGGGATGCAGCAGCAGAGTCAGCCTCCAGTGCAGCCTCCAGCGGCAAGCAGTGGGGGCTACAACAGCTATGGTGGCCAGTCTCAGGGCTATGAGCAGAACAGTAGCTACCAGTCTGGCAACTATGGCCAGCCCCCCTCCAATACTTACGGGGGCCAGCATGCCAGTAGCTATGGCAACCAGCCCAGTGCTAACTATTCAAACGTCCAGCCTCAAGGGAACTATGGTGGCCCTCCCCCACCTCAAGGAAGCTATGGTGGTCCTCCCTCAGGGGGAAATTATGGGGGGCCACAGGGCCCTAACTATGGGGCACCCCCTCCCTCGAATGGAAGTTATGGTGGGCAAAGTGGTGGATTTAACAGTAAGTGAGCATTCTTGTGTGTTGTCTTGCATTTTATTTTTCAGGGATTTGGCACTGACTAGACTGTACCTGACTGACCTTGTAGGGACCCAATGGATGATAATGATGCAGCTGATGATCATTCCCCTTCACTCCCCTCATTTGCCAGACTTCCACTGGCCCACTGTGGGGCACATGGAACATTTGAAGTGGTAGCCTTGTTGATACAAAATTTAAGAAATGGTTGTTCTCTTCTCTTTCCATTGTTTTACCAGTCACATGTTTCATGTCTACCTTGTGAGGCTCTACTTCATTAGAGTTGATGATGCACTGTTTACATTTGGAGAAATGTATTGACTAATAAACTTAATGTAAATACAGCACTGAGTCCCCTGCTGGTGTAGTGCTGGTGTTTGTCCAGGACTGTGTGTCAGTCACTTTGGTGTTGGTGTGGAGAGGTGGTGTGGTGTAGTGAGAGAGAGACTGAAGCAAGCAGTTGTTGTACCCTCAGGATGTGGCCCAGCATTTCTGTGTACTAATGCAGACTGCTGAATTTTTCAAGGTGCTCTAGGCATGGCTCCTCCCCCCCAGTCTGCCCCTCCAGGCTATGGTGGCATGCAGGGGCCTCCAGAGAACCGGCTCTCAACCCCCACTCATAGGTAAGTGTGACCACCACTCGCAAGGCTGCTTAGAGGGTCTTGTTGATAGACTATAATTCACTTTTATAGTCTCGCTCATAGAGATCAGTTCATCTGAGGCTTTAAAATGATGGTTGCACTATTATTACCAGAGGATGAATTCTGGAGTACTATTTTGAGCATAGTACATGTTTTTGGTATGGTACTGACTGTCTCAAGTTCATCAAATGGTCTTGAAGAGTTTGGATTTTTTTGGTCACTGAGGAATGCTTCATTTTATTTGTACATATGGTAAACAATTGATTTGAGTAGTATAAGGCTGCTGCTGCTGCTGCAAATATTTAACTTATTTTTAAGTTTTTCTGACAGGTTTATCCCTTTGTAAGAATGGAAACAGAGGAGAGATGAAGAGTTGTTATATACCTATGTATTGTGTTATATGCTTGATAAAGGTGCCCAGTCAAAGTAGAGAAGAATTGGGAAAAAAAGTGTCAAGATTAAACCAAAAATAACCAAAGCCATTTTGAGTGGAGGAGTGTCACCATGAATGGTAATAATGTGGATCGTCAGAGTGTGTTGCCATAAATAGTTCCACACACACACACACATTCCCACTGGGTGTTGGTGGTGCAAGTGCCTGCCACAAAGTAATGAGAGACGCGTCAGTGTGTTGAAGGAAAAAAAAAGTAGGCAGGGTATTCCTTTTGCTGGCTGTAAGATAAAGTGTGAAGTGAGAGAAAAGTTTGCCAGTTGGGGCTCTTGCCTTGAAGCGTAAGTGTGGACAGTGTTGGTGGTGACGCAGAAACACGCGTGGTGTATGGTGTTGTATCGGCGTGATGAGGCCAGGCACACACGGGCACAGGGTAGCAGGAAGATGCCTCAGTAATGCTGTGCGCGGGACACCAACAACCTTCCCTTGATGTCAACTCGCCTGTAAATCAAGCTGACTCTCTTGACTTTCAGCTCCCCAAGATTTTTTACTGCCAGGTGACAGTCGGCCCTTCATGTGATTTTTAATACACATGAGAAATCATTACTTCTTTCCAGCTACCAGTTTAACAAGATTTCAAGTTGCATGAATGTATTAACCATGGATGCATTGGAATGCTTGTTACTCTGGTCTCTTAAGCCACTATCATTGACATGACTTTGACTGTTTGACTGTCTGACTGCTTGACAACTTGACAGCTTCGTGCCAACAGAGCAGCTGATGTCAAAGTGTCTTCTTACAGGCGGGATCAAGGGAGAGGTTTTTACAAAGGTAACAGCATCTCATGGTGCTTGTGATTTTTCATCAGTTTTGCTCAAGCAGGCTCCTGTGGGGGGAGACCTCACCCGTGGATCAGTCCTGTCCCATCGGGTCCTGCGGTCTCCCCTCACAGGAACACTGTGGCCTCAAGGTGATGTCTGCTCATTTGCTCCTTTCTTGTACAAATAATGATATGAAATTACTTCATTGGGATTCACTTGAGGCTATGGTATGGCCTGTGTGTATGTGCATATCCTCAATTACATGGAAACCTTCTTTGCTACAAGCCTATTGAGTCTATTCTTTGTTTCATCTACAGATCACACTTCCTTCATCACGTGGGAAGCTGTGAAGCACTAAATTAATATTTTCCAGAAGCAGAAAGCATAATTGATCATTCAATTGAGGATAAGCATTTATGTTACTAGGCTTCATCTGTAAAATTAGTTTGTGGTTGCACAGGCACTTAAAGAGAATAGTGTGGCCCATCTGAGTGAGGTGCCATGTCAACCACAGGTGTAGGGATTACCTGTCAGGAGAGTGCAGGTGGCTTACCTCAAGGTAGTGTTGGTGATGTCCAGTTATGTTGGGATCTGGGAGCAAACCATGAGTCTTAAGCATCATTTCAAGGTATAAGGTGACTACACGAGGGTTTTTAATGATGCAAAACAAGCCAAGTATTTTGTTTTTTGAAGTGTTGATGATGTGTGATGCCCCACATGAAGCGCTTCTTGGGTAACGTCAGAACCGAGTGCTAGCGAGTCATCCGAAGGTTCTGGTTTGCCGTAACAATGAGTAGCACTTTGGTATGCAGAAATGTAAATGCAGGTCCTGTACTGTTTCCTCGGTAATTACACGTCATAGGTTGCATGCTCACGTGTCAAGCAGAAAATGGCACGTTTTGGTATGGTATGTCTTAGGTACAACACCCCATCTATTGGTGTGGGTGTGCAAACAGAGAGTTGTACACGGTATACAAAGACACTGTTTTGTATGCAGTAATGTGATGTTGCGTTCCCTGGGTTTCTTGCCTTCTTGAAATGCCTGCAATAGGCCGGCACTGGTAACATAACACAAGGTAGTCAGGGGTGGTGGTCGATTGAGTCAAGAGGGTGGTAGTGGTGGTGGTGGTTGTGGTGGTAACGGGCACAAGGTTACTCTTGGTGGTACTGTTTCTGTGGTGCTAACAGTAAAGTGTTATTTAGTGTTGGTGTTTCACTAAGTGCGTGCGTTGCCCAGCCTGGGTCAGCTGTTGCTGGGAATGGAGTGTAGTTGAGGCCTAGGTGAGCATTGGCTCCTAAATGTGATCATGTAGCTTGAATGTGATCATGTAGAGCTAAGAAGCAGATCTGCTTAGTCAGAGTGTGCCGTCTGTTGTAGAATAACTACGATGAATTTTTAGTCACCCATTGGCACTTTTTAACAGTTCAGTTTAAGCAAAACCTATCCCTATATATTAGAAGTATCTTGTTCATTTTTGCCAAATATAAAAAGCCCAAGGTATGAAGCAACACATCAACATGTAACAAAAGACAGTGATTCACATTGGTATACCTTGAGGAGCTTCATTTGGCCAGCATGAACAAGTCTCAGCTGAAGGGAGAGTGTGGGAGGACCAACTAACAGAGTGTTGTGTGTTGGTGTGCAGAGGACAGTGGTGGGAGCTACAGTGGTCGCTCCTACGATGGGGACAGTCGTGGCGGCAGCTCCGGCGACCGCTTCAGGGGTGAGTCTGCCGACCTGGTGATGCAGGAGGACACAATCTTTGTCTCCGGCATGCCCACCAACGCCACCGAGGATGACGTCAAGGAACATTTCGGCTCTATTGGGGTAATCAAGGTGAGTATTTGTCTTGCCTTTGTTTTAAAGGCACAAGAGAAATACTCAGACCTGCTTGTCATTATCACTTGAGATACCAGTGTGAAATTGTGGCTTTGTTTACAGTGGTGTATTATTGTTACAGGTGGACAAAAGAACACAGCGCCCCAAGATCTGGATGTACAAAGACAAAGCCACTGGTCGCATGAAGGGAGAGTGCACCGTGACCTTCGACGATCCCTACACTGCCAAGTCTGCCATCAACTGGTTTGACGGCAAGCTGTTCATGGGACGCACCGTCAAGGTAATGCTGTTGCCAACACTTCCTTATTTACTTCTTGGAATGTGCTCTAATACTGAGGCAGAGTGAAAGATTCTTTGTAATGTTGAGGCAGAAGGAGGTACCAGCAGACAATTGTTCTCTGACCAACATGCGTGTCCCCTCAGGTTCAGCTGGCAGAGAGGCCAAAGAGCAACTACGAGCGTGGCCGTGGTGGCTACGGCAGCGGTGGCGATGAGCGCGGTGGCGGCCGAGGCAGAGGTGGAGGAGACAGAGGGTTTGACAGGCGTGGCGGTGGTGGACCCCCAGGCCGTGGTGGTGACCGTGATGGGCGTGACGGACCGCCCAGTGGAGGACGAGGTGGGTACTGTCATTGGCAAGGCAGGAGCGTGGCGTTTGTAAAACCATGAATGCTTCACAGACGTGTTCTTGATGTTTGCTTCGTTGAATCTCTCGATCTAATCATTGCTTTTCATTTTGCTGTGCAGGACGTGCCGGCGACTGGCGGTGTCCTGTCCCCAACTGTGGCAACAACAACTTTGCCTGGCGCTATAGCTGCAACCGCTGCAACGAACCAAAGCCACCCAGCCTTGATGACGGTAAGGCAGGCAGGGATGCAGGAGGCCCTACTGAAGACCTGTACATGTTGAATAGAATGGCTTCAGTGTACAATAAACATGTCAGGACCTTTAGTAGAATTGCATATGTAAAACAGCCCCAACAATACCGAGGTGAACAATTCAGTTCTTATTGCAGTTGATGTGTTTCATTTCAGACAGCAACGGTGGTGGTGGAGGTGGAGGTGGTGGTTTCCGTGGAGGGTTCCGTGGCCGAGGGGACCGTGGGGGCTTCAGGGGCCGTGGTGGAGACCGTGGGGGCCGAGGGGGCATGAGGGGTCGAGGAGGGTATGGTGACCGTGACGGTGATCGCGATGGAGGTGGCCCAATGAAGGGGTGAGTCTTGTTGTCCCTGTTTTGTATCAACGCTGTGCATCATTAGTGTTATCCTGTTGCCTTCTGTTTTAATTATACTTTATTTCATTAAGTAAGGGCAACAAAAAGAAGAAAAGAGCCCTATTTACAATCACTAAATGTGTTTTCATGGTGTTATTCCCTCTTGTACAGTTATGTAGAGTCCGTGAATGTGATGGTTTTGCCGTTTTCTTTCCCCTGCCTCATTTAACTTTTATTTCTTTTGCCTTGCAGTGATCGTGGCCCAGGAAGGTCAAGGCCTTACTAAGCCACCCCAGCAGAGGTGCACACGTGTTGAGTTATATTTTACTGTCTAGGTTAGGAACATTTGCATACTGAAGAGGACAAAAAAAAAGTTTCTTTGTATTACCCAGTGTTGCTGCCCTGTGAGGCTGAGTGAAAGGCCTCCCTCGCCCTCTGGATGTGTTACAGTGTTCTTGTGAGTGTGGTAACACTGGGCACTAACTAGTTTTACAACATATTTTGTTACCCGAGATACGGTATCCCATATCCGTACCACTTGTCCATCCGTGACTAAGGCATTGCTACAAAATTTTCCAAAACTTTTAATTGTAAGATATTGCCCATTATGCTACTTTAGAATGTACAAAACTGTGCAATTGTCGTCCACGGCATCGCTTAGTAGCATTCTCGGGACGGGCACTGCACCTGTGGGGGGCTCTCATATTCTCGTACTTTACCATTAAATCTTGTATAATTAAGTCGGCCTTTTATTATTGTCAGGGGAAGGTATGTAGTGGGGTGACTTTCTGAAGTGCTGAATTTTGATTAAATGTAAGGTTAGGGGGGGAGGGGGAAGTCTGAGGTGACTTTGTGGTACCCTGGAGAATAAATAAAATACGTGTAGAATATTGTATCTTATTACCCTCATGTGATGCTAAGGTTTATGTATATACCGTAGGCGATCATGGTTGCTACCCCTCCACCCCCTCTCTCTCTCTACTAAGATGAGATAGGCAATGACAACCTGAGTAAGCATAATGAAACTTCCTGACCTAACCAATACTTGCACTTCTCAACGCCTTGCTCTCAATGCCTATAAAGAAGTTACGCAGCCCACACCTGAAAGGGCAGATTCCAACCACACTATGTTAATAACCAGTTGCCAGTCAGAATAACAAACTATGGCCATATTCCTGCCATTTTGGAATTCAGAGACCCCTGCATTTGTGCAGAACAAAGTCGATTTTGCCATAGTAACAACGTACCAAAAGCTGGTGAAAGGAAAACAGACCCACTGAGGTGCCTGTCCCCAGAAAGTGTCATACAAGATCGATTGGCCACATCATCTATTCCATCACGGCAGGTCTTATGCAGACGAAAGAGAACATGACATTATTCTTTACTCCCTTACTCCCCCCATCACCCCAATCACCTCTCCAATCTGCCTCTGGTTTTACTTTACTTCTTTGCTTTTCATCTGTTTTCTCTGATTTTCGTGTTTCGTTCAGCGTTCGATCGTTTCAGTGAACTGTGTCATATCTGGCTTGATAATTTGTCCTTTTTTTCTATCATCCTTGACCTCATTAATCATCGTCCCATCACTTTCATAACCCACTAGATTAACAAACAATACCCAAATTAACATTCCCTTTCCACTTTCCTTCACATTTTCTGGACGTTAATAGATAAATAACAATAAATAGACTCTTACTGCGCAATTAGCCATTCACATCTCCGAATGGGAAGAAGCAACAGGAAGGAGACTGAGGGTTCACTTCAGTGCCCCGCCAGTCGTCCTAGAGGAAGGATACTCGCCCCCAGCCTTCTTAACACCGCCACTATCACCTCTCGAGATTAATGAAAGGTTAGTACTGAATAATTGGCTTCAGAAAGTGAATATAATGATTTTAAGGTTCCCTGGAGTGAATTGGTATATAGTAGTCAAGTTGCAAGTGGCTTTTGTATTTAATTGTGTATAGTTTGTGGTAATTAAGGTTGTAATTAGGAACTGTGGTTGTTAGTGTGGTGAAGTGATTAGCTACGGTAGTTAGAAGTGGTTAAGGTGTTGTGGTGACATTAATTCATCATTGTGAGGTAATTAAGTGATAGTTTGAAGTCGTTTAGTGGTTATTGCTGGATAAGTAGCATACAGTAGTTAAGGCTTGTTAAGGTATTGCCTAATTGGTGTCTTCATAGTTGAGTAAGAGTCGTTGCTGATAGTTTAATAGTTTATTCTGCTTATTATTTATTTTTTACAGCTTCACAAACTCACGTGGGGGTTAAAATAGTACAGACTCTGACCATTAAACTTCTCACCTCCATAGGCCCTTGCTAATGTCAATAAAAGCGTCTAATTACACCAAAAACTGATGGTAAAAATGTATCACAGTAATCAAAGGGTTAAAATAGTACAGACTTTGGCCATTAATCTTCTCACCTCCATAGACCCTTGCTAATGCCATTGAAAGCGTCTAATCACACCCAAAACTCGTGGTAAAAATGTCACCGTACTGAAATCCATCCCAGTTTTCCAATGTTTTCTCCTTTCTTTCCAGGAGTGAGCGCTGAGGTGGAACGAAGGAACACGCCGGGTGGATCACAGGTGGATGATTAGCAAGCAGGTGGCAGGGCACGAACAGAAGCGACTGTGAGTGGATTATGGGTACAGGAGAGAGGGGGGGGTGGAGGGAGGAAGAGGGGGTAGGTGGAGAGAATGGGGGTGGAGCGGGAAGAGATGGAGGGAAGGAAGGAGGGAGGAAGAGGGGGAGAGGGAGGTGAAGAGGAAGGGAGAGGAGGGAGGGAGAGGAAGAGGAGGAATACACTGTTTCCCTGTTGTGTGGGCCATCGGGCTCTCTCTCTCTCTCTCTCTCTCTCTCTCTCTCTCTCTCTCTCTCTCTCTCTCTCTCTCTCTCTCTCTCTCTCTCTCAGGGTAAAGTAAAAGGCTGTTTTTTTTCCTTTTCAATCTTTATTATAAGTTAGGTTTGGTATATAACCTTTTTTTTGTGTTTATTTATATAATGCAAAAAAAAAACATGAGAAAATACAGTAATTCTTTTTTTTATTACAGGGAACAGGAGGAGGGGGGAAGAAGAAGAGGAAGAGGAGGAGGGGGGAAGAAGAAGAAGAAGAAGAAGAAGAAGAAGAAGAAGAAGAAGAAGAAGAAGAAGAAGAAGAGAGAGAAGAGAACCAGATCTAGTTTTAAAAAATTAGGAAAAAAAAAATATTCAAAGAAAAGTAGATAATTAGTTTCTCCATTAATTACTAACTGAATTCTACAACAAACATGAATGTAAAAGAAAAGAAGACAAATCAAACTATGATGTATTGAGGGACACTTTGCTCTCTCACCACCACAACTATTTTGTTCTAATTGTTTTTTTTTTTCCCATAGATGTTCCTGAGTCTCCACTATAAAGAAGGAAGGAAGAGAGAAAAGAGGAAGAATGGAGGAAGAGGACCACTACCACTGCCCTATCTTCACTACCCCCCCCCCCCCACAGCACAGAAGATCTCAGAATTAACCCGATTGGTTGATTTAGAGAAAGTGTTAAGTCCTAAAGGCTCCCTCACTATGATTGTTGTTTGTTTGGTTTTTATTTTTTTTTTAATAATTTTTTTGGGGTGTGAATTTAGTAGTGGTCTTTCTCCGGAGACTCTTTGAGGTATAATAAGGGAGTAGTAGAGTGGTATTCTTGTCTATGGGGAGAGAGGTAAATAAATAAAGCAAAGTGACCCTTTAAAGTTTTTTTCCCCTTTAACTTGACGCCTCTAACCCCAGCCAGCCACCTCTAACTATCCTTCCAACTTTTTACTCCCTCCCTCCCTCCCTCCCTTACCTACTACTACCACTACCACCACCGCCACCACCTGCTGCATCATCAGTCTACTACTACCACTACCACCTTGGAAAATAGTGGTGGTGGTGGTGAGAGAGCAGTGTTTCTAAATACTGACCACTATTCTTCACCACATCTATACATCACACTCACATGAAAAAAGAGAGAGAGAAATTAGTAGGGAGAAGGGAAATAGAGAAGGAGAGGAGAGGAGAAAATAGAGAAAAGACGAGGGAAAAAGAAGGAAGAAAAATATGAAAAAGATTAAATCATGAAAAAACAAAGAACAATCAAAACACTTCTCTTATCCCTGTGTGGCACTGTGGCACTCCTGGCGGCAGTGGCAGTGAAGGTGGAGCACTGAGTCCCGTGCTGTGCCATCCTGCAGGACATATTGTAGATCCTTCACCAGCAGGACAACAACACGCTGAAAGAGAAGGATTATTAGTGTAGGATCTTGACACGGGGGGGGGGGGGGGGGGGGGGGGGGGGGCATCTCAGTATGCTGTCACTGCTCTCTTAAATGTATTATTTTTATTTTTTTTACATGAATAAACTATTTGAATTTGAATTTGGTTGTATTAAGTCATATTAGAGATAGATTAGATAAAGTTACATAGCAATATTTTAGTGAAGGTTAACTTAGTGGAGAAATAATGTTAGATTTAGATATATATACTTATTGAATTCATGGCCAGGTAGATAGTTTGGATTAGTAGTAATAGGATACTTATTGAATTCATGGCCAGGTTAGTTTGGGTTAGGTTAGGATACGTTAGATCAAGAAGCATTACAAGATTTTAATGGTTAGCTTAGAGAGAAATTATATTAGATGAAGTTACATTCTGATTTACTTAATGAATTCATAAATAGGTTAAGATTTTTTATATATATACTAAACAAATTTATGGATAGGTTAGGCTAGATTTAAATACATTACAACACTTTACAGGTTAACTTAGGAGAAAGAGTAACAACAAAACATCAAAATAACACCAAAAAAACAAACAAAATAATATCTAATCAACCAGAGAGAGAGAGAGAGAGAGAGAGAGAGAGAGAGAGAGAGAGAGAGAGAGAGAGAGAGAGAGAGACCGTATCATAACCATTTAAACCCCCAACACTTCCTAACCCAACCTGACCTGACCTAACACACCCACAACCCTCACAAATAAAGAAAATTAAAGCAAATTAGAGAAAACAACACTAGGTCACCCAATAAACAGCTCTCTCTCTCTCTCTCTCTCTAACATACGTCCTCTATTATCTCCCAAAGTACTTCATTAACACACCTGCGCTCTCGCCACTCACCTGTACTTAATGAAGGCTTTGTCCAGTGTTAATTGTGACGTGGAGGAATTATGGGAAGTGCGGGTTTTCTTAGTATCAGGGGCCATGGTGGGAGGAGAGAGAGAGAGAGGGAGAGCGCATCCATCCCTCTCTGTGTCTTGGCGGTGACTGATGTGATTGGTCGTTTTTGCAGGTTGTCCCCCCTAGGTTAAGAAATTCGTGGTTTTCGAAAATAAGGCTTTTAGGAGTTAAGTGGTGGCATGGGGTTTCAAACGATAGAGTGAGAGAAATTACGGGTGTGCAACAGGTAGATGAATGTTAGATTGTCTCGATGGAAATGGCTAGGACACATCTTCTAAGTTATATAAAGCCATATATTATTTCATACCCTGTAACGCTACCATACATACTTAAAACACTCCAAAAATATCCAGAAAAAACACCAAAATGCATTATAACAACAAGATTACACGGGAGACTTACCTAAGCATTTTGGCATGACTCCTTTTTCCTTTTCTTCTGCCTATTACTTCCATCTTCACGCCTCAACCTAGAAAACATCACAACTCTACTGTTTGTGATGCCACATTACCCAGAGAGAGAGAGAGAGAGAGAGAGAGAGAGAGAGAGAGAGAGAGAGAGAGAGAGAGTTTTTTTTTTCTCTCTCTTTTTCTTGCATTTCTAATATCATGTTAAGACAGGCAGCCTTGATACAACATGGCTACTATGCACACATCATTTCATCTGGCAGAAATAAACCCTTTCACATACTTCAAAAGTAATTTTAATGT
This sequence comes from Callinectes sapidus, assembly GCA_020233015.1. Lineage (NCBI taxonomy): Eukaryota > Metazoa > Arthropoda > Malacostraca > Decapoda > Portunidae > Callinectes > Callinectes sapidus. Next base: position 5,624,941 of record CM035175.1, on the reverse strand, counting down.
GACCTTACTGTATTTTACTTGTACATAATCTCCTTTTCACTCAATACTGTATGTTACACATGTCTTTCTCTAAAGCTCAAGTAAAATATGGTTTCCTACAAACCCTCACACAAAATATAGGAAAATCACAACCTCCTCTGGATTTATACAACACAAGAAATCTCTGCCACAAATATAAAAGTACATTCATCTACTTCTCTTTAACATCAGCACACAAGCATACTGTTAACCCTAGATGAGGCATGACTGAGGTATTGTATCTGTTTGGCAGGACACTGGCAGTGTGTAGTCATCCATCATGGAATTATCAGGCTTTATTTAACTCCTAATATCACCTGAAAAAAAAGACTACAGAAAGCCTCTAATCTTAATCCCATCTCCTTTCACCAGACATTAAGAGAACAAGATAAACACCTTATCTAAATCCAATCCCTGACTTTATGAGAATGTATAAGATGATAAAAGCAATCTCACTTCAATCCCTATATGACACCGGATTTATTTACAAGAATGTGAGAAAAACAGCCGAGACAACATATCACAACCCTGGTAGCCTTGAACCTAACCACTGCTTGCCGGACTGACCTTCAACACACCTTTCCTTTGGCTACTACTTAGTGGCTACTCCCCTCAGGTGTGGCTGGGCAACCATCATCCACCAAGCAGGCATGGGAGCATAATCCAGGTTTGAAGACACGTTTGAAAAGCCGACAGCATCAATATCTGGCAATGGGTTCCTGTTGAGCTGACACCCATCAAAAAGGAAGGGCCAGAATCCAGTGATGGTGAGAAGACCCTGGATAAACCTGCGTATTCTGTGGTTCTTTCTGTCCCAATCCTTAACGTGCTCCACAAAAATGTACTTCCCTCCCTGAAATTGTAGGTTTTTGTATTACTTTTAATGCACTCAATACCTTGAGGGAGACAGATTATTTCTCCCATTAAAACTCCCTTCCTCATCCACCTAGCTCCTCCTCTTTTCTGTATTGTTGTATTGTATTATACTGAGAGACATTAGGATTTGCAGATGTACAATTTTTCAAATAAAGCAACATGTCTAAGGAATAATGTGTGGGGTGTGTAAACAATCTATGCATACACACACAAAAACACAGTAACTTGAGATCAGAAGCACAGACAAATGCATATAGATATACAATATCCATGAATAAAAATGAGTTTGATACCATTATGCACCACTCAAGGAAGTACTTACGGGAACCAACACTCTCTTGATCTGACTGACAACCTTGGGAATGTCAGTGACAGAGCAAAGGACCAGAGTCGTCACCACAGCATCAATGCTATTGCTCTTCACCATGTCAATCTCCTCACCTGAAACATTGTAGAGACCAAGATAGAGTTACTGACAGGCTGAGTGTGACTGTGTGGTGTCTTGTCTTGGTTATCTTATATGGGGTTGCCAGCCTCATATATAGATAGATGAATAGATAGAATACATGATGTATAAAGATAGAGGTCAAGAGAGCAGATATACACTGGAAGATAAAAACCCCATCACTATAGACAGAGACAAGATCACACACATATACTGTGTATTACAATTAATATTCACTATCTTCCCTTCTCTTCACCATAATATATCGATACCTTTAGCAACTATGATAGTCTCCATTTTGATGTTTGGAAACTTTGCTTTATTTTCCGAGAAGTACTTCTCAAAATATGGATTTGGGTCGGCCACAGTAAGATGAGTGTTGTTGGGGTACAATTCAAAGTTGGCACCTGTAAGAATAATAAACATCAATATAAGTGTGGTTAGTGAACAGTGATGCTTTCAAGTGTACTTATACCAAAGAGACAGCACAAGAAGAAAACTATCAACAAATTTACAGGCACATGTGAGAAGTGACCTACCTATACCAGCACCAATCTCAAGAATTCTCAGGCTCTTCTCCTCCCTCAGCTTAGGGTCATGAGATGTCAAGTCCTTCAAGCAGGAAAATACATTGCGCTTGAAGTCTTCATATTCTTGTGGCTTCATTTCACTGAATCTATTGTTAATCCAAGCAAAGTATCTGAAATAAGAGGAAAAATGCAAATCATATAAAATAGTACTTTCAATAATGGTTACTATATCTATGGTAGATTAATTTAGTTTAAATAGAAGAACAGATCAAATCATATCATAGGGTTTTAGAATTAAAGTGACGAAAAAGTTGATGGTAAATCTTGGTAAGAATGTTAACTTAGTCAAATTAGATTAGAATAAGTGGTTAGGTTAAAAGTAATGATAAATTTCTCAAGAAGTTCACTTAAGTCAAATAAAATTTCACAAAACACCTTAGCATTTCTAAACAAAAATTAAGGTAAATCACGTTTGACCAGGCTATCTTTGCAACATTTCAAGTTAGTCCATGTTATCGTAAAGATAAATTTAATACATCGATAAGTTGAGATCAATTTGGATTTTATTGCACTATTAGAGTTGGACTATGTTAAGATACACACTTGTTGGAATATCTTGGATAAATCTTGATTATATCATCTTAGGTAAACTATAATCCAAACTAACCCTTGACCAGGAAACACAAACTAACCTAATCCTAATGTTACCTTAATATAGCACTAAATAATCTATGACCTCACCTGTGGCGGATATCCGTGCCATATTTCCAAAAGAAGATGCCCACTGCAGCCACACCAAGGCCTACCAGGGTTTCTTTAGGCCTCTCTTGCACGTTACGCCTTAGAGCTGCATAAGCCAACACAGCACCCTCCTTCACTGCTTCCTTATCTGGCATTCGTTTCAAGTATTCCATGTTAGTGTCTGGTAATACTCAGTCTCTATCCGTGCACAAGTTGCTGTCAGTCTGTGTAAGTTGCTGGTAAGGCCGTCAGGACGTCCGTCTGTCCGTGTGTCTTATCAGCTGACTGTGCCGAGTAGAGATTACGCAATGTATCTCTCTCGCTCTCCCCGCAACCTGTCACTGTGGCTGGTGATGCTTGGACAGTCTGCATTCTGATACGAGAGAGAGAGAGAGAGAGAGAGAGAGAGAGAGAGAGAGAGAGAGAGAGAGAGAGAGAGAGAGAGAGAGAGAGACTTACCTATGTGTTAAGACAATAACTGGTCCTGTGGAGACGCGACAACGCAGCTCACGAGAAAATCCCGCACTCAGCCGGCGCCTAAACGTTCTTCACCGAAGGCATCGACTATACGTAGTGGTCTCCGTGGCAGTGGAAATAATTGTGGTGACATCACAAACGTCAGCAGGGCCTCAAACGAGCATATTTAACAGCACACAGGCCAAACAGTAACTGTATCTTGCTACTTTTCTATTCACAGAGTATGTGCGGTAAGAAATCAAGTAGGTTATGCAAACAATACAGATAAACTATAAATCGACCCGGTATATAATATGACCCCCAGTTTTTGAGGAGAGAATTTAGGTTTTGAGTAATTACCGGTGTAGAAGAGGACCCTCTTAACGACCGATGGAGCCCCACATGGTTGGCTAAAGGTAAGGGACTCACTCCCATCACTGCTGAGGCGCAACATGAGGGGCAGGCGTGGTTATTGGTTCCCTCACTTCAGTACGTTATTACCACAGCAAAATTTTTGTTCTGCACAACTTCGGGTGTTTCTGAACTCCAAAATGGCAGGAATATGGCCAGAGTGTCTGTTGGTCTGATCGGCAACTGTTTATTATCATAGTGTGGTTGGAATCTGCCTTTTCAGGTGTGGGGTGCTGACTGGTCATCTCATGGAAGATGTGAAGCTTTTGTTATAAATTCTCGGAAGAGGATATTGGTTGGCTTTCCACAACGTGAATAATTATGGAGGAAAGAACCGCAAGAGAAGATGCTAATGCTGCTTCACTAATAGACACTACAAGCCAAGGAGCGATGGTAACAGCAAGGGGTGAGGGAAGCAGTGACATCACCATCCCTGGCACGCATTCCGTTCAACATAAATAGTAATAGAAGCAACTATATATTCTGACACCATATGATCTCAACTGCTATGGCACCATTAAACTGTTAGTCCTTTCACTTCACTTGTAAACCAGTAGTTCTTTTGTATCACTCAGTTGATACGAAAACAGATCGATACATTATGCATTTTATTATACCAATAGATATTGTGTTGCCATTAGAAATACAGATATAAGTTTCATTCACATGGTATCATATCACTAGGTATAAAAAATAAATACATGTAACAAAAACTGCAGCATGTGAAAAGTCACTGGCCAGAAACATAAATTAGGTATTGCATTGAAAGACTCACAAAACATCTTAGAAAACATTTAAGAATATCTTTGTGCTTCACCTCGGATATATATATATATATATATATATATATATATATATATATATATATATATATATATATATATATATATATATATATATATATATATATCACATTTGTGATCTATCCGAGATATACAAGAGAGAACATGTTCTTGTGCTCCCTACTTGTTGCTATCTGATAGTCACGTGCATATCACACCTTGCAACTGTATGAGAAGCACTTCACTTAACTACTGCTTGCTACTAATCTACTGTCATGACCTGGCCGCAAAACATCATATTATCATCTACAGACGCACAGTTGATGCGTGACTAGCTAACATGCTTGCTACAGTAAGAGCCTCTCGTAACAAGGAACATTATTCTTCACTGCGCGTTTCTCCATGGTGAATTCCAGCATGGAGTGAATACATTGGTCATTTGGTCCTTAAGACATAGACGATCATGATGGGTGATAGGAATGATGAGTGATGAGCAGAGGCTTCGTGTACCAAGAGGTTACTTTCCTCTCTTGGTCTACACTTTCCTCTTTTAAATACTATATACATATATACACTGTACATTCATATCACAATCCTATGCACAACTTCTACATATCACTGTCTTTTGCAGGTATAAATAAGGCATTGCAAAAAACCTTACCCACTACACATCTACAAGACTGTCTACAAAATCTACAAATTTATCTACCCAATCTACAGATGGTCTATGAAATACACAACACCAATAATGAAGATTTGTGGCCAACCTTCAGAACTTCTTTGGTACGTCTCCGAGAATCCCCCTCTTCGTTCTCCTCCTCCTTCTCCTTCTGTCCCTTCGGCTACATCAGTAGTAGTAGTAGTAGTCTGATCTCTGCTGTATGTCTTACAGGCTCACTTCAAACACTTCCCTCACTTCTTGGGTGTTAGTAGCACTGAATCCTGGGAAAAGTAGATAGGATAGCATTAGAATGGCGTTATTAGTAGTCGATCCTCAATAAATAACAAGAGATTTCGAAACCTTTATACTGAGACACATGGAAATAAAGCTATAACGTACAAACCACATTTTACTCACATCATGGTCAATCAACACTTTATTTTGGGCTTCGCTGTAGTCATACTCCTGCGGGACGAATATAATGCCATCCTGCTCAATGGTGTAGCCACTCCCGTCCTCCTCAATGGCCGTTGTCTTGCGGTACACTGGGTTAGGGAAGCGAGTGTGGATGATAACCCGTCGTCGCATCTTCAGGAACCCGACGAACATCTGTAGAGTGAAAAAATGTTGCAGGTGAGATATGGAGGAAATGTATGATGTGTATGGGACAGCTGGAATATTCTCAGTGTGTCAAGAACATTTGGTGATTTGTTTAATCTTTGGTCAAATCTCATGCATCGCTTTACCGCATCTTAAACACAGCACACCCACACAAATCAACGGCAACTCCCCACAACCTCAGAAGACCAGTTGACTCACCCCTACAGCAAGGCCAAGAACTACGAGGGAGCCCAGCACAACGCCCAGTACCATGCCAGCTTGGGGACTCGACACTTCAATGACAGTCTTCTCCTGATTGTTGTTGCCAGTGGGCTGACCAAAGACTGCCGAGGGGATGAGTCCTTCGGGAAGAGTATCTACCATTGCTGCATCCTCGTTGTTACCGCCAGGGGCCACAATAACAATGGTATCTGCAAATGATGAGTTTTCGTGGTGATGTGTGTTTATAAGTTGTTTGTTGATAATTGTGTTGTGGTATACAAGAGTGTGGGAAAGTAAAGGGCGTGTTTAGTGTGTGTGTGTGTGTGTGGGGAAGAATTATTCGAGTAAAAAGAGCTCTTTCTATCATATTTGCAATCAGAGCAAAGATTCCCATACAAGTGATATACATGAAACTCACATTTATCAATTTACACACATAAAACTCACTACACTTCATGAAAACACTATGAAAAGTTGCATGTATGTGTGTGTGTGTCTTTTGTGTGATGGCTGTGCTTACCGTTAATACAAGTGATTCCGTCAAGGGAGATTGAGAAGCCGTCAGCACAGATGCACATGGGTTGTCCCTGAGAGGCGCGGACACAGAAGTGGCTGCATCTGTGGTTTTCACACACGTTCTCCCCAGAGGGCTGGCGGTACTGGTGGTAAACGTGGACGACTCGAGGCGCCTCCAGCTGTAAAGAAGCAGAGGTCAGCAAAATAAGAGACTAAAATTCCAAAATACTCATAGTAAAAGAAAGAAACTTCCAACAATATGTAATACGGGTTTTCTCGAGTCACGTCAGTACAAATCATAAGACCTGATGAATATTTTGTTTTACGAGTCTAAAAACGCCACCAGAACCATCTCTAGCCACGTGACTCACCAGATGGCCGGCGGACACGTGTTGAATGTTGTCTCCGTTGAACTTGTCAGCGCTGAAGAGGCCAATCTCAGACCAGTCCACCCAGTAGAGCCTGTCCTCAAACACTGACACTGAGTAGGGCAGACGCAGCACCTCAGACGAGTACAGGACAGTCTGGGGATGAAGAGATGCTGTGAGGGTGTGCTATAGGAGGGGGGGGGATGTGCTATATTCCTATACTCAAGATACTCCTGAAGATCAATTTGAATTCTCTCAAGAGGAAAGTTTCCGGATACTTATATTACGATTTTGTTAATCTATTAGGCTGTTCTCTTTTATGGTATTCCAATAATTTTTTTTTTCTCTATTTCAACTCTTACAGAACAATATCTCATTTCCCAATCCATCGGTATTAGACAAAACGGAAAGATTATTACCTCGACTCCAGATCCGTCCATGTTAGACATCTTGATCTGGTTGAGGAAGCCGTCACACCAATACAGCTTCTGGTTGGTGTAGTCCACAGTGATGCCGTTGGGCCAGCGCACTACGGGGGCGGTGATGAGGGGAGTCCTGTCATTGCCGTCCAGACCAGAGCGTTCAATCTTGGGTGCATTTCCCCAGTCAGTCCAGTACACGTATCTGGAAGAAAGAGAGAGGTGGGGCGGGTCAGTTCATAGTCCATCGTGTGAGGGAATTGAAAAGTTGAGGTAATACACACTAAGAAGGAACACAGTAGCATTACAGGGTTATTGGTGCACGCTCTATCATGTATCTACCCAATGATGTAAGATGGACACAAACTCACAGTAATATTGAACCCGATTAGTGAAAAACAAAGTCAGAAACAGAAGTTAAGCAATAAAATCAAATATAATACGGTCAGAGATTGAGAAAATATTTTGAAACTTTTGGGTACTAACATAAAGCAAGTAGGAAAAGCGAGCTAAACCATCCAAGATTTATGGGGTGGAGAGAGGTGGGGGTGGGGTTGGGGTTGGGGTTGGGGGGAGAGGGGAGAAGGTACTCACCCATCAACGGGATTCACAGCTATGGCGCGAGGAAGGTCCAATTTCTCCGTCACAATAGTTCGAGTCCACAGTCCGTCCCATGAAATCATCTGGATGGTGTTTGCCGAGATGTCTGTGTAGTAAATGTTTCCGTGGATCCAGTCGATTGCCAGACCATCCACCGTCATCTGGTCTTTCTCCACCAGCACTTCAGGCGTCTCTGGGGTGCTCATGTGTGCTCTGTGTGAAGTGGAAGGGTGAGGAAAGTGTCCTCTGCTTAAGGTGGAAAGGTGAGGAAAGTGTGCTCTGCGTAAGGTGGAAAGGTGAAGAAAGAGAAATAAGGTCATGTTCTTTACTAACACTTCAGCCTCAGTATCTACAGTTCAATTTCAATGGTCACCTGCTTTTCATTCACTTTTGGATCTTTTATAATGCCTTCCTAAATGGCAAAACAAACACTCCTTGTAATCTTTCTTCCTTTGTGGCGTCATGTAAGCCCCACTTGGCCCCCTTCCCCATTTGAATAATTATTAACACTAAAACCGAAACATCTACAATTCAATTTCAAGACAAAAATCTCAATCTTCGCTTCAGCTCCTCTTGACTCACCTCTTGATCTTCTTGTCCTTGTTGTCGCACCAAATGATCTGGTTGGTTTTGTACTGGAAGTCGAAGGCAGTGGCTCTCCTGGCATCCTTGACGAGGGTGGTCAGCTCTCCGTCCTTCAGTCTCAGGATACGAATGTCATAACTGCAGCAGAGCACAGTGATTAGCGAGAATGCCGGTGTAAATATGAAAATAATAAAAATTTCATCAAAACATGCTTAAAATAACTAGGACACGACAACAGAACATTTGAGAATAGATCCAGAATATCTAAAGACTCCGTTTCATGTTTTACTTTTAAGAGACTACCATTATGTGTAGAGAATAGGAAGTATGAACCCAAAGAGTTTAAGGATCTCCTAGAATATCCCAAAAGTTTTCCCTCCCCCTGTTTGAAGCTCCTCACATTACCTATGGGAGAAGATGAGGTAGGGGTCGCCAGAATCAGCCTTGCAGCGTGTGTAGTTGGAGGGGTCACGGCGGTAGCCAGGCTGACACGAGCAGTGGAAGCCCCCAATGGTGTTAGTGCACTGCTGGGAGCAGGACCCGGGCTGCTCTACGCACTCATCAATGTCTGTGGCGAAAAATTGCACTCTCACGAACGTATACTTAAAGGGAGGTTAAGAAGAGGTTAAATAAAGAGGTTAAAGAGATAATTATACTCTCAAGAACACAGATTTAGTGACCGGTTAAGGACACAATTCTCGTGAGATAAAATATGTTTCTTTATGTCTAGAAGAATGAAAGCACCCTTGAACACTGCAAAGAACTCCATTATTAGGCTGTTAAGAGTAGAGGTAGAGGGCTGAGAAGTGTGGGAATGCAGATTGAACAGTGACAGTCAAATCCTCACCTTCACAGTTGAACTTCCTGACGAGCCTGTACCCCGCCCGGCACTGACAGTAGTACGAGTCTCTGGTGTTGACGCACATATGCTCACACCCGCCATTCTTCTCCCGGCACTCGTCAACACCACACAGCTGCACCAACTCGTCCTGCCACAAGGAAGGAAGACATTTGCTTCAGTACTCTCTGGTAAGAAAATGCGCAAGTCTGATATCAAGTTCATTTGAGGACATAAGTTAGTGCGTGACTGCGTGACATCGGTAAACTCTTTTGAACTTTAAGAGAACAGGCAAATTAGTGGGCTTTTTATTGAAATTCCTTTCCCTTGGCCAGCCTCTCCATCTTCCACAAAAAAGGCGGTCTCCTCACCTCTCCGTTACTGCAGTCATTGATGCCGTCACACATGCGTTGCTTCGGGATACACTTGCCGCCGCCACAGGAGAACTGGCTCTCAGAGGAACACGTGTCGTTGCTTCTCGGGGCGTGGGTCGTCTGCATGTCTGTCAGTATAGCATTGCACGTGAGATAATGGCTTAGGGTCATAACAGCACTAATTTTCATGTATTAGGTTGTCTTAAGGTATATTTAGAAAGATTAGATTAAAGAGAGAGGGAGAGATAAACCCTTCAGCAGTAACTTACCACAGTCCGCTTCATCTGAGCTATCCATACACTGCACGGAGCCATCACACCTCCTCTCCGCCGGCACACACCCTGCAGTAGCGCACTTAAATTGACCCTCGGGACAGTTGGCGGGGCAATTTTTCTCATCCGTGCCATCCTCGCAGTCAGCCTTCCCGTCACACACCCACTTCTCCAGTATGCACGTTAGGCCGCACTGCACCTCCCCGGCCCGGCACAGAGGGGGGAGAGTACCTGCCCGAGTCCCACTGCAGACCTGGAGCGAAGAATGGGGTCAGGTTAGTAAGATGAAGGATTGAAGTGGTTCGTTTCTTTTTTATAAGAAGGAAAATCCAGCCGAGGCAACAAATACAGTGAAAAACAAAAAAGAATAAGAGTTAGCAGAGAGATTGGGACTTGAAAACCTCCCTCTTAGTTAGAAATTAGTTTATGATGGTGAAATAAACATGAAAAAGGTGATTGAAGTTCTTGATAGAGGTAGAGGGAGGGGGAAAACACGAACACACTAATTCTCCAGCGTTCCCTCACCCTTTCATCTGATCCGTCCATGCAGTCATCACTCCCGTCACACTTCCAGCGGTATGGGATGCGGCGCCCGTTGTCACAGTAGAAGTTATCAGGGGAAGGCGCTGCTGTGGTTCCCTCGGGGCAGTTCGCCTGGGAAAAACAGCAAAGGAAACATGGTAATTCAGTTCATTCAGTACAAACTTTCATTTAAAACCTATTAGCTTCCCGTGGCTCACTGCATCTCACCTAAAAGAGCAACAGACATCCACAATAACAGAAAATATAGAGACGTATCGTAACACAAGCCACATAAGTAATCAAAGCCGATATGAACACTCACCTCATCAGAACCATCTTCACAGTCTTCCATTTTGTTACACACGTACTCTCCGGAGACACACTGGCCGTCACTCACACACTTAAACTCCCCACTCGCACACGTGGCTGTAAGGAAAGGAAAATAACACACTTAGCACCAAAGAAGACACTATTTAACCTCTTTCAGTACTGGGATGCATTTTTCTTATATATTCAGAGAGAGAGAGAGAGAGAGAGAGAGAGAGAGAGGGAGGGAGGGAGGCAGCAGTAACACCAATGCTATCAACACCCACCACACATTTCCGGCAGTTCATCCGATCGATCGCCGCAGTCATCGTGTCCGTCGCATTTCCAGTTCTTGGGGATGCAGTGAGAATTGTTGCATTTGAACTCGTCAGCCACGCACTCCCTCACGCGTCGAGTCTTTGCACTTTCACAGTTCTCAGGCTGGGGAGGAAGAAAGGAGTGTTAGATGTAGAAATGGTGGGTTTTATGAATGAATGAATAGAAATAAGGGCAAAAGAAGGAAGATACGGTAGGATGGGAGAGTTAAAGTAAGAATAGAAGAAAAAAACTTTATGTAAATAGGAAAAGTGAAAGATATTAAAGAGAAGAGAAGACATATATGAGAGAATGAGGAAAGAGAGAAGAGAGTTATCAAATGTAGACAGGATGGCTTGGAACAGCAAGTCTTATCTCTCCCCTTCCTCTCCCCCTCCCACTCTCTTTCTCTCCCTTACCTTCTCGTCCTCGCCGTCTTCACAGTCTGGGTCTCCGTCACATATCCACCTCTTGGGAAGACATCTGTTTCTATCACACAGGAACTCATGATCCTGACAGACTGGGGAAAGAACATGTCGTTGTATTAAAAGGCACTGTTTAGATTAGTCGTCCCTTAAAAACTACGAGAAAATGGGGTACCTAAGAAAGAGAGAAAGTAAAGAATTCATACTAAGACTCGAATGCAAATGTAAACACTAAATTTACTCCTCTATAAACACTTAATTTCATAAACTATAAATTCTACTCTTTCAATGCTCCATATTCTCAAACGCTTCCTTCTCTCACCATGACTATCTTCAAAGGTCGCAGACATGACTAGCCGCGTTCTCAAGAGTGTTTCTCCTATTGATAATGAAGAAATCTTGTTCATCTGTCACTAAAACCGTGAAAAAATCCTTGGAAACCCGTGTCACTTCAACGATGGGTTTTTGAAAGTAGTTTGGGTGTTACGCGGAAAAGAATGAGAATATGGTCGTGAAGTGTTGAAACTTTGCATTCTGGAATCTATGACCTAAAAATAAATAAATGTAAGAACCCTGAGTAGAAGGATCGATGTATTAGAGACACTACTAAAACTTTGTAGAGGAGAATCGAAGACTATAATTATAGACGAGGTGAAGCTCTGTGTTAAAAAGGATCGATGGTTTTATAAATAATGTATAAATTCAATAATGACTTAGAGAATGAGAATCGAGAGAATGACATGGTAATAATTAGTTTCCAATAGTTTATTTGACAGGATATGCATTACTAACCAAGTAGTCATTGATAATAGGAAGTAATATTCAATATATGATGCAGCTACTATTAATGTACCTAATATTAAGATTTCTATGTAGTAATAGCATGAGTTCACCAGTGGCGGAAATCGTTAAATTCTTCTGTTAATTCTACCAAATGTTGTTCAATCATTCTATGCGGTTAGGCACTGAATTCTTTAAAGTTCATCCATGTAATTGCACGAAAAGAGTCGCTGACTACACCAAACGTTATTCACAGAGAGGCGTTCTTATCAGTGGAAACTGACGCACAAAGGGTGGATATAGTTGAAAGGAAAACATTGTCTTAAAATAACACTGCTGTTTGTCACAATGAGTACCAACAGAACGTGACATTGCAAAGATACCCAAGATGTTTTATGGGATCAAAAACTATGTGGAATTAAAGACAAGGGAGAGACAGAGTAAGACTTGAAATGAAAGGAGAGAGGATGCAGAGAAAAATCATGACAGAGTAAGACTTAAAATGAAAGGAGAGAAGATGCAGAGAAAAATTATGACTAAGAACGCTATTACAAAATAACACAAGAGTCAATTACATGAATGATTACTATAAGTTTACGAAAGACAGAACAAAATAAATGAGATGGCACATGAAACACAACTGAATTTAAGAAGAGTAGAACCAAGAATAACAATAGCACAAGTTAACAGTTCAGAATAAAGGTTTCCCATCAACTTACTGGCAGCCACAACCACCACGAAGGCACTGAGAATTAATGCCACGCTCACGCAGTCTTTCGCCGCCATGTTGCAACACTCACTAGCTCACTTCTTGCTTCCACAGCTGCTTCGCTACCACTGATCCACCAGCCTTGCACCGCCCGCTTATATAGGCACACCAGACACCCGGTGGCTTCGCTCATGACCTCTCCTTGCGCACTTTTCAAATTACTTAGTACGTTTTCAATATCCCGGTACATAGGCACACACAAACGCACACACACACGGTACTTTTCCAAGGGTGCCTAAAAATAGAGCTGCGTAGGTTTAAAGAAGGGAAAACGTTGCGATTTAAGGGAAAAGGGAATGAATGAATGGTGAATTAGAGGGAAGGATGGAGGGGGATGGAAAACAGTCACTTCACTGTCATAAAGCCAAAAGACAGCAGAATTGCGTCATTAGTGTGGTCAGTGCGAAGCAGAGTGCGTTGAAAATGTAACGCCACACTTCTTATCACCACTACAATACAACTCGTCAATCGGGAACTCCAGTTGGGGGGGGGGGGAGTATGGGGGGAGTATATATGCTAATGCGAAGAAAACAGAACAGAGGGGGTGGGGGGGGGGAACCTCATTACCTGCGAAACTTACTGAAAAAAAAGAAGGAGCATAACTCGATATGTTTAAAGAAAGAAATGAAAGAAAACTTGATATTTTAACTCAGTTTTTTCTTTTTTTACTTTTCGATTTTTCTTTTCTTGAGTTCTGTGGAAGAATATTTAATTTATACTTAGCTAATGTGTATTTGTCTGTCTGTCTCTATGTCTGTCTGTCTGTCTGTCTGCCTGCCTTATTGTCTATGTATTTGTTCGATGTTTGTGATCTTATTGGTCACTTTGTCTATCTGTTTCAGTGTCTATCCTCTAAATCTGCCTTAGTATTGGTCTATCTATCCGTACGTTTTCCTTTATTCTTACCCTTTCTTTCTCCTCTTTTTTCTTTCTTCTCTTTCTTCCTTTTTCCCTTTCTTTCTCCTGTGACGTACGATTCCTCCAAACTTGCCTTATTATCCATCTATCTGTTTGTACTTCGGAACAGTAGGTATCCAAGAGAGGTCTAGTCACTGTGAGGGGTATAGAGGCCTCAGTTCAACCATGGCAGGTGTATTGCCAATGAACTGTGCACAATAAACGCCTGGGACTTCCGGAAACATGATGTGTTAAGCTTTACTTGTTGGAAAGTAACGGGGTGGAAATGAAAGACAGAGAAAGATGAAGGAAGAAAGAGAAGGAAGACGAGAAAGGAAAACAAAAGAGGACAAAGAGAAAAAGAACGAAGAAAAGGAATAAAAGATGAAGAAAGAGGTTTAGTTATCTCAAAATCATAAGAATAACCTTAAAAATCCAAATTACTTCCACTAGAGTGACTAATCCCAGCTAACGACCCTTGAAAACCCTAACAACCCTAATTAGACCCAGCTAACTGCTCAGAAAAATGACAAAACTACCCCTGGAACCCTGAAAAACACAATGAAGAGCCTGACAACTTCCACTAAACCTTACTAACGACACAGGAAACTTGCTAAACTAACATTGACAAACACCTTGAAGACCTCGACAGCCTCCGCTACAACGCTGGGACTCGAGATAACAGAAAGAAACCTCTAGGAATTCTATCATCGTTATCTGTCGCAGCGCATTGATGAGTTTGTCTCGCACAAGTAAATAAGAAACCCTGCAAGAAATAAATAAAGAAAGAAAGAAAGAAGAAAGAAGAAATAGAAGAAATAGATAAATAAATCATACACATTAGTAAGGATATTGACAAGAAGCGGGGAAAGCCAAGGTAGAGAAGTGGAATGAAGTGATGTGAGGTGTTGTCTACATTTTCAAAACCACGTCAAAGAAAGGTAAAGGTCACTGAACCAATAAGATACAGAGGGTAGGGTACGGCAAGTGTGTGTGTGTGTGTGTGTGTGTGTGTGTGTGTGTGTGTGTAATAGACGCAGTAAAGGATATATTGTGATCACTGACCACTAAAGGGTGAATGACATGAGGTGAATGAATGACCGTGACCTCTCTCTCTCTCTCTCTCTCTCTCTCTCTCTCTCTCTCTCTCTCTCTTAGCGGTCACTCACACGCCCAACACAATTTGAACGGAAGGAAAGCACGAAGGGAGGAGAGGAGGAAGGGAGAGAGAGAGAGGGAGAGAGGGAGAGAGAGCAGGTGAGACGAAGAAGGGATGATGCAACAACGGAGCGCAGACTGTCAGAAATGAGACGAGGCGGTGAATGGGCTACTCTCTCTCTCTCTCTCTCTCTCTCTCTCTCTCTCTCTCTCTCTCTCTCTCTCTCTCTCTCTCTCTCTAACAGACTAA
>CM035175.1:5532975-5544824 GCA_020233015.1 Callinectes sapidus | reverse complement strand
CTCTCTCGCTCTCTCTCTCTCTCTCTCTCTCTCTCTCTCTCTCTCTCTCTCTCTCTCTCTCTCTCTCTCTCTCTCTCTCTCTCTCCGGTATTGTTATGAATATTCTGTACTTTTGCTGTATGTTCTCTCTGTTGATAATCAGCCACAACAACTTTGTATATAGATAATTTACTACTTTAAACAATGAATTAATCTAAGAAATCTATAAAAATTACCCCCTTCCAAAAAAATAGAGAGAGAGAGAGAGCTTTGAGCACATCATTTCATATTTCTTTTCCTCTATAGTTTTTTTTTTTTTTTTTTTTTTTTGCATTTTTCTTACAATTCATATTCTGTTTTCTGTATTATATTAAGGTTCATACAGTTTCGGCATCACTGTTTCCCTCTTCAAATCATCCCCCCTTTCCAGACTCTGCCACTGAACAAGCCCTTTGAGGTGTCCGGCCAGCAGGAGAAGGATTATGGCTCAGAGATGGGCATGATGCGGCGCGCTCCCACAGCCACCTCGTCACACCCCCTGGAGGAGTCTGAGAGGACCTACCGCCAGCGTCAGCAGCAGCACAGGCTAGACTCTGCCACTCGGGCCTTTGGGATTGGCTATGCTCTTCACTTCAAACACGAGAGAGCAGCTGTAAGTAGCTCTTTTTTTTATGTAATAGAGGGGGGATGCTGGCCAACGGCAACAAAAATAGAATTAAAAAGGCCACTAATTTGCCAGACCCCTTATAGGTCCACAGAATTACAGAACTCGTCTCTAAGGTCGTGTTTTATGTGTATGGAGAATTGTTCCCTTAAATACTGTTAATCTTCTCAGTACTGGGATGTGTTTTTATATTTCTGCTTATTATCTAGCAATTTTATACAACTTCAGATAGCTAAGAGGGGGTTGAAATAATGAAGAGTTGCCATTAATGTTCTGACCTCCATATATCCTTGCTAATGTCAATAAAATAACCTAATCACACACAAAAGGTAAAAATGTGTCAGTTCTTAAGGGGTTTAAAAACACTTTCTTTCTCTGCTATCTTGAAAACTCCCACTCTATGTAAACTGGTAAAGTATTTAGTTATTTGTCTAATAAAGTCACTACTGTAAGTTTGGATTTAATTATACCAGCATAGTGTTGATGTAAGTGAAACTGTGGACTAACAAGTATTCTCCCTCAGGCTGGATGTCACCAGATTGGCCACTTGGGGTTCCTGCCACGCTCCAACGCTCACCTGCAGGCCCTCACTGGCAGGGACTTGGAGCTGGACTTCACTGACACACTGGGGGTACAGCCAGAGGTCACCTACAACCCACACCTCTACATGGAGCAAGAGCAGAGGAAGCGCATGTTTTAAGGCTAAGATAGGGTTGTAGTGTCTCGTCTGTGGTTTATTATGGAGTGTTGTGGTGATATCTGATTTAGGTTGATTGTTCCCATTTGTTTATGCTTTGGAGTCATGTTTGGCTAGTAATTTTGTGGCTTTGCTGATGGAATTTAAATGAGGAAGAAATGTACACCCCAAAAATACACCCATCAGTATAGAATGTGTTTTTATGCACTGAACCTTCGGGGAGATACTTTTATAGGTAAGCGATGGTCACTGAAAACATATATTAACATGATTTGTCAAATTTATTTCAATATATTTATTTTACCCACATTTTTCTTTCAAATTCCTTCACCAGCTAACATTCACACACTACCCATTAGTTACTACTTGGGTTTTAACAAATAATTTCATGTATAATATTATATACATCACTTTCAATATGACTGCACCAATATTGCACTGTATATGTATATTATACACACACACACACACACACACACTCTCTATCTCTCACACACACAAACACACACACACACAGGCAAGAACAAGCAACAGTGGCCAAACAACACACCTATACACATACAACCTGGACACAACACTTTGAGGTTAGTGATATGTTGCCTGGACACCAACACCTGCCCTGCGCTGCTGCATGGGCCTCGCCAAGGTGTTCCAAGGCAGGGAAGTTAGGTAGGTTTATTCCCAATATGTTAGAAAGTTCCATGGAATGCTAACTCCATTGTGATCCTGCATATTGCATCTTTAAAAAAATAGAGTATTCTGTACAATTACCATTCCAAAAGTAATCATGAAGAGAAGGAATCACTTTGTGTCTTAAACTGATAATCTCATTGCTTGAACCACTGCTGTTCTTACAACCACCAGCTGAGACTGTGGACAACATCTTCATTGACAAAAAGACTGAGTATAAAACTAAAAAAATTACTACAAATTGTGCTCGTCAGGTATGAAAGAAAGTCTTGGCTCTTCATTTCAACTGCTGGTGTACAGAAATGTTCAATACTTTGCACAAAATTCTGGATTTAGAAAGACAAGTCCAGTAGATGTGATGACTAACAATATCTTTTTGTTATCCATGGTGTGAATGCCTGCCTCTCTTTTTAGATTAACGTTCTTGACATCATTCCTGCATTACATAAGGCAAAAACTGTACGATAGAGTATGATCAATACCCAATATAGTTTAATGAATGAAGGAACTATTATTAGTCCACAGCTCTCAACTGACACCTGATCTTTTCTCCACCAATAATACTTCACGAGTTCAAGGAATGGAAAAAGTAAATGTTTCTTTGGCACATTGGCTACACCTGTTGAAAATCACTCAAACACATTCCTGAATTTAAAATGAAGAAAGGAAGAAACACTCACAATACATTTTCAAAGGTTATAGTACCTCACAAGTCTGATCCCTTTCCTTATTGACAACTTTCTTCTGATACATGATACAGGCAAATGAAAAATATTGCTTACAGACTATCAAATGCAATTAGTATTTGTGCAGGCTAAAGACAGGAAAATAAATCCACTGAAATGCAGAAAACGAGAACAAACGTTAATACTGCCGCACCATTCCCTGAAGGATTTTGTTCCCTCACTGACACCAATCTTTGCACAGGGCATTGGACCTAAACCAAACGCCGTTACGAGTATAATACCCTGACCACCCACCGCCAAGTTCCTGCTACCGTGTTTATAGACAATGGGGAAAAACACTGGTTATTTTCTGCCACACTGCTGAGCCAGTTATAGACCCACAGATAAAACTACTTAAATAAATTGCAGGTCTCAATTATAGTAGGGATAATGTGAACAAAAAATAGATTATAAAAGTATAGAGAGTTCTCAGTGATGTGTGCAATTAGTTTTCATTTGAAATATTCATGTATTGATTTCTTGTACTGAAACGCGGGAAAATTGAGTTAGAGGTAAATTTTCAAGGTAAATACCCAATGCAATACTGAGAAACCAACATATGAAGAACACAAGTTCATATTTAAAACGTAAAACATTGAGCCAAAGGTAAATTTTCATGGCAAATCACACAATACCAAATGCAATACTCTTGGTAAAACCTGAACAAGAAAATGGCATATAAATAACACGGTTTCATACTTAAACATAAAACATACGTGACACTCACCGATGTGTGCCGTGTCATCAATGGCGAGAGAACATACAGTAGGACCGAGACAAGGGAGAGACGCACAGTTCTCTTTTGGTGATCACAAACTCATCCCAGCACCTTTGAATCACCACACATTCCAGAGTTGCTAGCGGGAAGGTGCAGTGTGAGACGTATCTTGAATTTTGTAATTTTATGTCCGACTGAAGCTCACATCACTGAATTTCTGCACTCATATAAAACCCACACTAATTTATTCATCTTGTATCGTCAGTTTGTCTTACATTGGACGCTTGTATAACGGAATCTCCCTGTAATACAAAAAATTAGTATATTCGTAACAATTGAGAGAGTTGAGTGGCCGCTACAGCAGAAGTGACTCAGTGTTCGTCTTCCACGGTCTCCAACATTCATGAACTGTGACCTGGTGATTATGAAGGCACGGATTCTCACATAACCAAACTCCATTAACTGGTCCAGATCTTCACTGCAGTATCAGACTGACTTAATAATATATACCTATAAAAGGCTTGGGGGACCTGAGTGTAGGAAAGTCTTCAACAGAATCTAGTGGTCAGTGAAAGGATAAAACATAGTCAGTCTGCCTAAGTCGAGACTTCAGCAAAGCTCTGAGCTTTGTGTGTTATTAGCAGCACTTGAGTTAATTAAGAATAAATGCAAATCTTTAATTCGTGATTTATAATGTGCTAAATCTTAAATATGCATTCCAAACATATTTTTACAATACCAAAAAAGAAAAAATGGCCTAAGAAATACACAAATTGAGGTTAATAATACATTGTAACACCAGGGACAAGGAATTTGTGAGATGACACAACAAAAGTATTTGTTTGGTGGTGTGCTGCTGAGGAAGGCATCAGGTGATCAGCACTGCTAAGTTGTGCTGGCCTCAGGAGTCAGGACTGTCAACTGTTGCACCTGTAATCCTTCTTGACCTATTGGGGAAAGCTGACAAAACATACAGCATGCAATCCATATAAAAATAGGCTACCAAAATACTAAAATATTGTATAAAATATCTCTTGTGCCTCAGTCACAACTCATGAAAGGAAATTTTATCACAAGAAAATTGTATTATATATTACTTTAGAGCAATAATTTGCTGGATTACGAACAATTTACATACATAACATAAATATATATAAACTTTGAAGAACAATAAATACTTTATAATATACGTAGACAATCAACCTGAGCAGGAGGGAAGTTCCCCTGTCCTCATGAGCTCCAGCATGCTGCCCACCGCTCCAAAGTAACCCTGCAACAACAACACAAGACACGTGTCAGCCCACCACACCACAACACTGCCACACACACTCACACCGGCACACATGGACTTCTATACCTACTCATACACCAGGTCATACACTCACACAACAGAATACTTTTAGTCCTGTTTGGCATAACACAGCTGGTCATATATTTACACAAAAAAGACACATAACTACTAAACATACACATACATAGTTTCACACTTTCATTACTCAAATAGGAAATCTACAGTTAGCTCCAATAATTCTGAACAGAAACTGAAATAAAGGTGATAACTGGCACGAGCACACAACACGGCTGGAAAAACCCCCCCAAGATTAATAACAGGAATGAAAACACTGTAAATCATACCAGATATCATCTAAACTATACTATTACATGTGCTGAAATTCTTGGAGCCAACTGTACCTTCAATATCCATCCCTGCCACACCCAAACGCACCTCATGCTCCAGAAAGATTGCCTTCAGCTGACCGCCGGACCAGAACTCCATAGCATGAGACAGAAGCTTCATAGAGATTGGGTTCACACGCAAAAAGTTACCAACAAATAACACCTGCAAAAGACAGAGAGAGAGAGAGAGAGAGATAGTTATTGTCAGTTTCAGTAAAACTATTCTATTTAATGCAGAAATATATACAATGTAAGAACAGAGAGAGTTATTATTAATAGTTTCAGTTGAATAGAGACATTAATTACTTTATTTCTATCTTTCTATCATTCATTGCAATATGAGACTATTAACAACACCACTAACAATGCATGAGATCTTTATTAGTGTCTGCAAAAAAAAAAGGAATGTATGAAATAGAGCATATTTTGCAATTTCTACCTGGATTAAAGATTTCAGGTAACTATGAAACAAGTAAAGAAATTGTAGAGTGATCAGTTAAGGAAAGAAGAAGCAAAGAGAAGTGAAAGGGTTAAAGTGGTCCAGAGTTGGCTTTATCACCTTTTCAATCTTCTCGTTTGCTGCGACCATCCGAGCTATTGATCCAATGTTGTTAGTGATGGTGATGAGTGTGGCACAGGCCAGGTCCTCACGTGACACCTTGGCTCTCTTCTCAGCGCTGTTCATCTGACCAAAACTACAGAAATGGAAGAAAATAATGATAAAGGTAACATGAGGAAGTACACTCATTGAAAGCAGATTAAAAGATTCATATATTTTCTCTGAAGCAGCTCATGATACCAAGATTATGAGGTATTCACAAAAAGAGCCTTAATTTGCCAGTCTTTGTAAAAATAACTTTAGATGTGTGGCAAAATGGTCAAGCGGGCAAGTCAGTGATAAATCAAAGCTGTTATTTATATGTTAATTAAGAGAAAAGTTTCCTCTGCAAAAAGCATATTTTCATTAGGAGGGACAAAAGTAATCCGGTGCAAAACATGACTCACCATAACATCTGTCAATATTCTCAACTCTCTTCACACAACTCCACATCCTCCCGACACACACACACACACACACACACAACCTTAATTCAAAACTTTTCAATACTTTTGGCATCTTTTCTTTGGGGGACTGGCAATTCAGAGGGTTGTTTTTCTTACAAAGTCTTTTGCTACCCCTGGCCAATCCATCTACATGAAACAAATAAAATAAAAAACTCTCCTTCACAGAGAAATGCAGTCCCTTACCTACTTGCCACGATGTCCCCACCAAGACCAAATCTCTGGTAATCTCCACCATAGATGTCCCTCACAAGCTTGTCCACATTCTCATTATTCCCTTGGGCCGCCAACTCGATGGCCTCCTCAAAGGTCTTGCATCCAGTGAGCAGACAGGACAGGCCCAGGAACGTGCCACCACCCAGACTGGTCCCTGAGACTCTGCGGTAGTTGTCAGGGCCGTCCACAGCAAGGATGCTTACCCCAGAGCCTATGTTCACCACCTGCCGGGCATCACCAGTCCCTCTGTTCTTAACTATCCCACTGTATAAGTCTAAGGTGAATGGAATGAACTCGACATTGCAAGTGTAGGCGAGAGAGACACGGCAGTATTACAGGATTGGCTGGTAATTGAAATGTTACGTTTCCGAGTTAAAAAAAGAACTTAAAAGGACACCACTGTAAATAGAAGGGAGAAAGACATGACGGGAATTTAAACGTTACATTCTCGGAGTTAGAAACATGTTACTAATCCATACAGGGAAGCGAGGAACAAGAACACGGTGCTTACCAGGAAGGGGTAGGGATCGCTGAAGTCAAATGTCACTTTCTCACACAAGTCTTCACTTCGAGGGTTGAGGAAATAGTAACACTCCCGGTCCATGTTGTTGTCCTCAATGTACTCTATGCCACGGATGAGGCAGTCCAGCTCGTCAAACTTGTGCAAAGTCAGATTCACCTCCTGTGTGAACAACAAGACAATGTTTTTTTTGTTTTATATTGTCCTTGGACAGCTTTTTCTCTCTTACATAAATACAGGAAAGGAAGAATTATGGAACTTGAGCATTATTACATAGAATATTAATCTTGTCGTGTTTCTTTTGTAACACTGACAGGACTTCCACTATTTGGTACCCTATCAGATACTATTGGCCTCATTCAACTTCACATTTTGCTTATTTTGCAAGCATGTTTATGGTTAGGTTAGATTTGGTACCCTAGACAAGGTGACACACCCCACTCTTCCCACACCAAGAGTCTTCTGGCGACAAAGGCTAAGTGGACAACATACAGACACTTACAGGCTGAAACTCTTGCTCAAATTTATAGGTTCGGTTAGGTTAGAAGTCCTCTGTGGGCAAAGAATGTGTGGGCAATGCACTAATACTTACACGCTGGAAGTCTTGCTCAAATTTATAGGCTCCCCCTCCCGTAGCACAGATGGTGGAGGCCAAGGTAGCCATGCCCTTGCTCTTGGAAAGCTCCAGGAAGTTTGGCATCTCTGAGGTTGGGAAGCGGATGAAATGAAGAGTCCCTGTGTGGTTGCCGACACGCACATTCTCCATCTGTGAAGTACTGGGGACATGAATCTGTTGATCTGTAATTTCTGTGCATTTATACAGTGCTTCTGCTACCCACATGATGCATAATCCTTCTGGAATTCCCATCCTGTTTCTGTATTTCCAACTTCCTATGGCTTGACTTCATTCAAGACGGAGGTTTCAAGACATTTTATCCCTTTCTTTTTGGCTAACTCTCTTGTCACTCTGCCTTTACATACTTAAAAACACCTTAAAAAAAACTCATGTAAATTCAAGTAACACCTTTTGAAATAGTGGAAGTGAAGCAAAGAGCCGTTTGAAAATACGAGCCTTACATACCTGCAGGTGTGCATCTCGGTGACCAGTCTCTCCGTAAGCTGAGTTGCTCTTCAGGTACTTTCTGATGTTCTTGATGGTCTCCACTTCACTTTCCTCCTCGGCTTCACTCAAGTCCGTTGGCTCAAAGTACACAAGCTTGGTCAGGGTTCCTCCTATGTCCATACCAAACCATGGCATTGCTGCAACCAACACATGCACTTCAGCTTCACTCATGACCAAATCCCATACAATAAATGCCGAAGTATCACAAATCCAAGATATAAAAATGTCAAAATTTCTTAACTTTCAGTTCTAAACCAAAATTCAGTCATACAATCAAATTTCCATAAGAGATAAAACAAGTACTGTGGCGTGACTGAAGCTTACAAGGGGGGGCGTCATGGTAGGGGTGTGAGGCAATGCCATTCTGTTCCATGCTGGTTTTGTGGGCTACTGTGGCCACTACACTGCCATGGCCATTGGTAGCAGCCTGGGAGGGGCCACTGAGGGGGCTGGGGGGGCTGGCTGCTTGGGGTGACGCCTCCTCCACTGGCATAATCTGAAATGGAGTATGGGTGGTGTGATTGATAAGGAGATGCAATAGTGATAAGACTTTTCCACTGCATTCTGTTATAATAAGAACTGACAGATAATCAAATGAGCAGATAATTAGCAAGGATTGATAACAAGTTTCTATTATTACATTGAAAACTACTTAGACAATTGAATAAGTAGATAATTTACCAGCACTATACTGGAGCTTTCTATAGATCAATAACTTTTCCTTATGAGACACACAATGCAAAGTGGGCAGTTATGAGGCAGTGTAAGCATGATACAGCCCTTTCACTGTCCTTTGAAGAATGCTACTGGTCTCATGTTATCTCTGTGACCTTGGTGATATCTGGACTGACACACTTCCCTGATAAGATAGGACAGTGGAGCAGTTATAAAGGTGCAACTTTAGGTGTTGATCTATCTCACTGCAACCAGGAAAAACACAGTTTAGATTCGGGTCATTGTTTTAACTCCTTCACTGCGATGTACACCTTAACAAACATCGACAAGAAAGTTAGAAAAAATAATTGAAAAGAGTATATTCAACGGTCTTTAGCTGTGTTTGAGAATGAGAGTGTGGGACTGTACACACTTCTGAGCCGATAGTCAATTTGTTACTATGTGATGCAGGTATTACCGTATTCAGTCTGTCTATATTGTTACTTGGTCTCCTTTATCTATGTTTTATCAGTTCATATTTACTTTACCTATGTTTCATCACTCTGTACATGATTCCAAAGGCTTATCTGTGCAAATAATTACCTGAGATCAATCATGTTAATCACTGTGTACACTTATAAAGGCAACAGCTGAGAATATCAAGGCAGTGAATGTCAAATATCATATCTATTCAAGTGTATGAATGGTAGTCTTGCGGCTGATACCTTGTCTCAGAAGGTGGCATTACAAACGTACCTACAACCAGATTAGCAAGATATGAGGTGACCAGAGAGAGAGAGAGAGAGAGAGAGAGAGAGAGAGAGAGAGAGAGAG
Organism: Callinectes sapidus; assembly: GCA_020233015.1. NCBI lineage: Eukaryota > Metazoa > Arthropoda > Malacostraca > Decapoda > Portunidae > Callinectes > Callinectes sapidus. The sequence goes on along the minus strand of CM035175.1, from coordinate 5,535,265 downwards.
AGAGAGAGAGAGGAATATATATAGTAGAATACTACAAAATTGGATATATATGCACAAAATAAACTATAAAATAAAATAAGAAAACTATAAAATGCCAGATAAAAAGGAATCATGACCCAGAATTTATTAAAATTTTACACATACACACATGGGACCTCACACACTAATGATATCCCCAGTCATGCACCCCATAAGTCATTCTCTCGGGAAGGTGCATCTCATCACAACCACCACAGAAAAAGCAAATGTAAATAATGCTTTAGGTTAAGTTACATTTGTGTTCTTAACAGGGGATGATGAGTTCAAGATATCTGCGCTAAACTGCAATTTTAACTAGTTAGGACAATGTACTTTTGAGGTGTACTACGTTTGACCTATATTCCAAACCCACACCCTAAAACACCACTTCACCACTAGATACCCAAGCTATTTTGTCACGGATAGGGGAACCAATTGAGGACATAACACGGTAAGCCATCTTAAACAAGGCAGAGAAAAAAATAAAATAAAACAATTAAACAGCAATGAAGATTAATCATTATATCCTTGTCAATACACTGGTTAATAAACTAACTACTTCAATAAGAATCATAGACCATAAAATAGTACCTAGAAAAGAGTACATGGTTTATGGTAATTACTTAAGCCTTCTGAGTAATTACCTTAACCTACTCTGGGTTATGGGCCAAAGTAAAATACATTCCCAAGTTAACACAATGGCAATGAAATAAATGAAGGGTATTAATTAAAACCCAACCTAACATAACACTCTCAACATTAAACACCACAATACACACTATAGAGTAAGGGAACCCAGTGCATTGTACCCTCGACTGACCCCGAAGACGTGAGATGAGCGGGGGAGGACCTGCGCTCTGGTATACTCACTCGGCCCCCTCACAACTTGTACCGTATGAGAGGAAGCACGGAAGAGGTGGGAGGAGGAGGAGGAGGAGGAAGAGGTAGAGGTGGTGTTGGAGGAGTCACATGGAGCCACAGTCTAGCTAAGGGTCTACACCAAGCCTGCCAACCCTGTATTGCATCACCAGTCACCACCAACCTCATCCTACACCGCGGACTCTACGTTTCACCCGGCGGAGGTTCTTCTTTTAGCCCAAGGCACGCCCTGCACTTGTGCCTCTCAGGGGGAAGAGGGTTTATTCTACCGGCTGAGAAAGTGCTGCCAACCCCCCCTATGCATAACGTTCCATTACGTCATTGTTTGTTTAGATCGAATCTCTTCCCCCATTGGTGCCTGATCCTATGGACGTCATTATTCTACAACTGCGCCGCTCCTCAATCACTTTCAAAAGCCTCGGGTGGATGTGGCTCGGGTTTTCAAGGACGGTTCTACGGTTTTAATGATACTTCAGCGATATATATTCATTATTAACAGGAGGAATTGTCTTGGGAACCTGGTTTGTCTATCTTTGTTGCCTTTGAATGATGCTGAGGTGAGAGAAAGAGGTGTTGGTGAAGGTAAAGATTTGGAAAGTAATGAAGGAGCGATGCAGAATTTAATAGCGTTTCAGAATGGGAACTCCATTTGACACAGTTTACTGTACAGAAACTTAATATATTACTAACAGGAGAAACGCTCTCAGAAACCTGTGGCTTTGCAGCAGCCTAAGGGCAAGGGGTCGCCTCGTCTCTCGCGGGGATTGTTGTAAAAGGCAGACGCGGTCGTCCACCGCATCATCTCCACGTCCCCAGCCCGGCGCGCGGCTGGTACCAGCTCTGCTGCAATGCTGCCTCCACAACCTCAGGCTGGCTGCTCTGCTGCTGGTGCGTCGCTAGTAGTAGTTATTGTAAGTATAGGAAGGACAGCAAGCAGTGGTATGTATGGCTTCTCCGCATACCACCTCCATACCAGTCTCTCCTCCCTCCCTCCGTCCGTCTGTCCCTCCGAGGACACGCTGCATTCCCAAACAGGGACTCCGACAGACAGGGTTCCTTCTCCTCCTCCATGTCGTCCACAGAGACTGTCTGTCAGCATCACAACGCCGCCACCCACTGCGATCGTAGTAGACATCACGGGGTCTGCTGGTAGCGTCATACAGAACAGTCAGTCAGTCACGCCGCCACACAGCTGCTGCTGCCGGCATTCCAACTCAGGGGGCTCTTGGGCTGCCACAACTTCTTCCCTCACTTGTGAGAATCCTGCCCTCAGTTCCCTCATGTGTGTTGCCTGTTGGTCTATTTTCACTTTTATTTCTGTCATCAGCAGGGATTGAAACCGTCATCACGGCGGAATTTTCCTCTTCGGCCAATATGACGTCACTAGCCTTGC
>CM035175.1:5507926-5524154 GCA_020233015.1 Callinectes sapidus | reverse complement strand
GGAGAGAGAGAGAGAGAGGGAGAGAGAGAGAGAGAGAGAGAGAGAGAGAGAGAGAGAGAGAGAGAGAGAGAGAGAGGGTGGAGGTAGGAAGAGGAATCCAGGACAAAGAAGAGAGGGAGAGGTGGAGTAGTACAAATGATGGAACCAGAATCTACTTGTTTCATTATGTTTCGTACGTTTCAAAAAAGGTGTTGATGTTTTCTTCCTCCTCCCGTTATAGATCTTCTTTCTATTTCACTATTCTGAGTTCAGTTTTTCCTTCATAATCTTCCCTGACTTATTATTTTGTTGTGTGAAGGAGGGGAAGTAAACATCTCAAGGACAATTTCCAGTTTTATGTAGGGATAATATGGCGTATCTTCCACGCATCTGTTTTCTTTATCTTTTATCTTCTTACTGCAATAATATTAATACTTTACATATTTATTATTCATTTCTTTATTCCAACATATGGTAATTTTCCTAGCTATTCAGTTCATAATGTAGTAATCAGATTAGCCACTTAACTCCTGAATTATTGACGTAATTTAGTTATTAATGCTTTGCCACCGGTTTAAATGGTCCTTTTTTCAATTAATTCACTTTTATATACCATTACTGTTTCGCTTTATTTAATTTATCATATATTCACTTCCAACTTTTACTGTCTCCATTCCATTTCGTTTATATCTGCGTCATAAAGGTAATTAAGTGCAAAGTTGCTATTTCACTTACTAATATATTTATTTCTACCGTAGTAGCTTCTCTATTTACGCCATAACCTTGAGAGCACACACACACACACACACACACACACACACACACACACACACACACACACACACCATGTTCAAAATGTGTAATGATTTGGCAGTTTCTCAGGTGTTTTGTTGTCAATGGTGGTGGTGGTGGTGGCGGAGGTGACGCTAGGGATGTTTCGTTTCCTCGTTTTTATTCATGTATTTTTTTTATCTTCCATCTTTTCCTACTCTACCTTGTCCTTTGCAAGACCACCGCCACCATTCTTAGGCGTTGTTCTGAATTCCCCCAAAACATTTGAAAACCAAATGAGATGCAACAAAGGAGGTTGAGAAATCGAATAAATGAGAAAAAATAAATAAATAAATGAAAGAATATAGTAAAACTGGACATGGAAAGGACATATGAGTTACAGATTGATAAAAGAAATTATAGTTATGTATGTTGAAGATGAAAGTGGAAAGTGAGTAGAATAGAAATAAAGTAGAAAAAAAAAGCTGTACACACACACACACACACTCTCTCTCTCTCTCTCTCTCTCTCTCTCTCTCTCTCTCTCTCTCTCTCTGGTAGTAGACCCTCATGAACAGATAAAAACAAGAGATATTAATAAATCACCGGTTAAGTAGCACAGGTATAAAGGTGTGGTGGAGTACAGGTGCGTTGGACGAGAGCACGTAAGAGAGTGGTCAGTTAGAGGGGGGGAGTCAAGACAGGTACCGGTAAAGGGGCATAGACACGAGCATGTTGTGAAACTTCTATCCACTGGTTGGCATAGACTGGTTTTCACTACGACTTACCAGAGAGAGAGAGAGAGAGAGAGAGAGAGAGAGAGAGAGAGAGAGAGTTTAGTATTCGTGAAAGTTAGTATTGGACTCTGCATGCCCTTTCCCTTCCATTTCCGTCCACAACCTATCTTTTTCTACTCCTCTTTTTTCTAAGTATCTTTCTCGTGTTCCCATTCATCGACCCTTTCTTACTTTTCGTTTAGCTAATATTTGGTATACTTTGCATTGTTTTCCAGGCCGTGTGTGGGAGAGAGAGGTAGGGGACATAGTTCTGAGTGAAATTCGCTTTCTAAAGTACCCAATTTTTACTGAATAATAAGTGAAGAAGGTAGCTTATAGTGGTTTCGCTGCTTAGAATACGTGTGTGTTCTGGCGGCATGGATCACAGATTTTTATTTTTGCCATCATTCCTCGCCCCCCATTCTGAAAGGCTTAGCTCTCACTTTCCATAAGCTTTAGGAATTTAATGGATTTACTAGTGGACTGGCAAGATTTTCTACATTATTAAAGGGAAAATCTGTCCTATAAACCCGGTTAGTCGTCTCTGTGGCTCCTACTTGCTTGCGCCGGGTCAAGGATTCACTGACAGTCCACCCTTTCACTATGACACGCAGCAGTTCCTCTCAATATATCATTGTACATCATCTTCACCTCCTCATTCCTGCGCAGATCTGACGAGAATTTTACGCACCAGCCGGGACTATGGTGAACTGGAGCACGTATGGAAGATGTGGCGTTCTGCTTCTGGGAGGCGTATGAAGAACCACTATCTCCAGTTCGTTCAACTCGCCAACAAAGCCGCTAAACTCAATGGTAAGGTAGAGGATTCCGCCTTTATTCTTGTACCTTCAGCTGTGAATCGGGGAGTTTTAAAAGCTTCCCTCACTTTCTTATGTTTCCTTCCCTTGACAGCATAATGAAACTAGAAATGCATTGTACACCTTCATAGAATCTTATGTCAGTGTACAGTAACTCTTCTCTTTTCTTCCTTCAGATTTTGAGAACATGGGTGAGATGTGGATATATCCATATGAGTCTGCCACCTTCCGGGATGACCTGCGCCATCTGTTTATGCAGCTGAAGCCTCTCTACCAGCAGCTGCATGCCTACGTCAGGAGGAAACTGCGGGAGGTGAGTCTGTAGAGGAATGGAGAGAGAAAAGGTGGAATCTACAAACTTGCTCTAATGGTGTATCTGTTTGGGGGGATTTTCTCCAATGAATATATGAGAAAATAGTAAATTATCTTCCCTGGTTCACTTTTCATTTGATTTACAACTAATGTTTATTCCATCTAACTTTTTTTTTTTTTCCGTCTGATATCACTTCAAGGTCAGAAACTAACAAAAAAGGCAAAAATAAAAAAGAATAGTAGAATTTTGCCTTCCTTGGTTCACTATTCATTTGATTTGCAATTGATATTTATTCTATCCAACTGTTTTTGAAGTCTAGTATCACTTCATGGTCGGAAACTGCAACGAAAAAGGTAAAAGTAGAAAGAATAGTACATTTTCTTCCCTGACATAATATTTAAGCAATGTGTTTCCTCAATAGTATTATGGCGAGGAGCATGTGACTAAACGCGGCCCCATCCCAGCTCACCTTCTGGGCAATATGTGGTCACAGTCCTGGGCTGAGATTTATGATCTGGCCATCCCATATCCTGGCAAGACTTCAGTGGATGTGACTCCTCAGATGGTGCAGCAGGTTAGCTATGTGACTGACATTGATGTCTCCCTCAGTGTTTGTGTGGAGACTAAGAGGAGGTGTCATATCTTTCTATCTATATGTTTATCTCTCTATACCAGGGCAGCAGTTTTTTTTACATAGGGTAGCCCAGACAAAGGTCAAATTATGAAAGGCTGTAATATCTCAACAGGACTATTTCCAAAGACTATAAAGATAAGTCAAGAGTTTTTTTTCCTGGTAATACCTTATAGTGTATAAATCTTGTTCATTTATCAGTAGAACTGGAAAAAAACTTCCTTAAAAATCTTGGATTAGATATAGATAGCATCCAAACAGTGAGGAAAAAAATTTATTGGATCCATAATAACTATAGAAAGCAAGAATTTTTAGCTCTGAACAAAGAACTATAGTTTAACTTCCCAGTAATCTTGAGAAAATCACTGAAATCAATGTCATCTTTTCAGGGTTACGATGCACGCAAGATGTTCGAACTGTCCGAGGAATTCTTCGTATCGCTCAACCTGACACGCATGCCGGAGGAATTCTGGCGAGACTCTATCATTGAGAAGCCACAGGGACGTGAGCTGGTGTGTCACGCTTCAGCCTGGGACTTCTGTAATGGCCAAGACTTCAGGTCGGTGTTCCTTGTGTTGCGTATGTTGTTAGTGTTGTCTGTGTTTGTTGGATTTTAAAGTTAAATGTGCTTTAGTAAAGGGAATGTTTGTATGATTTACAGTAAGCATTGCAAACAGACATAAGTATTAGTAAGATGAATGCTATTTACTCTTGAAGTTTAACATACTTTAGTAACAGAAAAAATTGCATGATTTAACACAAGTATTGCAAATAAACATTATCAGTGCTGATTATTATGCTCATGTATGCTTCATGTTTTTTCACACATAGTAGCTTTTGAATTGCAGTATTACCTAATTACATTATCAGTATTTATACCCAATGCACTACAATATGCATTAACACACACCCAATATATACAATGTATCTATGTGAATATCTTATTGATATTGACAGTCACATGTTATATACCACATACTTCTTTAGTACTATTTTGTGTTGATTCACAGTTCTTCCCTTGCCTGTCACTAGCTTACTTTGTAAGACCTTGTATTCTTCCCCTTGAAGAATAAAACAGTGTACTGATGTCACCATGAATGACCTCATCACAGTGCACCATGAGATGGGTCACATTCAGTACTTCCTTCAGTACAAGCACTTGCCACACATCTTCCGGGAAGGAGCAAACCCAGGTGAGGGTTTGGCTGGCTGGCTGGCTGGCTGGCTAGCAGGCTGGCTGGCTGGCTGGCTGATAGACAGACCAGACTGACTGTCTGACTGACTGATTGACTAGCTGGCTGGTTGAAGTAGACTCAGTGCTTATTTCCTTCCTTTCTTCTCTTCTTTCCATGTAATTTCTCACAACACTACCCAAGGAATATGAACACTATACATAACGGCCATGCCAAGCTTTACTTTGTTGTCACACAATAAACCCTCAAACACTCACACTAAACCAGCTGCTAACACTCAACTCCTCAGGATCAAACAGTGCACAGAGGTCACAATGCGAGACCTGATCACAGTTCACCATGAAATGGGCCACATTCAATATTACCTGCAGTACAAGCACCTTCCTTTAGTGTTCCAGCAAGGCGCCAATCCAGGTGATCACTCGAGGCAGGAGGGGCAAGTAACTGCTCATCACCACCTCACTGTTTCCTTCCATGTTCCTGCCAATCAACTTCTCCATGGGAATTACCACACATCTGGAACTGTATTTGTCTATCCTAATGAATGTCTTCCTATTCCTTGGCTTGGGTGCTTAACATTCTGTCTATCCATCAACAAATCTATCTACTTGTCTTTTTATCTATTTATTTGCCTTGTTATAGTAAAATTAAGTCTTATAGTACTTGGAAGTTATGAATAGCCAGGATAAAGGAGAGAATAGTTGGTATAGTTTTAGAAGTATGTGTACTGTATAGTCTGTAAATTCTCCTCCATAAGTTACATGATGATTTCAAAGTATAGGAAAGTTATTGATAAGATTCACATTGTTCTGGCTACACCACAACTTATAAAAGTCTGTAGTTGAAAGTGACACAGATAGATGTAGATAAAAAGATTAAGAATTCAATAGATTAACCGAGAGACAGGTGAACAGTATCAACAGTATCAACTGAAACTCATCTCTACTCCAAGGTTTTCACGAGGCAGTGGGTGACGTGCTGGCTCTGAGCGTTGCCACACCAAAGCACCTCCACAAAATTGGACTCCTAGATCATGTGGAAGAGGATTATGAGGTGGATATCAACTTCCTAATGAATATGGCTCTTGACAAGATTACCTTCCTGCCCTTTGGTTACCTAATGGACTTATGGCGCTGGGACGTGTTCAGCGGTCGTGTCTCGTACAGCAATTGGAACTGTTTCTGGTGGCAGCTGAGGTGAGGAGTACTGTGTGTGCTATCTCTGTTAGTTTATTCATTAGTTTTAATTTTTGTAAGATGATTTTTCTCTAATATTGAGGTGGAACTGTTGATATGCGCTGTTTGCTGTTTGAGATATGCTGTGACCTGTGTCAGTAGGTTTATTTTTTTATTTAAATTTTTATAAGGTAGTTTTTTCTGTATTAACATTTCTTTATGATTTTGAGTGAATGTAGAGTAGAAACAGTTTCATTGGGAAGAGGCAAGGGTGAACTAGTGCATGCAGTATACTGTGACTGTGAGGCATTAGTGTGGAAGTAGTAACCTGTATCTGCTGTGGTCTGAAGATTGGAGTAGGAGCAGGATAGGGAACAATTTTATTATACAGAGAGGCACGGGTGAATCAGTGTATGTGGTTAGCTATCCTATGCCTAACAGTGGTGTAGTAATGATGGTTCACAAGGCCATTCCTTTCTACCAGGGTTAACAGTGGGATACGTATAGGATACCTACCTTTATACAGTTAGTGGTACAACATGCATTAAGACGAGGGGGTTGTGGCTGCTAACTCTCTCTTTCCTCCCACAGATATGAGCTCCAGGGCATTAAACCACCAGTAATGAGGTCAGAGTATGACTTTGACCCCGGCGCCAAGTATCATATTGGTGCTAATGTGCCGTACATCAGGTGAGGGGGTCAGGTGGCTATGCTGGGCTGTGGTGGGTGTGCCAGGTGGTGATGTGTCTATATAGCTTCATGTTTTGTTGTACAGAATGTGAGATAGGATACACTTTCATGTTTTTTTTTAAATTGTAGAACATATTTAAGTAAGATATAATAGCTTTTTGTATTCCAGAACATTGGAAGATAGGATGCAATTTCATGTTTTGTATTTTAGAGCATAAGATCATAAGACATAACCACATTTTGTATATTTTAGGACAGGAGTATAGAACAAGGGAAGATACTATTAAGCCTATACATTTCTGTCCCTTTATCAAAGCTCTATTACCCTTTTTTTCCTCCATAAATTTGTGTAACCTTTTAAACTTCCACAATGGCTAACAACATAATTTGAACCCATTATTCCCTGTCTTTTGCTTGTATCACCATTGACATTTTCTTTTATTTCCAGATACTTTGTGAGTTTTGTGGTTCAGTTTCAGTTCCACAAGGCTCTGTGCTTGAAGGCTGGGGAGTACGACCCACACAATGCCTCTAAACCTCTCCATAAGTGTGACATTTACCAATCTGCAGAGGCTGGCAATGCTTTGGGGTAAGTTAAGCTGCTAAACCAACCCAGTACACACACGCATACATACACTTTGTCTCTTCACTCATGATTTATCTTGACATCAGTATCATTGTAGGCAGTGAAAGTCAAGTGAGAGAGAGATGACATACAGTTCCCTTGGAGAAACCAGGAGTCAAAGTAAACCACAATTTACACCTCAGTTTCTTTCCATCCTCGACTAGCCTTAACATAAAAATCACTCATTGTAGGTGGTGAAACAGAAAGGGAGATGACAGTCTCCTCAAAGAAGCTAAGAATCAAACTAACCCAAAACGAACTCTTTATTTCTCCCTTTCCATCTTGAACCTCATAAAAAATCCACATCCCTTCACAGAGACATGCTGCAGATGGGTTCTTCAAGGGAGTGGCCTGATGCTATGGAAGCGTTGACAGGTGGCCGGGAGATGGATGCCTCAGCTATCCGAGAATACTTCAGCCCTCTGGAGCAGTGGCTGAAGGAGGATAATGAGAAGCATGGAGAGTTTATTGGCTGGGAAACTGGTATGTGTTGTGTTTGTGGTGTTTGTGGTAAGAGTGATAGAAGAAGTATGAATGGTGCGTTGTGTGTGTTTTTTGTCTAATTTGAACAGTGAATTTCTTGTTTTTTATATGTGCTGTTTTTTCAAGAAGCTTTTCTGTCACATATATATCAGTAATATTTCCTTTTGTTTCCCCAGTGACACTTTTTTTCCATGATTTTATATATTTAAATCATTGCTTTCAGTTCCATTATCCATCATTGACTTTCCTAATATCTCTGAATATACTGGTAACATTTCCCTAGCTACTGTATTGTCACTTGTAATGGTACACTGATGACTAACTACCATAGAGCACTTTCCTGCTCACCATATATCAGTATTTTCTGGTAACACTTTCCACATCCACAGATGAAACACTGTGCTCTCCTGAAGGAACGAGTGAGGACGCTAGCAGTGAGCCAACATCTGCCGCTCCCTACTGCTCCCCTGCCTCCTCCTTCCTGCTGCTGTTATTGGTGGCTCTGTTTCCCTACTTCCGCTAATCCACTCACCTATCTGTTTTCTCATGTCACTTGACCTATGCTCTCTGAATCTCCTTTTTATGATTCTAATTGTTTAACTTTTACTTGTTGAATCTCCATTTTTTATATTTCCAAGTGAGGTCCAGGTTCTGTTCTTTTATCTTCACTCTGTGGATTTCTATTGGTGCATTCTGTTTTTTGTTTGTTCTACACACTCTCTCTCTTTCTGTGGGTTCCTCTTTTCCTTAACCCATACAGTGTCTTAATCCTGGTGCTCCGTTCAACACTCCCTTGCCTGACACTCTCTGCTCACCAGTGCCAGTGTTCAGTGCCATGCTACACTTCATCAGGTGACAAGTGGAGTGAAAGATTTATTTATTCATTTTCAAAGGGAATGTATTTTTATTTTCATGAAGGTATTTCTTTGTTGATGTTGTTTTGACCACTAGAGACTTTTTTTTATGAAAGATAGTTTATTAGAAAGATGTTTTTAATATATTCTTTATAGAGTGTGAACTACAAATGCCTTGTGTTTATGAGGAAGATTGTGAAGATGTTATTGTTATTCTTCCTGTGCCTTTTAACAGATGCTTTAATGTGCCTATTAAATGATATTGAAAGTGACCAAGGCAGGAACAAATATTTATCAATATTATTGCTAGTGAGAAATTTTAACTAAGATTTTATGGATGATCTATTTGTATATTTTATTGTAAAGACATAGATATAAATTTTGCTGTCCATGATATTTGTAACTCGAGTGTGCAAATGATAAGTCCCACTCACTGTAAAAGCTTTCCCGAGTGTACACAGCATGCTGGCCTGTAGAACCACCATACTGCTCAAGAATAAATAGCTATTCTGCAGCAAGAGATTCCAAACTACATCATCTTTTAATTTCATGCACTGTAGATGATTGGAAGTGTATATGCCTCCCTTAGCTCATGTTCCTATGTTCATATAACCACTAATTTCAGTCTCAGGATAATGAGTACTAATCATTGTCCATTAGTTTATTATATAGCTTAGAATCATTTTAACTCTGTACACAAAATATAAAGTACTTTCTTTTGTGCATCTACAACACATGAAAACTTATACATAGGATTCGCCACCAGTGATACAATGCTGATGCTGCTTAGAAATACTTTGGTTTGACAAGTATGCAGGATGAACACACATTACTGACTCTCATAAACAGATTACCCTTTTCCTCCCATCCCATCTCTCTTTCTCTCAGACACTCAATGCACTCTTTCCTCACATACTGGTCGTTCTCTGCCTCTTTTCTGATCTCTCTCCTCTCACATACTGATTAACACACTGGCTAACTCATTCCTCACACTCCACTACAAATATATGGAGAATCCCCCTAAAATTATTGTTTCACAGGCATAATAATTCAGTTTTTTTCCATCCAGTTTGCTTTTAATTTACTTCAAGACTCTAATCCATATCACTGTCACTGGAACTTTATATAATGGAGTTATGGAGAGAAAAAAACCCGCATGGTATGTTTTGCTGGCTCTATAACTACTCTAAGATGCTTCTCTGGTTTTATATTGCTGGAAAATCATGTTATGGATATATATGTTACATTGGACAGTACCTACATGGTGTCAAGATCCTCTAGTCACCATGTAGCAGATTAGCACCAGAATACTTCCCTTGGCCCTTAAGTCATTTCAAGGCGTCACATCCATACATAGATAGCATTTCCATCCCACTCCTTTCAAGACTCCTAAGTGTTTATACCTAGATGACTTTATAATATCCAATAAACACACATTGTACAGTATTCCACACAAGGATTGGCATATTCAGGTCCATAGCAAAGTGAAATATTGATGGTAAACTGTTGGGAGCAGCATTAGGGGCGGGAGAGGGAGGGAGGGGCGTGGCCTAATATTGAGGGGTATGAAGCCCGCCAAATCCCCCACTTGCGGCCCCACTGAATTCATACGTAAGAGATTTTCCCGCCAAGAATGAGGGTGAGCAGCAGACGGAACGGGACCAAGCTGGCGGGGGACTTCTTGTTTCGTCTCTCTTTGACGTATTACAGTATTGATAACAAGTTGTGTGTGTGTATAACGAGTGATTGTGCCTCCATGGTGCTCCTGTGATAACTGCAGCTCTGTCTGGTAAGTATAAGATGGTGAAATATGGGGAAATGATGAGCAGGAGGGGGAGGCCTGGCTGGGTTACTGTTTTGGTGTTTGTAGGTGAATTTCTTGGTCTTTCATGAGGGTACAAAGGCTCACGGTCATGGGGGAGGCCTTGGGGGTACACAGGAAGGTGGTGGGGAGGTATGGAAGAGACATCAAATGGGTAGTGGGAGAAATTTAGCTCTGAGGAAGATGAGTGAACAACCCAAGCACCTGTTTAATTAAACCTGAATTTTTACACATGTATGAACGCACGCACACACACACACACACATGCGCGCGCACACACCTACCCACCCTATTTAATTACGTATTTTATGGATTTGTATAGCGAAAACTGTATTCTTTATGTACTGTGTGTGTGTGTGTGTGTGTGTGTGTGTGTGTGTGTCGTCACCATTCGTAATATATACATACTTACATAATATTATAAAACATCAATTTTTTTTTTAACATCTCACAGTTCATAGTATGTATATATGCTTGTTTTGTTTCCTTTGAATATATACACACATACAGACGTACACGCACTGTTTGTTGTTTGTATGAGGGTTAAAAGGAAACATTTATTGTGGGGAACTGAAGGAAATGATGTGTGTGAACCAGAGAGAGAGAGAGAGAGAGAGAGAGAGAGAGAATCTTTAATAATAACTTTAGATCAGTGTACTCTTAACTCTCTCACCACGACTATTTTCCAAGACTACAGATAAGATTAGTCTCGTTTTCAGTACTATTTCTCCTGTTAATAATGCAGAAACCTCACTAATCTGTCAATAGAACCGTATAAACACGCTTAAAAGCCCTCGTAACCTTAACTAGAGCCTTTAGAGAATGGTGGAGATGCTTGATAGGGGGCTTCACGAGTCGCAGGTGGTGGTGGTGGTGATGGTGGTGTTGCCCTGTATAGAAAGGATAGCTAAGCAGGGCATTGCCAAAAAAGTCTCTTGTTCCTTTTAGTTTATACTTTTTATTGGGTTTTATTGTTTTGCTTCATAAATTGTTGTTGAAATGGACATAAGCAGATGGATATATGTATGTATACGTATATATATTTGTTCGTTTGTTATAACACTGCGTTCTCTCGCCTGCCTCCCTTGTGCCGTCATAATAATAATAATAATAATAATAATAATAATAATAATAATAATAATAATAATAAAATAGAGAGCACACGGGTTAAAAAGTCATTATATTCGTCCGTTGAGAGAAAAATACCCAAGAAAAAAAAAAAAAAAAAATAACAAGAGCTAATACCAAAGTGAAGTGGACGCAATTACTGACTAGAAGCAGATCCTTGAAGAACAGTGAGTCAGTATGATGAACAGCCTCACGGACGCTTCCCTCCCTAGTGAGTAATGAACAGTAACGGACAGGAAGGGCGGAGTGCAGAGTGAGGCAGAGAGGAAGACTGGTCAGGGCTGAGACACGAACCAGCGAACCAGTGGGCCAGCGAACCTTAACCCTTTCACTGCCACTCGATACATCCTTTCATTAATCACTTGGCGTACTCTGCAGTTCATTCTGGGTCCATTCTTAAGTGTGTAACTTCTTAGACGATTTTCTAGTCTTAAAATCCATCTTAACCTCCCAAAAATGGTGTTGTAATATAGCCATTATCTCATCACCAGTACATTTGAAGATGGTGATGAAAAATGGTTAAGGTACAACACCAATATTATTTCTGGAGGTAAAAATGGATTTGAAGATTCTAAAATTCGTCTCAGAAAAAGCTACATAAGAATTCTGTTAATACTGGTCCTAGTCATTCAACTGGGTATATATAAAATTGCAATATCTGTTTCTTTTTAATCCCTTCTTGTATTATTTCGTATGGCAGTAAGAGGGTTAAGTATTCTCGGCTCCAAACATTCACTGAACCACGAAACTTTCATCCCCAGGGTAATCATTTAAATCTCCCTTTCATTCCCACTCATTAAACTTCAGATCATTCCAGACTTCATTCCATGCAAGATCCATAAGTGACAATTCCAGACTCATTTCACTCAAGGTTGATAAGTGACCTTCATCCCATTCATTCAATCCAAGGCCCTGTATCGACCTTCAATCCAGACACTCGCTTCACTCAATGGCTTTCGTCGATCGTGACTCATTCCCCGAAACGTTTCCACACACGTGTTCATGCCTCCCAGAGTCCCGTAAACGTTTTCACTGACGCAATCAAGCACCCCTGATACCCCAAACGTTGAACAGATGCAAAATAAGCTTCACGAATACCCTAAAAAAAATGTTTTCAAGTAGTCATCAGAAATTATTAAACGTTTTCAGTGAAAGTCACGTAAACCTTCAAACGTTTTCACTTAAGCTATCGGAAAGTCTTGAACGTTTTCATTCTAAGCCACCAAATACCCTCAAACGTTTTCATATAAGCCACCAGAAAGTCACGAACGTTTTCACATAGACCAGCAGAAACTGACGAACGTTTTCACATACGCCACCAGAAATTCACCAACGTTTTCACTTGAGCCACCAGGAACACAAACGTTTCCACTATTGCATTTACAAGTCCACAGAGACCCTGAAAACGTTTCCAGTCACATCAATAAGTCACCGAGGAATCGACAACGTTTCCACCAAAACCGCATCACCTGGAATATAATAACAGTCAACACAAACCATTGTTATGTACACCACGGGAGGATAGCGGTGGCGGCAGCGTTGGCGGTGGTGATGGTGGTTGTTGCTAACACTACGAGCCACAGTGTTCGAATCTCGATATGAGGGAGCTGACTCTGGATTTGCCATCAGAAAGGAGCTCCAGGCTACTCCTCCTCTCCTGCTCCTGCTCCTCCTCATCCTCGTCTGTTCTGGCCGCCGTCCCCGCCTCCACGTCTGACCCCTCGTCGTCATTCTCGGCCTCGTCCTCCGTCATTTCTTTCTCTATGAGCGTGACACTCTCCATGATCTCCGCCAGGAAGCCGTCCATCACCGGCAGTCTCTTCGGTGAGTCGCCAAACTCATCCTCCAGCTCCGCCACAGGAGACACTGCCTCGTCCCCACCCTGGCTAGCCTTGCCCCCAGCGTCCCCTGCCGCCTTCTCAGTCTCTTTCCTCTCTCCTTCTGTACCAGCGTCGTTATCCCTTTGTGCTGCGGTGCCGCCGCCCGCCCCGCCCGACTCCTCCTTGCCCTGCGAGCTGCTGTCCTCGATGTTGTCGCGGCTCTTGTTCTTGGCGCGCTTGCGTCTCTTTGCGGGGAGGATCATGCAGTGGCTGTAGAACCTGCGGTAGAAGGGGCTGGTGTTGGGGGCCGCCTCCCGCCCCGCCGCGGCAGCAGCTGTGGGCTTGGCCGGTAGAGTCTTGGAGGACCTGGAGGCGGCGTGGCGGGAGTCGTCCATGTCCTCCAACGTGTTGGAGCGCTTGGTGGTGAGGCGGGCGCGGCTCTGGGGCTTGTCGAAGGAGCGGCGGCCGCCACTGCTCCTGATGAGGCTCCTGTTCTCCTCCTCGATGTTGAGGGAGCGTCGCTTGTCCTCCACGTCCCCGGCCATGCTGTCCAGGGAGTGGCGCGTGTGCACGTCCCCGAGACTGGACGTGTCGGCCCAGGGGGGCGCCCCTCCTTTGTGCGGCCCCGAGGGATACTGATCCAGGTGGGGCTCGCTTTTGATAACCTCACTGGAGGAATTGAGGTCGTCGTCGTCGTCGTCCTTGTTGGGGCTCTGTGCCTGCAGACACATGGCCCACACACGGCTGGGAGTCTTGCGGCCCGAGGCACGCTCCAGGCTGGACTCCGTCTGGCTCACCTCGCGCCGGTTGAACATCCTGACGAAGCGCGACACTTTGCTGGGCTTGGGAGCCTTCTCGGCCTCGTCCTGGCTGGTGAGGCCGTCCATGCTCAGCTCCTCACTGGCGGGACGGTCCAGGCCCTCCAGACTCGACGCGCTGTCCCGACACGAGTGTTTCTGCTGCTGCTGCTGCTGCTGCTCCCCGTGTTCCACCTTCTCTGCCTCCCGCTCTCCTTTCTGGTCTTTCTCTCGCTCCCTCTCTTTCTCTTTCTCCAGCTTCTCCTTTTCATTCTCCCTGTGTGTCTCCCCCTCCGCCTCTCCCTCCTCCCAGCCATTGATCAGGGTCTCTTTGGGAGGCTGGCGGGGCTCGGGAACCCTCTTCTCCTCGACAGCAGGCTTCAGTGTTTCCACATGAGTGTCCTGAGGGGGCGTTGTGACTTGAGGTGGCGGTGAGGCGTCTCTGAAGAGCTGGGGTGGCTGCGTGGCGGTGGCGGTGGTGGTGGTGGTGGTGGTGGTGGTGGTGTCCTTGAAGGGAGTAGGTGGGGGATGTGTCGCGTCCTCAAGTGTCGGTGATGACAATACTGTGTGTGCTGGAGGCTCAGTGGTTTGTGTTGCGGCTTGTGGCGGCGCTGGTGGCTGTGCTGTGTCGCGGAAGGGTTCAGGCGGTGGCTGGGTTACTGTGGGGAGGGAGCGTGGGGCATGTGCTGTGGTGTGGGGCGGCGGGGAGGGCAGCGCTGTGTCGTGGAGTGGCTTCGTAGGTTGTGTGGGCGGTGTGGGCTGTGTGGTGGGGAGGGACGACGCGCGGGGTGTGGAGGGCTGAGGAGACTTGGGTGAGGGCGAGGTGTGGTGGGGCTTGGGGAGTCTGGAGGCGGAGTGTTGGCCTCTCAGTGGCTTGGCGGGTTTCTTGCTGGGCGTGGGGCGCTGTGGAGGGTCGGAGGAGGGAAGGGGCGGCCTGGTGGTGTCCTGGAATGGTAAGGGAGGCTGTATTGTGTTGCGAAGAGGGGAGGCGGGCTGCGTGGCGTCCTGGAAGGCCTCAGGGGGCTGGGCGGGCTCTGGGGGCGGCAGTGGCGAGGACTCACAGTTGCCGTTGCTGACTGGAGTCTCAGAGGCGTTGTAAGGGATGACCTGCTGGTTGTTGCAGCTGTCTGTGTGTCTGGCGCCCGGCGCGTCCGTGGTGTCCTGGGCGTCCTTGGTGTCCTTATCCCTGGTGTCCTTGTCCCTGGCCACGTGGCGGGTCTCGCTGCTGGGTCTGTTGTCGATCTCCTCGCCGTTCACCTCGCGCTTGGGTTTCTTGAGCACGCCCTTGGGTGGTGGCGGCGTTTGTTTGGCGGCCTGCCTGGTGTTCCTGTTGTTGGGGTCTGACTGGGTCCTGGCGGGCTTGGTGCGGCTCACGGGGATCCTGGTGGCGGCGTCGTTGAGGTTGGTGCCATTGGTGGTGGCCTGTGGTGAGTGGGTGGCGGGCAGCGTGCTGCGGCGGGTCTCGGGGGGCGAGGCGGTGCTGAGGAAGAACCTGTCCCGCGCTGTCAGCTTCTCCCGATTGGTGACGATGTCCTGCACGTTCTGGGGCGTGGTGAGCCAGTCCGTCTTGGTGCGCAGCTTCCTGAGGGACTCCTCCTCGCTCACTGGTGACAGCTTGGGCTTCCTCAGGGACTCCTCGTCCACGACAAGGGTGACCTTTTTGATTCCTACCTTTTGGGCGGCTGCTTCCTTATGTACAGTCTGTGCCGCGGGGGCCTCCTCGGGCTCCGCGGCGTCTTGTCCCACGCAGGGACTGGGCGGCGTGTCTCAGGACTGTGGCGGCGTGGCCTCGCAGGCGTCCATGTTGGACACTCGGAAGCACATGCGCGCCCCGAGGGAGCACGAGTTGGTGGGCGAGGCGAGGTGCACCAGGGGCTCAGTGGGCGGTGACCACGTCTTCTGCTGCTGTTGTTGCTGCTGCTGTTGGAGGAGACAAGGTGTGAGATGCGGCATGAACACACTACATAGAGACCAATACTACCACTATCAAGATCACTTCCCCCCTCCCCTGGCCTGTCCTGCCCCGGCTTCCCTCACTCACAATCTGGTCGAGGGGCAGCAGGGTGACGGGGCCCTGCGGCCGGAACTCAAGGGACGCTGAGTTGACGCAGAAGCGCTTGCCAGTGGGCTTGGGCCCGTCCTCGAACAGGTGGCCCACGTGGGCGCCGCACGTGGAGCAGCTCACCTCGGTGCGCGCCAGGGACGGGTTGCACACCAGCAGCAGCAGGTTGGCGCCCACTGCGGACACGACAATGGCACTCACTCACTCACCGCAGCATACCACCTTTATTATCTATGGCAATGCTCTCTCTCTCTCTCTCTCTCTCTCTCTCTCTCTCTCTCTCCCTCTCTC
>CM035175.1:5472114-5482114 GCA_020233015.1 Callinectes sapidus | reverse complement strand
TCTTGTGGTAGTCCAGGTTGAGGACACGCACCACGCCGCGGACACTCATGTCGTCGCCCACGTCGACGCTCTCCACCACCACGCGCTGCGTCCTCACCCGCTCCAGGAAGTTGCCGTGCAGGCCAGGCTGCTGGAACAGCGGCGTGAGTACCCGCCGCGGCACGCCCACCTGCCGCTCCACCAGCTCCATGGCGGCCGAGGTAGCCGCCGCCCGCGCGTTGGACCGCCTTTCCTCCACCTGCAGGTCCCAGAAGGCGGAGCGGGGCACGTGGGGCACGCCGCCCCCTAGGAAGGTGCGCACGGCGGCAAGGTCAAGGCCCAGCATGTCCGCGAACCTGACGATCTTTTTCCTGCCCGGCGTGCCAGGCGGCGTCTTGCCACACTTGAGGGACGAGGACCGTTTGATTCTCATTTTGTACTCCTCGATCCTCTCAGGGTCAGTCTCCTCTGACGACGACCTCGTGGCGGCTTCGTCGCTGGACGCCTCGCCATCGCCCTCCTCGTCACCTGTGTCCACCTGCACGCCCACATCCTCCACCTGCAGCTCTGATAGTTGCGACGCCAGCTCGGACCCGGAGACGGCTTCCTCCTCCGCCGCCTTGGCGCCTTCCGCCACATCGTCCTCCTGGTCTGGTAAACTCTCGTCGTCGTAAGTGATGACGGTGACGGGCAGCGGGTGGTCCTCGATCTCGTCTGACAGGCGCCGCACTCTCTCCTTGTAGCCGCGGATATTACGAAACTTGCCGGTAAGAATAGTTTCCTCCTCTACGTCCTCTTCGTTGGCGTCCTCCTCGCTATCCTCTTCGTTCTCGTCCAGCGTCTCAATCACCTCGGCGTCATCCTCGAGGGTGAGCTCCTCCCCCTTGGGTGGGAGGTCGGCCTCATCGTCCCGTGCCTCCATGTCGGTGGGACACTCCTCCCCAGAGGTCGGGTAGAGGTGAGGCTCGGCGGGTGGCGGGGGCGAGCTGCCAGAAATAGCCTCCGGGGCACTGCCGCTCTCCGGGGAACTGTTCAGGGCATCCTCCTCCTCCGCGGGGAGGGGCGCCTCGACCTCCTCATTGCCACTGGTGACGGCAGGCTCGTCCTCGGGCCTCGAGGACTGCAGCGTCGCGGGGGACAGAGTCCTCGCGGGCTGCCCGCTCTCTCCCACAAACTGCTGAGTGTTCTCGTGACCTTGGTCGTCTTTGTTTTGACCTTCATTATCGATCATCACACAAGCCTCAACACGGCATGCCTCACTGCCCTCACGGCCCCAGCACGGCCCTCCGTTACTCCTGGTGCTGCCGGCGTCGTAAAGCGTAGGTGTAGCGTAGCACGCGAGGCGACCAGCCGAGGTGCGAGGCACGGCCGGCGGCGTGCCCGGGGCGTGGTGGCACCAGCACGACCCGCTCTTGGCGACTGACGAGGTGACCCACACTGGGTGCCGGGTGCAGGTGTGTGCCGGCGCCCCAGCGCCCTCTGTGCCCAAGTGCCCCACCGAGTCCTTGTGTCCGTCACTACACTTACACTCGCCCTCCCCCAGACCCCCCTGCACGCCCACCACCTCACACTCGCCATTTCGCCTCCAGGCGTCACTGTCAGCTGACTTCATTTCAAAGTCGTGGGAATCTTTCAGAGATGAGTGAGACAAGATTTGCCTGACGGCGCGGAGATCGGCATCCGGAGAGCAGGCGACGGCGTCGTCATCACGGTGGAGGTCCGCCGCCAGGCACAGCTCCTCACTCTCCTCGTCATCGTCTTCCCTGTCGTCGTCAAACATGACGGGCGACGTGACAGAGGTGACACAGCCACTCTCGGGCCTCTCTCCGCCCTCGGACTGCCGCCGCTGTTCCTCGCTGTCCTGCTGGTCCTCCCTTTCCCTGTCCTCCTCCTCGGCGTCGGCCGGGTCGTCGGGGCTGGCCAGGTCAAAGTCGTAGTACACGTCAGAGTCCTGCTCGTGGAGGTGGACCAGGTCAGCCTGCTGCTGGTGACACATGTGGAGCGTGGGTTCGGAGGTCACCACGTGGATGGGTCGCAGATTGGAGCCCTCCAGCAGGTCCACGTGCGGGTCGTCCAGGGAGGAGTGGCGGCACTCCATGGAGGCGTAGTGGTCGTCCGGCCCAGGGTTGACCAGCGATGTCTGTTCGAAGGCTGACGTGCCGCCGTTACCGAGACGCACCTTGGACTGCAGGCGGCGCGCCAGGCCCTCCGCCCGCGCCCGACAGTTCATGGCGAGGAGGGAAGACAGACTGCATGGCAGAGACCAGCCGACCCCTGTCACCTCGGGGCCAGTCCCGCCCCGCTGCTCGGTGGCCACGCCCTCCTCCATGACGTCACCTGTATCGTCTGCCGCCGGCGGTGACGTTACAGTGTAATTCCACCAGCATCTGGAGAGGCCCAACAGGGCGTAGATGCCGGTGGGGTAGGCGGTATAGGTGTCGTGAGGGTCATCACAGCACGTGGTGTCCAGGGAGAAGGGAGAGGTGTGGTGGCGCGCTGGGTCTGGCAGCGGGCCGCCGCCTGGCCCCGCCTCCCCGCCGGCCCGCACACAGTACGTCACTGACTCGCTCGTCTCCACCTGTGGTAAATATAGGCACCTTTACAAAATGTACAGCCCTCCCCTCCTCCCGCGGCACCTGACGCGGCCCCGGGTGGCACCACAGCCACGCTGCCTCCGGTGGTCATCCCTTGCTCGCCACGCCCAGGCACTCTGCTTCCTGGGCGGCGGGATCACCACACCACCAACGTCCTTCCGCTCCCCGTCAGGCGCTGTGCCACACAGCGGCACGCTGACTGCTGCTAGGCACAGCTGCCCTGGGTCAGCGTAAGTCATACTACACAAGCGAGGCGGGCATGCAGTGGGTGAGGTAATCATGCTGGTGCTACCCACGTCTACGGAAGCCTGAGTGGCACAGGAAGGACACGACGGAAGAGAAGATAGGTAAGTAATGGCTTATCAGGCGAACGTGACGCAGTGCACGTTGACAGCTTCCCAAGCCGTGCACGTGCAGTGCTGCGCTGCTCTTATCTACCCTGGGTGATTACAGCTACACAGGCCAGCTACAGGTTATCGAGGCGTGCAATACTACTCCTACTGAGGGGAGGGCGGGTGGCGGGAGGTGGCAAGCCAGGGTGGTGTGGGTGAGCCGCGGGATCATCGCCTGAACCACCCCAACAAACTCTGTCAACCATTGGCTATAGTGTAAAGCTTCATGTAAAGCAAACCTTCCTTTGCCTCACTGTCTAGGCCTTGCTCTGTCACCGCTCACACACCATTCACATTACCAAGACTCCATTTAGTCATCAGCATCATCATCATCATTATCATCATCATCATCAAAATTACATCGCACTCATGGTTTGAAACAACGTTAGCCAGAATGTAAGATGAAGCAGCAAGCAAAGCCTCGCTGGTGCAATTCCTGTAGTAACATCCATAAAAAACTTGCCATTATTAATTTTTACTTCAGAATTTAGTCTAGTTGGGAGGTAGGAGTTGGGAGGGAGAAAGGAGGCGGAGTTAGGAGGTTGTACAAGTTAAGGAGACACAAGTTGAAAATAAAATGAGTTAAGGAAGAGGCGGGAGTGTGGAGATGGTCAGAGGTGCAGCCCACAAACTGACAGAAGGCAGCTTTATGAATACAGATGCCATGATACTCAGCCTGTAATCTTCCTTTGTAAAACTCTTGCCTCACCAACCAGCCCTTTACCCCACACTTGAAGCCCAGCACAACGAGTAGAGTCAAACAGAGGAGGCGACACTCACGGGGCATGGCGGTTCACGCAAGACCCAGCGGCCCCAAGCTAATCCATCCCACGGTACGAGAGATGCACTTACCTCGCCTCTGTCATTCCTCAGCGGGAGTAGCTTGGTTGCACTCCCATGCCCACGCCCACAATACACCACGGGCATTCCTCCAATTCCCGCTCGCCCTCATTCCTCTCCCCACACCTCTTTGGTTGGGGAGATGGACAGAAAACCGGGTGTATTGTGGCGGGCGCAAGTCACACTGCCAAGCATCCACGCCTCGCCACAGTGCATGCATCTGTTGGTACTCGAAAAATAGGTCACTGGTCAGGGCTGGACGTAGCTCACTCAGGCATCAGGATCCCTCTGGTATCCTCTAGGGTTGGCATTACTGTAAGGGTCATACGAGCAATGCTGTGGTTTTTAAAGTAGAGAAATGGATTATGCCGGGGTTGAATTGGTTACGGTTGTGGTTATAAACTGAATAAATTGAATACTTTTGTGATTGTTATGGCAGGCGTTGTGGAACACTATGCAGTGATGTTCTAAAAAGTTGCTGTACAAAATATTGTTCTTTTTCTGAGTCGTAAACAAAAAATCTAACAAAAATACTGGAAAAGACAGTTCCATAAAAGACAAAAGCAAGTCACATTAAAAAAAAAGTTCTTGAAGTGACATCCAAACCAAAACATTGCCACAAACACACTTTCAAAAAAGGCACTGAATAAGCACCACATGTTGAGAGACAAAACACCAAATCAGACACCATAAAAACCACACAACTCCCGGTAAACAGTCTTGTTGAATCTCATAGAGGGATCTGATGCCATGTTTAGTCTTCACGTGTTTACCCGACAACCAGACAACCACGTGCGGCCCTGACACCTGCCAAGAATATCCAGGGAACTAGAAAATGTAAAGAAAACAAAGATAGGAAGGAAGGAAGGAAGGAAGGGGGAGGTGAGAGACAGAGGCAGCCATGCAACACAGCAGCACAGCATCACCACAGCACAGCGCCACAGCCACTAACCCTACGACTGCTGTGGTGAAATCTCAAGCTCAAAAAATGTCTATAACAAGGGAGTGACTTTGAATGACATCACTGACAGGAGGAGAGATGAAATAGCTAAGGTTTTGAATTATTGCAGTTTTTGTGGTTATATTAATTAAATCATATAGTTGATAGTTCCGATTTAAAGCAAGATTTTTAAAGACGCTGTTGTCAAGAGGAGGGGAGAGTGAATATCTGAAATCTTTGAGTATTTGTAGCTTTATTTATGCATATCCTAATTAGATTTAAACAAAAATAGTTAAGGTTTAAAGCGATTCCAAGACTATCGGTAAAAGCATGAAACTAACCCTGCAAATCTCAATAACTTCCACAATACTCTGTTAAACAAATAACCATGAATGATTTTCCTATCGATAGTGCAGGCTGTCACCACCACCACCACTACCACCACCACCGCCACCACCACCATCATGCTAGAAAGCTTAACACAACATCAACTATACTCATTTACGATTGCAATACATCATCACCATCACCACTATCATCACCACCATCATCACCATGCTGCGAGTATAAACAACATCTATTCTTCTTAATGACACCAAATGCAGCTTCATTCAAATACACTAACGAGTCATTTCAGTCATTAATCTACCTTCACATTACCACTGCCAGCCACACATTCATAATCTCAAGCCAGTGAACATATACAATAAAAATACTGTAACGAACATCCTAAAATTAGATTAAAATGATGAAACTCTTGAATTTACACGTTTCTTTTCAAGTTTAGTGGATAAAAAAGTTACGAATTACATTTAATTAGACAGATGGAGTGACTTTATTATTATTATTATTATTATTATTATTATTATTATTATTATCATTATCTAAACTAATAAGCATTGCAGGAGGAATCACACAAGCAAAAACAGCAAATTACTCAACAAACTAACAAATAACGATGACAACAAACACAAGGACGAGAAAGAGAGAGAAAAACAGAGAAAGGGAGAGAAAAAGAGGAAATTAAAGACACAAGGCGAATAAGGCATGTGACAAATAAGGAAAGAAAGGGAAAAAAGATAGAGAAAAATGAACGAGACATAGGATAATTATAATAACAGACAAGGAAAAACAACAAAGCAGGAGGTAAAGGAGACAATGATGATATGGGGGAGGCAGAAGGCAGAAGAAAAGAGCGGAGAGGGGAAAAAATAAAGGAAAAAGACGAGGAGAGAAGGAATAGAAGAAGGAGAAATGCAGAAAAGGGAAATAGAACGAGATGGAAAAAGGAAGAATGAGAAATAGGGGAGATAAGAGAAGAGGAGAGGAAAAGAAGAACAAAATGAAAACAAAAAGGAGAGAAAGAAAGGAATTAGATAAAAAAAAAATGTATGGAAAGGAAACAGGATGTGAGAAAGTAGGAAAAAGAAAAAAAATGGAAAAAATAGTCATAACAGGAAGAGTTGAGAAAAAAATAAGAAAAATGAAAACAAACAGGAAATGAGTAAATAAAATATAATAAAAGAAGAACAGGAAAAAGGAAGAAAATATAAAAAAAATCAGAAAATATATGTTTGAGAAAGAAGGGAAGGAAAAAATATAGCAGAGAGAGAGAGAGAGAGAGAGAGAGAGAGAGAGAGAGAGAGAGAGAGAGAGAGAGTGCCAGGTGTTCTCTGCTCCTACTTACCACAGGGAGAGAGAGAGCAGTGGAGGAAGCGAGGTCACCTGTATCGTGTCCTCACCGCTGTTTCTGCCGCTCACCTGTAATTAAAACGACAGGTGTTAGTAGTAGTAGTAGTAGTAGTAGTAGTAGTAGTAGTAGTAGTAGTAGTAGTAGTAGTTGTTGTTGTTGTTGTATTATTATTATTATTATTATTATTATTATTATTAGTAGTAGTAGTAGTAGTAATAGTAGTAGTAGTGGTAGTAGTAGTAGTAGTAGTAGTAGTAGTAGTAGTAGTAGTAGTAGTAGTAGTAGAAGTAGTAGTAGTAGTAGTAGTAGTGGTGGTTAAACATTAATACAAATCTTTCGTCTTCTTATCTTATTTTTCCTCCTATTTCTCATTTTCTCTCTTCCTTTTTCTTCTTTACTGTCTTCCTTACTCACAGTTCTCCTAAGGGCCAACAAGTGTGCTGCTGCGATTGCGTCCTTCCTTTGTATTCCTTCGTGTTGCCTTTTCTTTTCCTTCCCACAGTAAGAAATAATAATGAGACAAAGGGAAAACGAACGGCCAAATAGGAGTGACTAACCTAATCAGTATGTGTCCCCACCACTATTATGATGATGTTGCCAGGACCCCCCCCCTCTCTCTCTCTCTCTAAGATCTATGTTTAAATTCTATATTCTTTCCTATTTTATGAAGTTTTTGTTGTCTTTATACGTATTTTACAATCTCCATTCTTCTTTTTATTTTTCTAATCATATACCTTCTCAATTAATTACTTATTATTTTTTTTCTCCTTTTTCGAGGGTTTGTGTTTTTTCTTTCTCTCTCTAAGATCTATGTTTAAATTCTATATTTTTTTCCTATTTTATGAAGTTTTTGTTGTCTTTATACGTATTTTACATTCTCCATTCTTTTTTTTTATTCTAATCATATCCCTTCTCAATTAATTACTTATTATTTTTTTTCTCCTTTTTCGAGGGTTTGTGTTTTCTGTCTCTCTCTAAGATCTATGTTTAAATTCTATATTTTTTCCTATTTTATGAAGTTTTTGTTGTCTTTATACGTATTTTACAATCTCCATTCTTCTTTTTATTTTTCTAATCACATCTTTCCTTCTCAATTAATTACGTTTTTTCTCCTATTTCGAGGGTTTGTATTTCTTTATTATCTTATCCATCTGAATTCCTGTAGGTTTCGTTCACTCATTTACTGAACTTAGTGAACGAACAGGGGAGAGAATAGTACAAATTTACAAAGATGTATCACCTCTTCGCGTGTGTCTGCAGTTTCATTTGTCTGAGGGAGAAACAGAGGAAGAAGGAAGAAATAGAGAGGAATGGAGGAAGGAAGGAAAGAGAAAAGAAGAAAGGAGAAGGAGAAATGGAAAAAGAAAGGAAAGAGAAAAGAAGGAAGGAGGAGGGGGAATGGAGGAAAGAAGGAAAGAGAAAGGAAGGAAGAAGGAGGAATGGAGGAAGGAAAGAAAAAGAAAGGAAGGAAGGAAGGAAAGAGAAAGGAAGGAAGGAGAAGGAGGAATGAAGAAAGGAAGGAAAGAGAAAGGAAGGAAGAAGAAGGACGAATGAAGAAAGGAAGAAAAGAGAAAGGAAAAAGACAGAAATAGGCGGAAAGAAACAAGAGAGAGAGAGAGAGAGAGAGAGAGAGAGAGAGAGAGAGAGAGAGAGAGAGAGAGAGAGAGAGAGAGAGAGAGAGAGAGAGAGAGAACAAGGACAGCGACATACACACATACATAAACAAACACACACAGGCAAACAGAAACAGAAAAAAACACAGACACACCATAAAAGAAATCAAGAAAGGTAAAGATTAAATAAAAAATAAGAAAAAAACTCATAAAACTAATCCTTTCTCTCACCTTTTACTTTCTCTCAATCCATTTTCACACCAGAAGGAAACACAGCATTCTTTTTTTTTTCCATTCTTATTCCCAACGTTTCATTTCCTAGAGGAGAAAAACTTACACTTCCTCGATCCTCAGCGGGAGAAGGAGTCTGACACTCAAATACACGACCAGCGAGTGTTTTTTGAAAGAAAGACAGACAGACAGAGAGACACAGAGAGACACAGAGAGAGAGAGAGAGGGGGGGGGAAGTTGAGAAATGACGAAAGACCATCATTGTACTAGAGAGAGCAAAGAGAATGGGAAAAAAACGAGAACAGAGCGCGATGTGGGAGTGAAGAGCTGATGTGGGAGACAAGTGTAGAAGGAAAAAGGAAGAAATAGTAGAGAAAAAGGGAAATGTGGGAAGGAAGTGTAGAAGAAAGGAAGGAGTGGTAGAAAAATGTGGAACTGCAGTGTAGAAGTGTGGAAGAGCTGATGTGAGAAGGAAGTGAAGAAGGAGAAAGAAAAAAAAAATGGTAGAAAGAAAAGGAAAATAAAACGGAAGATATAGAAACATGAAACAACATGATATTTGAAAGAAGAGTAAAAGGATAATAGGGAACAAAAAGAACAACATGGAAGAGTAAGAAAGAAAAAAAAAGAAGAATGAGAAAGGAAACGAGAGAGAAGAATAAAAGGTAAGGAGAAAAAAAAGAAAGGATTCAAAAGTAAAAGTTAAGACAAGAAGGAAAGAAAGATTAATAAGAATGATTGAAGAAATGGAAAGAAAATCGGAAAGAAAGTAAAGGTAGAGGAAAGGACGAGGAAATGAGAGAAAGAAGAAAAGGAAGAAGGAGAAGGTAGATGAAAACTAGAAGAAAAAGAATGGAAGAAAAGGAGAAGAGTGAAAAAGGAAAAGAAGACGTGAGGAAGGAAAAGGGAAGAAAAGGAGAAGGAGGAGGAGGAAAAATGAGGGAGGAAAGTAGGACATAAAGAACGGTTAGGGGAAATTCATCAACTTTTTATCTCCATTTTCTTTCCCTCTCTGTATTTCATGTGGTAGTTCATAAGCTTGTTTCCCCATCTTGTTTCCCCGAGTAGCCTAAAAATGTTTCCCTCTATTTTTCTTTTTTTTTGTCCATTTTTTTCCTTTTCATTTCTCCCATATCGTTGGATTTTTATATCTTTTATATTTTCCTTTCCTTTCCCTCTTTTTCATTCCTTTTTTTTCCCTCTCTCTCAAATGTCTTCCTTATTTTATTTCCAAAAATTTTCATTCTTTTCTTCTTTCATTCCTTTCCTCACTGAGTCACTCTCTCCTTTCTTCTTTTACCTTTTACTCAATATATATATTTTCCTTCATTATCTTAACCCCATAATGTCTTACCTCCCCTTCTACTTTCATCTCTCTCTCTCTCTCTCATTATCTCATTCCCCTTCATCATTCCCTTCCCCTTCTTCCCTATTTCCAGCTGTCTCAATTTCTCTCTAGTCTTCCACTTCCTTCTTCATCTTTTTATTCCTCTCACGTTCGTATCTTTCCTTCTCGCCTTCCTCCTCTTCCCTCCGTCTTTCCTTTCTTTCTTTTCCTTGGTTATATGAAGACTTTGGATCAGAATTTTTCATAACTCCTGGTTCATTAAGTCTTGTGTAATGGTGTGTGTGTGTGTGTGTGTGTGTGTGTGTGTGTGTGTGTGTGTGTGTGTGTGTCTGTGTGTGTCTAAATTCACTTGTTTCTTTCATCGTTATCG
>CM035175.1:5433662-5452656 GCA_020233015.1 Callinectes sapidus | reverse complement strand
TGTTGGGGGGGGGGGTGTCTGTAGGGGTGTGCCTAATTCATTAAAACAAGTAGAATTCAATAATCTGAGCATTACGTCATCAACATTCACTACGCTGCACGTCCACTACACTCAGCAGACTTGAGTATCAGAACGCGACCCATCCATCCTCTTCGCCATCCTTGGAAATAGCACTCAGAGATTCAGAAATAGCCCGGCACACTCTCAGCGTGTCAATATACAACTTCACAACCGCTTGGCTCGATTCAGGTTTGCTTGACAAGAGTTACTGGC
This sequence comes from Callinectes sapidus, assembly GCA_020233015.1. Classification (NCBI taxonomy): domain Eukaryota; kingdom Metazoa; phylum Arthropoda; class Malacostraca; order Decapoda; family Portunidae; genus Callinectes; species Callinectes sapidus. Next base: position 5,452,383 of record CM035175.1, on the reverse strand, counting down.
GCAGAACACAACCGACTAACGAGAAAATTTGAGCCAGGTTTAAGTCAGCATTAAGGATTTCAATAACTTCCTCACGTCTCTGGAAAATGTTTATGTCCGACTCTTCCTCCATGCTCCTGAGAATGTTTTTTAGGAGTTTCCGGAGCTGGTGTGCATCTGCCTTCAGGAGATGAGTACCCGCGTTTGTCTTGCTATTACCGAAGTCAACCAGGCAGACAGACATGTCCCCCTGGCCGTCACCACCGTCTGGGATACTCACTATGATGTTAGAGCCGTGCAGATCTCCGTGGGTGACGCCCCGAGCATGCATGTGAGACAGGATGGTACACACCTTACCCACAGCCACCACACACTCCCGCACCTCCCCTCGCTTCCGCATTACCGACATGGCCACCCCTGGACACCTGCTCATGACAAGGGCGTGTGGGGGGGTGTCAGTCAAGCCATACAGTCTGGGCACCCCCTCCACCCCTGCCAGAGCCCCCAGTACCCGAGCCTCCTCCAGTGGGACGCATTTCCCCGCTAGGGGTTTGAGTATGAGCTGTTTCAAGGCCACTGGTACCCTCTCTCCGCCCGGTAAGCAGAGGGTGGCGCTGTACACGGTGGCGTAATGACCTCGTCCAAGCAATGTCTCACGCTCCACCTGCCGCCACTCAACCCGGGGTGCCTCCCAGTCCTCCGCCGGCCCACCGACAGGACATTCTTTGGTCTTCATATTCGCTGTACTGGTTGGTTTCATGAACTTGTGAAAATATGTATTTCCATCTTTTTTTTCTTTTTTTTTTTCAACCCACACTCACGTTAGCGATATGAGGGTTTGCATAAATATATTTTTGTCATGAAGTTACCCGAATATAACTCTTCAGTCAGCCTTGTTTGGCTACAGTTTTCGTTAATACATTCAACGCGAGAAAGAAAAATATCTGATGACTTATCTATCGTATAATCCTCTTTCTGTTCTTTTATCTTTTCGTCCTCTTTCATCTCCTCCTTCTCTTCGTCCTTATCCTGTTTCCAGATAGTAATAGTAATAGTAAGACCCAAAAGGTATTCTCTTCCTCGTTGTCTTTCATCGATTTCTTCTTCATTTGCTTTTCCTTTCTCGTTTGTCTCATTTCACCTACTTCCTTTTTTCCTCTATTTCATCTATGTTATCTTCCTCGTTTTAATTCCCATCTCCTCAATCACCTTTCATTCTTTCCCTTCTCTTTCACGTCTTTTTTTTTTTCATTTCTGCTTCGTCTTCTCCGTTATTATTGACTTATATTTTTCTTTCTCCTCTCATCATGTCCTCCTCCATCTTCATCTTTTTCCTCTTAGTTTTCCTTGCTTGCCCCTTACCTGCTTTTCATCCTTCCCTGTCCATCAAGCCATCATTTTTCCTTCACCTGCCTACCTATTAACTGCATTTTTCATACGTGCCTCTCTCGTCGTAGTAGTTTTAATCATCATCATCATTAATTTTCAGCTTGAGTGAGTGACATGGAGAGAGAGAGAGAGAGAGAGAGAGAGAGAGAGAGAGAGAGAGAGAGAGAGAGAGAGAGAGAGAGAGAGAGAGAGAGAGAGAGAGAGAGAGAGAGAGAGAGAGATAACACACTACCCAGTCGTACCTTCATCTCTTTTTTTTCAGTCTTGGTTGCTGTTTTTAGAGTAGCATTGTTGGGGGTTCTCTTCCCTCCAGTGTAGCCCAACCAGGTAAGAAATCATTATAAGTCCGCAGTTTATTACCACACCTGTCATTTTCCTGGCTTTCCTTTTATTGATTTTTCCTGTTTTTTCCCTCCTCCTACACCTGCAGATATTGATAAGCTCAGGTAGGTAGGTGAAGGTGTGTACCAGTTCCTGATTGTCAATAGACTCGTGAAGGATCAGGAGCAATCTTGAGTCAGCTGTGCACTGTAGCAACAAGATCAAAGTCAAGGTGTCACGGTTTACACATTTCTCCCTTGTGTATTTTAATCAAGCTGGGTAAGTAGGTGTGTGTATTGGAGATATAGCCATTGTCGTTCACCAGCGCACCTTTAGTGGTATTGTAACAAGTGTAATGGGAGGTGAGGTGAAGCAAGGCCTGACCTCTGTTTTGGCACCGCCGGGGCGAGGCTGCACTGGGCACGGACACCACTGCTTCTGACCTACATATTTTTCCCCCTAATTATACCGGTACTGACATTTGTCTTCCTTCTACTAGGACAGTTACCGTGTTTTTGTTAGTTAGTTTGACCAGAGGAGTGGTGTACAGCATTACAGAAGGCTCCGGAAAAGATCTTTCGGGGTGTTCCTAAAAATTGTGCTTGAAGGCAGTTTTGCTAGTGACCTTTATTCCTGACTCATGGTGATACTGGTCTTTGTCCTTATTCCTGGAGGCGTGTTATAGTATTTTCTTAGTTGATTAGTTCGATTATTTAAGGTGAAGTGTGACCATCATTCGTGGATCAAAGAAGGCCTGTGATAGACAAGAACACTGGGATGGTCTTGACATCAGGGCAGGTGTGGGAAGGCATTACGGTTCTCTGTGTGGGGGCAAGTGCTTGTGTGAGGAAGAGGAGAGGATGAAGTGTTTTTAATTAGTCCTGACTGTAACCATTGTAGTGTTTGAAACACCACACTTATCTTTTCCTACTGTTGTCTCTGTCCACAAGTCCATCCTGACCCTCATTCCATCCACAGATCATTATTTTGACTGCTGCCCCCACCCTTCCATCAAGTCAGGTCAGGTGTGGTTAGATCGTTACATCAGACCTATTACACTTATTTCAAATGCTGAATTAGGTTAGGTTAGGTTACGATATCCTTCTTGCCAGGTTAGGATATGTTCCCAGGCTTATTTTGGGTAGGGTAGGTAATTGTAATGAGGATCATGATACACTTGTGAACATAGAAAACAGCAGAAGGTAGGTGTGGTGTTGAAACTCACAAATATGTCATTCTGGATTTTTACTGAGTTTCCCTGATAGACATTAAGTGGTAGGGAAATAGGCCCCTCCTCCAGCCACTCACCATCCTCTCTCTCTCTCTCTCTCTCTCTCTTATCAAGTAGAATATATTCTCGGAGCATAATTTCCAACAGGAATTATTTTAAGAAAAGTATGAATTATTGTACAAAACTGCAAATTATTGTATTATCATAGTTTGTGCAGATGACAATGATATTTAACAATTCATTCCTCATTAGTTGTTTAAAGTGTTAAATATATCTTCATTAGTAAATAAGTTTGCCTGTGACCAGAGTAGAAGGCTGCACAGACTGGAGTGGTAGGTAGGAAGGGACCAGGGTTGGGGGCTGGAGTAAGCCAGGCAACTAGGGGCCGAAGTGACTTAAAAAGCCGTTAACGAGTCGCAATAGAGAGAGATGTTCACGGCAGAGAAGTCAGCCGACTGGTGCGAAGGCGGCGTCGGCCGCCACATGTGTTTGTGTTCGAATTGAGAGACTGCATTTGGATTGGAGGTGAAACTTTGTTCACCAAATGTGTTCGGATTGGGAAGTGTTTGAGTTACCACTGTATTTTCTGATATATTCCATGTTAAGAGGTAATAGGAAAACTTTTTTCTTCATAATAACATGTTGATTTGGTGTGGCCTTAAGAAGTACAGTAGGTACTGATCAACCGAGTCAGTGAGTTGCAGTAATAAGGTAGGATGGTTGTACATCATTAGGGTTGACAGGCAAGTGTGACTCACCGCACACATCTTCATGCATTCACTATCTGTGCACACCTTAGAAATTCCCCAGATAGATGAACCATTGCATTTTTAGACCATACATTCCGTGTGACATGGAATGCATTCTTTTTAGCATGATGCATGACTATTTCAGCTGCTTCATGAAGTCTGCAGTTCAGGTCAGGAGTAAGGCGATATCCAGAAAGGGCAAATGTGACAGTTGATCTGCCGTCAGTGTTTTCCAAGCATTGCCATTTTCAAACACTATATAATCAATTTTTGCTTATGTCATTGGCTTAATTTTTGTATTGAGTGTCTGAGTTTTACAGAGTGTGTTGCTCTCTGTGTCTGGTTAAAGTCTTGTTGAAATGCTTGCATGTCCATGTTAGGAGGATTAGTTGTAGAGGTCAGCCAGACCATAATGTTGATGTGATTCATTGCTTAATGTGACTGCACTTCTCAAAAGTCAGTTGAAATAAAGCAGACTTTACTGGATTTTTATATTTAACAATGTAATATTTTACCAAGCTTATTTTGCCAAGTTTCATGTTTAGCTTTAATGTGCAATGCTTCTTAAATGATATTCAGTTACAAATTAAAAACAATTTCTCAAATGATTGCTGTTCAGTTCTGTTGAAGAGAACTACTGAGTCATATTCAGTTTTATTAAAGAGAGAAAACTAGGGTGCTGCAGTACAAAGTAATTATAAATACAATATTGGTGATAGGAATGGATGAAGATATTGACTCATGACAAAAAGCATTAGCAGTAACATGAAGGGCAGGAATAAGAGTGTTAGTCAGTTTGAAGTAAGCACAATGTTCCAGAAATGTACTTGTGAACTGGCAGTGGTAACTGTTTCAGGAAGTACTGAGAGATGTTGCGTCTCATAACCCTTGACATGACCAACACCATCCTCAAGTGAGTACGCCTTAGCTGTACACCACAAGGTCAATAGACGCTCACCTCCCTGTCAGCCTTGCCTTTGCCCTCCTTGTGTCACGTAAAGCCTGTCACCCCAACAACTCTCAGTGTTCAGATGACTTGTGTCACATGAAGAAAAATTCACTCTTGAGGTTACACGGACATAGTTCTTTGAGATGTATTATTTAGTTTGTTTAGTGCCTCTAGATGCAATCATTTATGAATTTCTAAGTCATCTATGTTATTATATGTACCATTTGAAGTGATTTATTCAACATGTCCCAGTGCAAGTGTGTTTGATAACTGATCACAATCTGATTTGATGAGGCAATCAAGTAGCAATGATAGTTCTTAGATACATTCTCAGATATATACCAGCTTGCTTTCTTCTATCTGCTTTTATGATCATATGAAGATATACTCTGATACCTGGATTGCCTCAAAAAATACAAAATGCAACATGAAATTATTTTCCTTGAGACAGATTTGGTAAACTATTGCCAACTACAATAATTTATCTGAGTCTAACAAGAGCACAAGTGTCAAGGAGGCTTTTGTAGACTACTGATCTGTTGATATTGTCATTATAAGGTTTCGGAAGCCCCCTGGAGAGCAGTATGCAGCTGTAGCAAGACTCTATGGACTGGACTCAGATCCTCTTAAGCTCACCCAGGCCTTCAGGTGTGTTGTGTGTGTGTGTGTGGTGGGGGGGGGAGGGGCAGGGGGGAGAAAAGCAAGCTTAGGGTTAAGGAAGTAAGACCACATATAGTGGATGAAATAAAGGGGAAGAATTCTGTCCTTTTGTACCTTCATTAAGGGAGTTCACAAAAGGAGTGAGAATATCTTTAGTTTAGATGCAGATGACAAACAAAGATGTTGTATGTCTCTTGAGTTGGAGTACTGACATATTTATTGGGTCATGAACATTAAAGATACATCTATATCATGTGGTGTATCTTGATTGTCTTTATTCCTCATAGATTGAGCTTCAAACAACTTGAAAAAGAGGCACCCAACTTTGGGGTAGGAGGCATTGGCTGGCAGAAGTGGTGGCTGGGTGTGGTGAGGCGCACCTTCACGTCTGCCGGCTGCCACGCCGACAGCTCCAGCCTTGACACCATCGGCCACCACCTCATTAGACATTTCTCAGGTGGAAATGCTTATGACCTCTTTGACGGCAGCACCAGACTGCTGGAGGACATAAGAGGAAGAGGTGTTGTGTTAGGTGCCATATCCAACTCTGATGAGAGGTTGGAAGGTATCTTGCTCCATCTGGGAGTGAGACATTATTTTGACTTTATCATCACCTCTTATGCAGCCAAAGTTGCTAAGCCAGATCCCAGGATTTTTCAGCAGGCATTGTCATGTGCAGGCAACAACATCACCCCCTCAGAGGCGCTACACATAGGTGATGATCTGCAGCGAGACTACCTGGCAGCCCGGAGGTGTGGGTGGCAGAGTGTGTTGGTGTCCAGCCAGCTGCACCAGGTGTGTCAGGAGGCAGGGGTACCTGTGGATGGTGCCTCGATGGTCACCTGCCTCACAGACCTGCATTCACTCCTAGACAGATACACAACAACTTAAAAGATCTATAAGCCTCTCCATCAAGCTGTACTGAACTTAACTGTTTGTTCTGTACCACTGTGGAGTATTACAGTATCATCATCATCTTCATAAAGCACAAAGTATTATAGTAGATATACAACATGTATTTTACATCACCAATGCCTGTTTATTTCCATGTTTTGAGAGTGGCATCAAGGGGCCAGTTGTACCTTGAACACACTCTATCACAGAGGCTTGCATACACATCAAGGAGTGTAGTAAGCTCTGCTGTGAAGGAAAAGCATCCTATATCAAAGAATAATTTTGTTAATGAGCACGCCTTTCATGAAAAAGATAATCATAGTTATGATATTGGTAGGAAGTGTGTATTTAAGAAGAGTAACTTAGCAGACCATTCATGGAGTCTTGGGCCAGTCACCTGAGATCACACACTGGTGGTGGTGAACACACTGGCAGAGGCAGGTATGGGTGGTCCTTGGCCTCTGCCTTGGCTCTCAGCATCTTCAGCACCAGACCTGAAGAGGAGGTGGAGAAAAAAGAGTCAGAGCTCATCATTATGATCAAGCGAGGAATACTTGCCCTGAAGGTATGACTTGCAAATTGTACTCTTACCAATGCAGTCATTGGCTGTCATGTTGGCACATTGTACTCTAAGTTTTTGTAATTCATCACAAACTAATGGAGTACTTCACAAACACTAGTTGTGTTTGAAAATAAAACGTTACTTGATAATCAAAGTAATAGAATATTTAGATTGTAAACATTTTGCAAACTTTTAAAATTGATGTAAGAATTCTATTGAATTCACTGCAGGAGCATGTTGTGAGGAGAGGCTGTGGCAGTTGTTGCAGCTGCTCACCTTCTGTGTGACTTTGCAGAGTGGTGAGTTGAAGAAGGCTGAGCAACTCCTCCACGTGGCCCTCAAGATGGCACAGGAGACCAACAACCAACTGGCAGTGACCTACATCTTTGACCTGCTGGCTAACCTTGCATACCAGAGGGAGGAGTACCCCAAGGCAGAGCAGCTCTTCAAGGATGTGCTGCAGCGGCTCCTCTCAGGTGTGTGTAGTTCATTTGTAGTCATCTGCTGAAATACTGCTGAGCCAGTGTTGTATAGCCATTATTCAAATGACCTTGCCTTCTCAACATGACTATTTTCAAAGGGCCTAGATTTTCAAGAGTGTTTTCCTGTTTGCAATAGAGAAATCTTGTCAATCTGTCACCACAACCATAAAAATATATTATCCATCCAGCTCAATAAGAAATAAATCTTGGTATTGATTACAAATTTGCTATTATTGGTTGAGTTGTGAGTTTCATGTATTTTTATTTCTTTCCTATTGTTAGTTTTGCTTATAAAGCCGGTGGTGTTATTTGACTGTCATGTTTGTACAGTTGGACAGCAATTTAGTCTAAAGTAAGAAGCATAAAGATATAGTTTTTATTATCATATTTACATGAATGCCAAGAGTGTTTTGATGAATGACAGTGCAGCAGGAGTCATGGAAGAGTGGCAAGCAATGTGTTTGTATTCCCATAGGTGGCATGGCAGAGGATGACAATGCAGTGGTGGAGATAAGCCTCAAGCTGGCCAGTGTCTATGCCTCAGTGGGTGACTATGAGAAGGCTGTCCAGGGTTTCCAGTTCTGTATTGCTACCAAGGAAGAAAAGATAAACAAGAAAGGAGAGGCCGCTCTGGATGAAGACACGTTGTTGCTGTGGGCCATGAGCATGGACTGGTATGCTCGCTTCCTCCTCAACCTTCACAAGTATGAGTTGGCCAAGCAACACTTCCTGAAGGCCTATGAGATGAGTGCCCGTGTCAATGGTGCAGGACACTCCCAGACGGCTGTGTTGCTCAATGACATTGGCTCAGTGTGCTCCCTTCAGAAGAACTACACAGAGGCAATAGACTATCTAGAGAGGGCAATCACTGCTGCCCGTGAGGCTCAGAGCTCTGAAATTGGCTCCTTTTATGTTAATCTAGGCACTGTGTATCTTCAGCAGGGCCTGCACGGGGAGGCCAGGAGGTGCTGCAAGGAGGGTCTGACTCTCTCCAAGAAAATGAAGAACAAGGATGGTGCAGAGGAAGCTGAGATTTGTCTTGCAGAAATTGAGAAAGTGATTAAAGAAGAGAAAGTAAAGTAGATCTACATTGCTTCAGACTAGGAAAGAAAAGTTCATTCATTACTTATCCTTGAATTTGCCACCCCTTCGCAAAAATTTAGATTTTATCCGTGAATGGTTGAAAATACTGCTAAGCTACTGTGACATGGCTTTTAAATGTAATCACTTTCGTGGTATTGACTAAGAATAATAATTTTATTTTAAATTAAAAAGGTCTGGATGTGTGTTCATATTGTCTATTCATGTTCCTGCACTTGTGGTGGATGGCCAACCTGTGTGTGACTTGGCTCAGCACCAGGTGTGGCTTAGCCCAGCACTGGACAGCACAAAGCAGCAGGAACTAGTGGAATTATGTCTGAATATGATTGCAAAGAATCTCGTTCATGCCGTGATCAGCTGCATACTTGTGTCGTTTTGTGATTGTTGGCAGCTGACTTGTGATTGTTGGCAGCTGACTGTTACACACCAACTTCAATTCATAATATGCCTTATTATTGTAGTATTTAAATATTCAGGTGATTCTCAATTGTTCAAAATAGATGGCTATGACACATTTTTTGTAGCAAGTGTGTGTTAGGTTTTCATGTAAAGCAGCATTACATCTACACGATTTTTGATGCTGATCAATATGATGGAAATAATATCAAGCTCTTAGTTATCACGCCTCACACTTAGAAATGAGAAAGAAACTACGTAGACTGATGTGATAAGGAAAATGGCCAATTGTTTGAAATGTATTAAGTGATTAATTTTGGTCACTCAAGTAGTATTGAAACATTGAATGATTAATATTGCAGCCTTTGTGTTCATGTCAAGTATTTCAGCAAATATTGCCTTCCTAGGGTTAAATATTGCTGTATGTGCCATATTTTTTTTATTTGCACTCATGTCAGACAGGCAAAGTAATCTGTAGAGAGGCAGGAGTGCTGCTAAACAACAGTCACAGGAACAATGAAGCAGATAGTAGTCTTCCCAGAATCAGCGACCAGCTTCCAGGTAACAATAACACTCACCTGCCAATGCAAGAACAGATATTAGCAGCACTGGATGTTACAATCAGGTTTTAAGATTTTGCTGATTTCTTGTACAATTTTTCTTTTAAACTAAACTTGTAATGATCTTTGATACAGTAGTATTCAGAATTATAAGTGTAGAGAATGCTCACTCATTGCATGTATCCATGAGGCAGTATTCATGTCACTGATCTTTTCCTTGGTGGAGATCAGAGGAGACAATATTATACTACACAAAATTATGGCAGCTCTTGTGTTGAGGATATTATGTTATCTACTACATGTTACTTGTGATAAGCTGTGTCAGATTCCCTCAAGGACAGCTCACTACTTATAAATCAGTTGAAGATAATAGTTTGTAAGTTACAGATAATGTGCCATTCTAGTGAAGAGATATCTGTTGTGAACTTACTGACTAGTCAGAGCTCTGGATTGGTTGTGATGCAATTCAACCTGATTTGTATCATGGGAGGTACGTACTTGGCTTGGATTTATTACATGTACTGCACACACTAACAATTAAAAAGACATTTTTAGTGATTTAGTCTCAAATGCCTAAGTGGTAAGCATGTGTAGGTTGGGTGAGAATGTTGCTTCACAAACTGTATGTGCAAATGATGGTGGTAAGAGATAGTAGGCAGTGGTGGCAGTACATGTACAGGTACAGAATTACTGTAATCCATTGATTTTGTACATCTCATTGCTTGTATGGGGACTGAAGAGGTGGGATATAACAAATGCACATGAGGATTGCACTCACTGATGGATATGACTTGAGGACAGGAGCTGAAGCCTTGTAGTGGCTCTCCTCCCCAACCTCTAGGGGGCAGCTTCCCTCCGTGAGGTTGTCACAGCCATTGGGGTCAGCACCCATCCATGGAATTTCTACCCCAGCGAGGGTTGCTGTAACTTTGGTGGTGAGCTTGCTGCTGGCTTCGTCTGTGATAAGTATGTAATAGTAAATGTGCTGAAATTCATTGAAATTTTCTAATACAATTTATTACTGAAATTTCCAGATACTTCACTAGTTTGTATGTGGTCAAAATGATAGGTAGGTCAAACAATTACAGGGTTAAGAGGTCAAATACTCACTGTTCTTCAAGTCAATGTCCACTGTTATATTGGTGCCCCGGTGGAAGTGACAGGGAGGCACAGCACAGTTGGTGATCACCAAGGTCCTTATGGTTGCAGTGGAGCCTTGCAATGGAGTAGGCAATGCACATTTATGGTTAGAATATATGGAGTAGGTGAATATTTTAACTTACAGCATGCAGAAGAATGTGTCTCAGTCCCAAACAGTTTGCATTTATGACTCAAACCGCATAAGTTGAAACAAGGATTTTTTATAATTTATGGGAGATGTGTCGTAACTCGAGACCGTCGTAACCCGAGGACTCCCTGTATAGTGACACAAATATGTTGATTGTTGTCCCGCCCCCTCCCGTCCCTCTCCACCGTCAGTTTTGCTTACCGTCGTGAGTGGCAGCGCCAGCGGCGGCGGAATGTGAGGGGACGGTTGTGGTGGTGGACAGTGAACGGGCACTGTGGTGACGAACCAACACGAACATGGTGACAATAACCGTAATATTAACGAAAACAGCGTGTGTGTAGCCTCAGTACACATAGGCACATGACGGTGTGTGTGTGTGCGTGTGTGTGGGTGCCTGCTGATGGTGTGACTGGAAGCTCTCATGGCAAGGCACTCGTCTCCAGCAACAAAGGTAAGTAAGTAATTTATTGGTATTACTCATCATTTCATAGTGGTGCCATGTCATAACTTAACATAGGCAACCTTCAGGACAACATATAAGTGAACTAACACCTCTAGATATCTAACCCCAATAATCCAAACCGTCAGTGAAAACAAAAATCCTCTTACCCTTGCCTTTCTCCCAGCCATTATCTGCCTCATCTCTCACTCAATGCAAACTAAACAGATCACAAAGTGGAGTCATAAGCCTAATCTTTTACGTCCATCGTTGAAATATACTTGCAATTGCCTGATTTGTATGCTATGGGGCCCAGTGAGGGGAAAAGGCGGGAGTGTGACGTCACGAACAATGTTTTGAATCATCACCGGCTCGCGCCAAAATGATCTGCCGGTCCCAGATTGTCGACTTCCACTATTATTTATCTTTGCCTCAGATGATTAATTTTGAGTCACAAGTACGGTTGCTGATGATGGTGCGCTTTGTTTTGCGAGTCTTTCATGCTTGTGTAGAATGATGGACGGTGATTTACAGGGTGTTTAGAAATTCTGTAAGTGCAAAAATGTGAACATTTCTACCTCCGGTGAGAATGTTTTATTTATTTATTTTTTTCATTAGAGGTTGTAGTGAAGTGTTTGTGTTTTTAATTAAAAAAAAAAAGTTAATGATGGAAAAGTGTGTAGGGGTACTGAGAAATCACTCACCACAATCGTGTACATTAGTGGCTGTAGTGAGGGCCAGGGCAGCAGCAACAAGAAGCAAACGGAGTGCCATTGTGTAAGTGTTGAGTGTCAAGGGTTGTACTGCACTTATATTACTAGAGTGTGCTTTGAGAGAGTTAACACCTGCTTCCCCTACAGCTGTGTTCAATCCCACCATTGCTTAAGTAAGGTGAATCAAGGTGAGTAGGTCAGTGATGTTACCAAGGATTACGTAGCTTGTCCACAATTCATAAGTTTATAATGGGTCTGGGAATTCTTCAATGTCTCTTTCCCTTCACCTTGATAATCCTTAGCAACCTGATACGGTCATGAAATTTGATGGGGTTTTCAATGTTGTTTTCTTGATTCAAGTAGTCATTCAATAAAAATGCTCTACTTTTACACACACACACACACACACACACACACACACACACACACACACACACACACACACACACACTCAGAGAGAGAGAGAGAGAGAGAGAGAGAGAGAGAGAGAGAGAGAGCCGACTAATAATCATAATCAAACCTGTGACCTTCAAAAATAACCTGTAAATGAGAAACCTAGCGTTTCAAAATTTATGCCAAATAAATTACCATTAGGCAGGACAGCTTCTTCCTGTGTACAGCATAATTTGTAGCAAAGTTTTACAGGTAAACAAGAGAGGGTACCGTATTTCTTCATGACATTATCTTTTCCCATGTGATGAAATACTTAGTGCTGCGTGATCATGACTTTTATATCATTATCATCATTATTATTGTTGTTGTTGTTTTCGTTGTTATTTCCATTATTTTATTTTCATTTTATTATTATTATTATTATTATTATTATTATTATTATTATTATTATTATTATTATTATTATCATTATTATTATTATTATCATTATTATTGTTTTCATTAATATTATTATTATTATTATTATTATTATTATTATTATTATTATTATTATTATTATTATTATTATTATTAACATCATCATCATCATCATCATTATTCTCATTATTATTGGTGTTATTATCGCCCTGTTTTCCTCTCCTTATTAATGTATGAAACAGCACAGGAACATGGCTTTAATGCGATATACTAGTAATATGTTATAATATACCAGCACTACTCGTAAAAATAGATATAGCAAGAGTGAAGTCTCCTCTCTCACTTACGACACGGATAAGTAGACACTGGATACATTAAAGGATTCTAATATGATTATACATTGCTGACTGAAACCTTCCCTTTATAAGCGCCATAACCAATACTAACAGATAGAAATCATTGTTATGGTCAAGTTAGCACAGGTGACGCTCCCCCTCCTCCGTTACAACACCTGTTCCTTTCTCCACTGGCGTATGGACGAGGAGGGGAAGAAGCGCCTCCACGCCTCCACCAGCATCCTTATCGGGTCAACACTCTGGCTGTGCCCTTGACCGCCGCGCGAGGTAAGCTGCTATTTGCTACCTGGCAACTTCCCAGGTTAACTGACCCGCCTGACCGTCCGTCCACCTATACTACTACATATGCCAGAGTCCAGACTGCGTTTACTCTCAGACATTTTTAAACACCTCCGGTCAATAATGTTACTTTTTATAGACGCTTCAACTCCACCTCACCTTTGATTAGCGCGAGAAAAGCGGCTGAAGGTTTTAGCGGGGAGGTGTCAGAGAGAGAGAGAGAGAGAGAGAGAGAGAGAGAGAGAGCACAACGGGTTATGAATGGAACACAGGTGGTGGTAGTGGTGGTGGTGGAGGTGGAGTGTGGTGGTGTGGCGGTGGTGTTACGGGCACGCGGCTGCTGGCTGGGTGGCTGCTGGCTGCTGGGTGGCTGCTGGATCAGTGCAGCTTTGGCAGGTGGCGGGAGTAGGTGCGTCTCGTGCTGCGTGTCTGTGAGTGTGCACGTGTTTGTGTTGGCGTTGTGTTGCGTCCTGGGATATTCCTCCTGGCGGGGCGGGAATCCTGCCTGGCCTCGGGGTCCATGCATCGCCTTCCCGCCCGCCAGTGTGAGTAGAGGGAGGGCGTATGAGGGAGGAAAGCTGAAACTGGCGGGGTGTTTGATGTGTGTGTAGACTTGTACTCTTCTAATCTTCTTTCTGTTTTGTGTTGAAGCAGTGATGTGTTGTTATCGGTCATGTCAGGCAATAGTGGTGCTTTTCCGTGCGTGGTGGCGGCGGTGGTGTTAGTAGTGTTGGTGGTTGCAGCAGCAGGTCTGTGAACCCCGTCAGGTGTTGCTCACTCGGTTACTAAGTTCAAGTGCAACATCCTCCATCACCTCTCCCGCGACGATAAAGACGAGAGCACTGGGAGACTGGCTTGTGGCGGGAACAGAGACATTAAAACTGGACGATAAGGAGTTTAGTTTATATACAGAGGAAACAATAAAAAAATATAAACTAAATGAAATAAATAATGATAAAAATGAGGGAAGAGAGACAATAAAACAGGACAATAAGGAATTTAGTTTATATACAGAAGAAACAATAAAAATCTAAACGAAATATAAAGCCATCTCCTAAAATGGTAAAAATGAGGGAATAGAGGCATTATAATTGGACAATGAAGACTTTAGTTTATATACAGAAGAAACAATAAAAAATCTAAGTGAAATGAAATAAATAAAGCCATCTCCTTACCCAAAACGAAAAGACGAAAACTAAAGGCAAGAAAGACCTTATCGTATATAGACAAAGAAAAATAAAGATAAATAGAAATAAATAGATAAATAAAGTAAACGAGTTGAAGCAAGAGGTAAAGATAAAATATTACTTACTCAGTTACTAAGATGAGGTGATATCTCGTCCACCATCCGGAAGATGGACAAACCAAGTAGACAACAAAGATCTTTTTAGTTTATACAGATTGATAGAGAGAGAGAGAGAGAGAGAGAGAGAGAGAGAGAGAGAGAGAGAGAGAGAGAGAGAGAGAGAGAGAGAGAGAGAGAGAGAGAGAGAGATAAATAAGGATAATTGTTGAGGCATGAGTCGTGATGGCAGAAGACACGAGAGACTGTGATTGAGTTTGGCAGACTGACTGAATGGAAAGGACTGAAAATGACATACCTGATTTAAAAGTATGATGAATTTGATGACTGTTGATATTACTGAAGCTGACTTAGCAGTATTCAGGGAGTGTGGCGGCAGTGCAGTGGAAGGGAGGGGGGTGTGTAGGGAGAGAAGAAAACGTAAAGACTCATATTCTAAAACGCTTCGATGCTTCACCAACACTGTTTCAAAAGGCTTCATTCAAATTAACGCCAGATTTTGAAGGTGTTTTAAGGTTTTAGAGACAGAATGACAAGGTTTCTACATTATGAACTAGAAAAAACACTTAAAAATCCTGCTAATTATCTCTGTGGCCTTAAAATATAGTAGTGATGAGAGAGCAAAGCGTTTCTGAATACGGACCAGAGTCTTTCTACTCCCTCTGTATGAAGTGGAGGGAGGTCATGCAGCAGTGAGGGAGGCAGGGCGAGGGTCAGTGGAGGGAAAAAGAAGGGAGCATTATTAGAGTGTCAGGGTGGACAGCACGCAAGGCTACTGACGAGGTGCCCTTCCCTTCCCTTCCCTTCCTTTCCTCCCTTCCTCCATCACTCACTCCCTCCATCCATTCCTCCCTTCTTCCCTACGTTCATTCTATCCATCTTTCTATTCCTCTCCCTCCATATATCTACCTTCATACCTCAATAACTTCCTACCTCCATCCATTCCTCCCTGCTTTCCTCCGTTCCTGCTGTCCATCTCTCTATTCCTCTCCCTTCATATCTCCCTTCATCTATATTTCCACTTCTTCCTTACTCTTTATCCATCCCTCATTAACTTCCTCCCTCCCTGTTTTTCCCTTCATCCATCTCTCTCTCTAATTTCCTCTTTATCCATGTCTTCCTGTATCTCTATTATTTCCTCTTCTTTTATATATCTCCCTTTATCTATCCTTCAATACCTCTCTCCCTCTCTCTCTTTTTCCCTCCATCCATCTCTATCCACGTCTCCCTCTATCTCTATAATTTCCTCTACTTCTATTTATCTCCCTTCATCTATTCCTCCATTTCTTCATCTCCCTCCACCCATCCTTCTATATCTTCCTCCTTATCTCCTTTTCTCTCCATCCATCTCTCTATAATTTCCTCTATCTCCATATCTCCCTCCAATCCTTCCTTTCCTCATCCCTTTATCTGCTCTCCTCTCCTCCTCTCATCTCCCTTCCTTCGTGTCACTCTCCCCCATCAGTCTCCCCCTTGTCAGCCTCCCGTCACTCTATCCTACCCATTATGTTGCTTGATGAAAAATGTACATGTTTTAGTGATTCGTTTTCTTGATAAAGTTTACGTGGGGAATAAATGTATTTGTAGTTGTGTATTGTTGGTACTGTACTTCTGCCTCCCTCCCTGTTTGTTTGTCATTCTTTTCTTTATTTTTGTTGTTGTTGGAGGGGGAGTAAGAGGGAAGTGTGTGTGTGTGTGTGTGTGTGTGTGTGTGTGTGTGTGTGTGTGTGTGTTTCTTTTGTTCTGTTTCATTAAGTTTGGTCAGGTAATGTTTTTTCTTCTTACTTCTGTTGTTATTGCTATACTACTGCTGCTACTACTACTACTACTACTACTACTACTACTACTACTACTACTACTACTACTACTACTAAACGTAAATACTGTAAAGAAAAACAATAACTTCCTCATGTTGTATGTGTGTGTGTGTGTGTGTGTGTGTGTGTGTGTGTGTGTGTGTGTGTGTGTGTGTGTGTCTTACGTAACACGAGAACTAATAAACTGTTGAAAGAAGACTCACGCAAGCAAGACGACACACACACACACACACACACACACACACACACACACACACACACACACACACACACAGTATACAAAAAGATACCCCTTAATTCTGAACTTGTAAATGTCACTACTACTATTACTACTGCTACTACTACTACTGTCGCTGCTGCTGCTGCTACTACAACTATTACTACTACTATATCATGAGTCACTTCAAGGTAGGAACTGACTCATGACTGACTCACACCTCTCTCTCTCTCTCTCTCTCTCTCTCTCTCTCTCTCTCTCGTAGCTACACCACCACCATGACTACTGCTACTACTACTACTATTGTACCCGATCACCCCAAACCACCATCAGTACTACCACAACTATTCTACTACCACAATCACCACCACCACTCCACCACCACCCAAACCTGTGTTGCAACTGGTACTTCCATGACACACACACGCACGCACGCACGCACACACACACACACACACACACATACACAAGGTTCTATGTTGTGTATTGGGAAAACTGTGTGACTCATGTGCGTGTGTATGTGTTCTGGTCAGGTGTCAGTGTGAGTGTGTGTGTGTGTGTGTGTGTGTGTGTGTGTGTGTGTGTGTGTGTGTGTGTAGCCGCGGGTCACTGGTGCCGTGTACACCCGCTCACACGCACATGAACACCACCACAGCCACTCCGCGCACACACACGCACACACATAGCTTGTATCTGTCCGCACACACGCACACGTACACACTATCACCTCTCTCTGCCGCGCACACACAGATACACACACACAGACCACCGTACACATGCTAAACACTCAATAGTTGTAGTAGTGATCGATAGAGGTGGTGGTAGTGGCGGTGGTGGTGGCGGTAGTAGTAGTGGTGGTGGTGGTGACCGCACGCCAGTTCCACCGCCACCAACCTTACCACACCACCTCTCCACCACACTTAGGGCTTGTGGTGGAGCTGTAGTGGTGGTGTGGTGGAGTATTGACGTGAGGGGAGCCTGTGGTGGTGGTGGTGGCGGTGGTGTGGTGGTGGTGGAGTGGTGGTGGCGGTGGAAGGGATGAGAACAAAGACACTCGCCACTCCCTCACAAACAGGGCGCTCATCTCCACTCCAACCTCCCTTTTCTCCTCCACTATTCCTCGGTGGGGGTGGAGGTGGTGGTCACACGCCGCTCCTCCTCCTCCTCCACCACCTCGACACTACCACCACTACACACGCACACAAACGTACACACACACGTACACAGCCCCACACATACACACACATCCCTGGGACGCTCACTCGCTCCCTCTCTGGCTGGTACAATTTGACCTTGATTCACTTTCAGCCTTCTACAAGCCGCCACGTCGCTACCAAATGTCCTCCACTTACATCATCGTCACCGTGTACATCCCGCACACATTTCTCATCCACGACAAGCAACGGCACACACACACAGAGGCCCAAAGCGAGAGGAGAGAGCTACACTGTCTCTCCTCCCTTATTCCCACTGCTAGACTGAGTGGTGGCTGAGGCAGTTGGCGCTGTGCTGGCGGCCGCTTCGGGGGGAGGGAGAGAGAGGGAGGGAGGGAGGAAGGGAGAGGAGAAGCAGGGAGGGACGGGGGGGACAGCCGTACACACACACACACACACTCACACACACACATACACACACGCACACACACTCTCACACACACATACACACACAACCGCCCCGCCGCCACCTCTGTCTCCCTCGTCTTGTTCTAAGTTCTAAGCCACACCCTTTAACGCACATACGCTCCCGCCACACGCACATACACGCACACACACACGAATTAAGCATCGTTTTATAAAGTTCTTCCTTATATCCAGGTTCTCTGTCGCCGACCATCTCCTCCCCCCTCCCATTCCTCCTTCTCCCCCCACCCAGCCACCATCACTCGCTACCTCTCATCCTCCTCCTCCTACTCCTCTTCCTCCCTCTTCCTATCCATTTCCTCCTCTTCCTACTCTTTATCCTCAACCTCCTTCTCCTCATCCTCCTCTTCCTCCTCCTCTTCTGCCAACAAGTGTCAAGGTACAGAAAGAGAAAGAGAGAGAGGAAGAGAGAGGGAGAGAGAGGCGAGAGCAGGGGAAGGAGGGAGAAAGAGAGAGCGAGCGAGAGAGAGGGAGGGAGAGGAGAGTTGCTGGTGAGACCTGACAACTTTTCCTCGCCTGTACACCGTTGTGCGGCAAAGGTCTACACACACACACACACACACACACACACGTTTCCTTTACCCTA
>CM035175.1:5359292-5418290 GCA_020233015.1 Callinectes sapidus | reverse complement strand
TTATCTCGTCTCTGATCGTAAATACGGAATGGAAGTTGTTGGAGGCAGTGAATTACATAAGTGTTAGTTTGTTCGCCGCGCCTTCCGTGTCTTCCCGGAGCCAACGATTCACATCCCACACGCTACTTCCTTGCAGTATCGATCGATTCCTGCCACTTGGTCCGCTCTGGGCGAGACCTACATCCGTCTAATACTTTTTTTTCATATTTATCGCGTAAAGTAATCAACATATTAATAGTAAGCTTATGCGTGTGAGATTTGTCTGTTTAATTATGTCACACTATTATTGGTTTTCAAGAAAACTTATCCATAAACTTAGTGCGCGCGCTCGCCGAGAGAGAGAGAGAGAGAGAGAGAGAGAGAGAGAGAGAGAGAGCTAGCTGCCTCGTGTTGTGGACAAAAAATATGATTAAAAGAGGACGTGGGCGACATGCAGTGTCGGCCTCATCTTTAAACAAGTTACATTTATGTTAGGCTGAGAGTGATCGAGTTGACACAGTAACAACTTTTGGGTCAGTGCCACCTCGCCTTACAGAAGCAGTTCCCTCATGAAGACAGAATGAGTTCAATCGTCCAGGAACGCCTGCTTATATTGTGCATAACTATAGCAAACCTGGACCGATATTTTGTAGTGAAAAATTAGGTCACACACAACGTCTGGGCCTGCTGGAGGGCGCTGCCTCTCCTGTCTAGACTGCCTTGATCGAGGCTACAGCCATACAGGGGCCGCCGTCTCCTTGGGGCGGTGCTCGGCGCGCGGCATATAGGTTGGGGGTGGGGGGGGGGGATTCCATATGGTTCACGGAAGTTGACAGTTTAGTCAAGAAGCGCCGTATGGTAAACTTGGCAGAGGCACTGCGTACAGAATGTGGTTCTGTGTGGCTGCTTAGTTCCGGGGATTACTTTCTTGTTTAGGTTGCGAGGCAAGTAATGTGTGTGCCACAGTCACCGTGACCAGCTACCTGTCTTGGTTGCCGGTAATTCTTCAGGGGACAGGGGCGTTTTGACATGAAGGCTGCATTGACACTGTTTGCCCGTGTGCCCCCTGCCGCATTTTGGCACGAATCGAAACAAGGTCACACCCCAGCAAGACCAGCCAGTATCCGCCAGATATTAGCACTGTGACACAATGCAACTGTCATAAGCCAAGTTCATCATTCGAATAGATTGTCAATACGTGGATAAAATACCCGCCAGAGTTCACGAGCTCCACATAAACTAGAATATGGAGCTGCAGCGGTTATAGATACTCTCTTTTTTACAAACATGTTGAATATATTGCTTATTAGTAACTTCGAAATGACAGTCAACGTTGTGCGTGTGTAGGGAGAGGGTTGACTCCTGAGCACTGACATGGATAGCACTGTATACCATTATAAACTCTCTCTCTCTCTCTCTCTCTCTCTCTCTCTCTCTGGGGGGGGTCAAGATATGTGTGCGCGACATGTGCTCTACTGTAGCCCCCACACCTCACGTGTTTGTGTATAATATGAACACTTGTGAGTTCTTTCTGGGTTACTTATTTGAGCAGCAGTGTCATGATAGTGAATACTGGTGAATATTACCAAACTACCTTCACCTGCTGGATAGGCAGATAAGTAATTGGACTCTTCAACAAGATGATAGTAGTGTTATCTTCGGGGACATGCTTCTCTCCCTCCTACAAGCCCCGCCACCTGCCCCTGCCTACGTCCTCCCGCCGCTACACCACCCCCAGCTCCCCAGCTCCTCCTCGCCTGGGTCTGCCACATTGCTCCTCTCCCCGCCGCCCTTTCAACACCATTCACTCCTCGCTCGCTATCTCGTCGCCCACAACAGCATCTTCCCGGCCAACTCCCGCTTAGGAATCATTCATACCACACGTCACTTAGATTATTTAATGCTATAAAGATATTTTGGGGCGTTTTATTGGGATGTGGACCTGTGTTATGTAAGGTCACACGATGTTCTGGTTCCGTCTTGCATTTTCTCGAGGCTTAGCGCTGGGATAAAATATTGACGTTTCTGAGGGGGAGAGGGGGACGCAGCCACCTCGTAGATAACTGTAAAGAAATAGTTGCGCTCTCTCTCTCTCTCTCTCTCTCTCTCTCTCTCTCTCTCTCTCTCTCTCTCTCTCTCTCTCTCTCTCTCTCTGAATTTTAATGGAAAGTTTTGGCTTCCTTCTATTATTGATTAATTCATACCTTCCAGTGTATCCTGTTATGTATTGCTTTCGTTGATCATCCCACTGGTTCATCATTATATACTACTTGTTAGGATGATATGATGGAGGTAATCTTTTTCTGTACTGACTCAAAGGAGTGGCAATTAAATGATACTTTTATTGATACTTTTTGTGGCCCACAGACACATCCCCTTTCGTGTAAAATATGAAGTAATAAATCTTTGTATTTCTTTTGTTGTTTCTTTTTCTTGTACCTTTTCTTGCTTTACTGAACTTCTTAATGCTACATAAATAGAGTGAACTGGGAAAACAGGCTCTACACTGAAACACTTATGATTCTGATAACAGTAACACAGTCTATGAACAAACACATTAACCCAGTACAGTACTGTCACATCTTGAGTGGAGGGTCTCTCTTCTAATCCTTACACATCAAAATATTCTGTTGAGTTTCACTCATCATTTCTTAACACTAAAGCATAAAGTCTCAATGCTTTCACCATTCATCCCTTTGTTTATCATCCTTCATGTTATTTCTGTCATTTCTCAACATCATTTTTTATGCTCCTTCTGAAGGGGTACACAACTGACATTGCTCTTATTGTACAGTAGTGCTTAGAGTTCTCCAACTATTTGATCTTATAGTTTGAGAATAAATGGATTACAGTTTGTTTAGTATCTGTTTCCATTGCTGTGTCCAAAGTTAACATGTGAAGTGAATATCTTGTCTATTATAAGGAAGTCTTGTGTATGTATGTTTGTGATGGGGGCAGTCTATTGATGTGTGTGTGTGTCTTCCTTCCAGCTTCACAACCACCACCACCACCATGAGTGTGATCATCCGCCTTCAGAATCTTCCATGGTCTGCCAACGCCCTTGACATCAGGGAGTTCTTCAAGGGCCTCAGCATTCCAGAGGGTGGTGTTCACATTGTTGGTGGAGAATTAGGAGATGCCTTCATTGCCTTCAGGTGAGTCCCTGCATTGTTTTGTTCCTGTGGAACTTGCTGATACGCTGTGTTGTACTACAAGACAGTTATTTCTGTTGGTTTAGTCTATTTAGATACTTTTCCCCTGTCATATACTCATACTGGCTCTCTAAAGTAGATTAAGGGAGAATTTTGATGCCTTGAGGTACTGTTCATTTGAGTAATGCTGTGCTTTTTCTGCAGCACGGATGAGGATGCTCGACTGGCCATGCAGAAGACGGGCTCCAGCCTGAAGGGCATCCAGGTGACGCTGCTGCTGTCCTCACGCAGCGAGATGCAGAAGGTCATTGAGGCAGCCCGACAGCAGGCCATGGCACTGCAGGGCTTTGCACCACCACCAGTCATCCCAACCCAGCCCACACCCACACCCCAGTCACAACCTCAGCCTCCCCCAGTCTCTCAAATGTCTCAGCCCAACTTACCCAATCTGCAGCACCAACAGATGGGTGCACACACCCCATACCAGGCCCACGGTCGCCCTGGTGGTGTAGATGGACCAGATCAGCTGCAGTCCCGCCTGCCACCCCACATGGTGCCACCACCCAACCAGCAGATGGCCCAGCCAGGCTCATCCATGTCTATGCCACCCTCATCAGGGCCAGGCTCTGGTGTGCCCAACTTGCCACCGCCTCCCTCTAAGCCTGGAGACCCTCAGGCTGCAGCCAACTCTACCTCAGGCTCTGACAAAAAGGACGACAAGAAGTCTTCATCGTCCTCCTCATCCTCCAGAAGAGACAGCAAGAGTCGGCGCCGCAGGACAAAGTCACGCAGCCGTTCTCGCTCCAGGTCTCGGGATAGAGATCGCCGCAGACGCCACAGGTCCAGGACCAGGTCCAGGAGCCGTGACCGCAGCAGCCGGAGCCGCAGGCACTCCCGCAGCAGGGACAGGGACCGTGGCCGAGATCGGACCCGCGACCGTGACCGGGACAAGGACCGCAGCAGCCGCTCAGGCCGGGACCGTAACGACAGGGTGAGCCAAGACAAGAATGACGGTTCTGTCAGTGTTGTTGACATCACAAAAGACAACAGCTGTCCTCCCATGGGGGGTGGAATGAACAGTGATGGAATCCCAGGTCTTGGAGAAATACCTAACCTGAAGGGACCCTTGCCTATTAGTCTAGCAGAGCCCCTAAAGAACTCCCCCATCCAGACACCATCACACAGCCCTGCCCCAACATACAACACAGCTGGAGGCATGGGGCAGAACTTCCCAGGTATAAAAATGTTCAATCCTGGACTACCCATGGGATTTGGTGCCATGAACTCTTCAGACTCACCACTCACCACAAAATTCAACGAGCCAATGGAGACAGAGACGGTTGATGACAGTCCCATTGTCTTGGAGGGACCCGATGGCCCACCTGACCCTAGAGGCATGAGAGGCAACATGGGGCCGAGGGGTCCAGGCGATGCACCCAGACCCGATGTCAAAGGAGGCCTCCTTGGCGACGGCCCTCCAAACCAGCCTCCCTTTGGGGTCTTCCCAGGGCGAGGCATGGGCTTCAGGGGCAACGAGGGCTTTGGGTTTGGGAACGGTCCCATGGGTCGCCCTCACCCCGACATGGACTTTGATCCAAGGAACAGCAGGGGAGACAGTTCTGGCCGGCAGCGGGACCCCAGAGACCGCGGCTTCAGGGGGGAAATGGACATGAGGGACGGCAGGGGCAAGGAGGACGACAGGAGCTCCAGGGACGAGTCAGGCTCCTGGGAGTCCGGCGGAAGCAAGAGGGAGCGCAGCAGCCGATGGGAGGCCGTGGACAAGAGGGACACGCTGAACGACCAGTCTGACTGGCACTCCCGTGGCGGCCGGAGGGACGGCTGGAGTGACAGGGACGATGACAATTGGGGCGGGCGAGGGGAGGGCTGGAAGGATGACTTTGGTCGGAGGGATGACCGTGATTCGTACGACGACAACTATGGGTACGGGAATTACCGTGGGAGAGGTGGCCGGGGCATGGACCGGGGCCGCATTGGCCGAGGAGGAAGGGGCTTCAACCCTCGCTTCGGGGGCTATCCTGGCTTCTCGGAGGAGAATGGCGATGATGGATATGGATTCAGGGGAGGGTTTAGGGGCCGAGGGGGTTTCAGGGGCAGGGGAGCCCCTTTCAACTCCAGGGACAGCAGTGGAGAGTGGATGGATGACACGTGTAGTGTTGAGCTCCGCAACGTGCCCATTGGTGCCTCCTACCGTGCAATAAGAGACTTCTTCCATGGCATCTTTGTGCCAAAAACTGGAATCAAGCTTTTGTCAGATGATCAAGGGAACAGAATAGATGTGGCATTGCTGCAATTCTCCTCACCCAGAGATGCTCAGAGAGCGTTAAGGTGCTCAGGTAACTACATCTTTGATAACAAAGTGGAGGTGGTGCTGACCAGCGAGGCCCAGTATGAGACAGCTGTTGATGCAAACCAGATGAAGATGTTCCCTGGCAACAGATCTTCTCAGCCTGCATCAGCAGACAACACTGCCTGGACTGACAGCACCTGTGTGTGTGTGTCTGGTATTCCTTCAGGATGCACAGAGGCTGAGATTGCTCAGTTCTTTGGCCAGTATAGTGTGCAGGATATCATCATAGAGCAAGATAAAGGAAGATGTTTTGTGAAGCTCAGTACTCCAGATGCTGCCCACCATGCTGTCTCCATGCTCAACAATTCAGGTGACAGTGGCAACCTTGTGGTGGAAATGTGTCCCCCCGATGCCATGGCAGCAGCAAACAGAAACAAAGACTCCTCTCCCAACAAGGGCCAGGCAGGAAAGGATAAGAAAAAGGTGGAGGAGAAAAAGCCTGAGAAGATTGTGGAGGAACCAAAGCACCAGCCAATTGGAGCTGACCTTTTGACAGACTCTGTGGTAATGAAGGGAGTGCCAAAGGACACCACGGAGGCCAACATCCGGGACTTCTTCAGCGACGAGGGGCTGGTGCCGGAGCGCTTCCACTTTTGTGACAGTGACAATAGTGGGACGCGTCAGGTGTATGTGATATTCCCCCTGATAGAGGACGCTCGTAAGGCTGTAGGGAAGAGCCAGCAGCAGCTCTCTAAGGTCAAGGTGGATGTTGAACTGATAGCCAAGCCTCTAGTAATGGTCACAATGGGTCTGCCATTCGATCCATTGGAACTGATACGCAAGGGACAGAAGACTGGAGAAACACCATTTAATGCAAAGCCTGAAGGTCTAGCCAACAGTGATAGCAAAGAGGACCCCAAGAAGGACTCCACAAAGAACAACCTCAACACCCAGGAGGACAGCAAGGACCTGATGAGGCCGGAGGAGGTGGCCGCCACTATGGGTGTCACTCCAGACCAGATGCAGGCCTTTGCAGCGCCCGGCATGATGGGGCAGTTCCCCTACCGTGGTGGTGGTGGTGGTGGCATGATGGGACAGTTCCCTGGTGGACCACGAGCCTTCAGACCCTTCATGGCGCGGATGCCCATGGGAATGTCTGGCATGCGAGGACCAACAGACCCCAGCTTTAACAGGATGAGGGGCTCCGTTCCACTGCTGAGGGACCCCATAGTGGACTCCTCTGGCACTGGAGTGGAGGTGATGGGGACAGCCATCACACCAGAGGAGTTTGGTAAGCCAGGGTGTGTTGTCTCCCTCAGTAATGTTCCATACCGTGCCACCACCGAGGACATCCTCAACTTTTTCCGAGAGTTCCCTGAGCTCCGGCCAGAGAACATCATCCGACGGTACAATGAGTTCAACCAGCCGACAGCTGATGCGCGGGTGTGCTTCAGGTCGCCCCAGGATGCCCAGCGAGCGGTGCAGACCCTCAACAGAACCTACATCCTGGGACGGCAGGTCTTCCTTGCCATGCTGTCGGACTAAAGATGGGTGTTTCTTTACATTTTGGGTTCAGTCACAGTTCCTATTTATTCAGTTTTCACAGGATTTCTATGGCAAATCTATTGTTAGTTACTTGGTTATTTTCAGTTTACATTGTTAACTGATGGATGACAAGTAAACTTTTTTTTTTCTAGTAACAGCTGAAAAGAAATGTTACGTTGTGTTATCCATGTCTGAGTACCTGCAATCTTACTTGTAAATAGCGTATAAGTATTAGTGGATGTATATATGGATGATAATTCAATGCTTAACTGCAAATCTTGAAAAGTATTTATAACTAAGTTTGTAAATAAACTACTTTCATATGAAGAAGAATTTTAAACATACCTATTACCTTAAATATTAATTAGTACTTCCTTAGTGGCTGAAAGAAATGGAAAATAGAGACTAGATCTAAGTGGGCCTTTTTTTAATTTGTTTTTGTTGCTCTTGGCCAGATTACACCTCTTACATACAATAAATAAATGGATAGATGGAAAAGAAAAGGCTGTCACATGCTTCTTGTTGGCCAGTGACTAGATGAAGCTTGAACTGTGTGTTGTGTGGAAGAGTGAATTAAGGTGGATTAACATTGACACAACAAGTACATATATAAAGGTTACATCACAGAAGACAAGTGTAAGTGTAATAGTCAAGAGAAGAATTATGGATGGATTGGTTTAGGGTTTTCTTCATTATGTACAGCTTTGGAAGTTGAATTGCAACAAAATAAAGAGAAAGGAACTGAATAGCTACATTGGTATATTGAATGCCATGTATTCCATCATTCATATCATGGCAGCTTGATATCATGCTAATGTGTCTGGCAGCAATATCTATGAATTCATTAACTATATAATATTATCAGCATTATTAGTATCATTTTCCTCCTTTTTCTACTACTACTACTACTACTACTACTACTACTACTACTACTACTACTACTACTACACTACTACTACTACTACTACTACTACTACAACTACTACTACTACTACTATTGTTACTGCTATTATATACTAAAATCCATTATTATAACAAAATGGAAGGAAAGTAATCAAAGAAACCAATTTTAAAACTCCCGCGCTTCTACATCTTCCAATTAGAAACTCGAATACTCTAAACATCACTTATCACATCAAAACTCCCTCAAATAGATCACCCTTAATTTTAGACAACAAAAAATAGTGTTAAAATGATGCCAAATATTAGTTTACAAAATACTGAAGAAAACGGTGAAGGTAACCTCGCCTTGTAAACAAAACAAAACTCTCGGCAACACAAGCATCGTCTGACATTTCTGCCGCCAGCATGTCCAAGGTGGGTCACAGGGAGGTCACACTAGCATAAGGAGGTCACAGTGAACTCCTGCTAACGTGTGTGAGTCATGCACTGGCGAGGAATGTGTAATAAGGAGATGGGACGCATTGATATGAAGCAGCATCCATTTGGTGACTACTAATGCATTGTCGTGGCCGCTATGAATCTCTTGTGTATTTTTGCTGTTCAGTCCAATTTATGTGTCCATGTCATTTATGTTAGGAAATTGATGTTGTTTTATGGATTTTATTAGTATAACGTCATTTTATTGTATTTATCAGTTCTGTTAATGATTTACTAGTGTAGGTATGTAATAGGTAGATTGGGTGAATTAACAGTTATCATTGTGAATTAATGGGGATTTTTTTATATTTTTTTCCCCATGGAGCAGTGATGTTCTCACTTTTATCATCAAATGGATCCTTTCTATTCCAAAAATAATCTCAGTCCCATATATAAACCTCAGAATCTTCAACTATTTAATAATCTTGTGTATGGTAGCTATGTAACTCCAGATTTCCTTACAGTCAGAGATAGCGAGGCAGTTTGACCTCCCGGAGCGGCAGAGTAAGCTGAACACAATGCTGCGGGAGGAAGGGCTGAAGGACGAGCAGGTGTACTGTGTGTGTCGCACCTCAGATGTCTCCAGGTTCATGATGTACGTGAATTGGTGGTGGTTTGGCTTGCCTCACTGGAGCTTTACTGGGTTAAGATTGTACAGACTCTGGTCATTAATCTTCTGACTTTCATAGACCCTTGGTTATGTCAATAAATTGGTCTAATCACACTCAAAGCTCATGGTAACAATGAATTCCAGTACTGAAGGGGTTAATAGTGATATTTGGAAGTCATTATCTTTGAATCCCAGTACTGAAGGGGTTAATAGTGATATTTGGAAGTCATTATCTTCACAGTGTTGTCTTTGAGTTGGGTTTGTTTGCATTTTCCTTGCATTTTAATCATTGTTCCTTCACCTAATGTGTGTGTCACCAACAGAGGCTGTGACAAGTGTGAGGAGTGGTACCACGGTGACTGTATCAATGTCACAGAGTCTGAGGCAAACAAGATACGGAAATTCTTCTGTCAGGTTTGTTAGGAACTTTACTTCTTGTGTCACATATGAAAAAGGAAAATCACCACAGGAAAATGAACCAATGAGAATACTACAGAATAAAGGGGAAAGTTATTAATTGCTTTGTTGTTGGCATACCCAGAGATGTCGACTAAAAGAACCCTCTCTGGAGATCAAGTACAAGCAGAAGAAGCCCCACCACCATGAGCACAGTGACAGCAAACACCACAAGGACAAGGAGAGGAAGGACAGGGAACGGAAGGACAAGGAGAGAAGAGACAAGGAAAAGAGAGACAAGGAGAAATACAAATACGACAAACATTCAGGTGAGTTGCAGGCATTTATAAAGGAATTTTAAGATTTTTAAGGGTCATAAGGATGATTTATAAGGTTTTCATCTTTTTGTCATTATTATTATTGGTTTTATGAGTTTTTATGCCAAAGAACCTGGTAAGAGTGATAGGAAAAGAGATTTAACTTATGTCAGATGAATTTTTGAATGCAGTGTTAATCATTACCTACTTTTTCAGCCTCCAAAAGCAAGAGTAGCAGCAGTAGTGGTAGCAAAAGTAGCAGCAGCAGCAGCAGTCAGCGGTGTGGAGCGTGTGAGGCTTGCTATCAGCGCGAGGACTGTGGTCGATGTGAGAACTGTAAGGACATGGCCAAGTTTGGAGGACCTCACAAGCTGCGACAGAAGTGCAAGAAGAGACAGTGCCACAACTTTGTAAGCCAGTGTGATGAATGAACCATAACCTTTCTATCTTCCCTCTGTAATTTGCTGGTGTTTCAATAAGAGCTGTTACTCCATCTGTATAGCTTGAATCATTGTAATCTGAACCCACAATTGACTTTTCATGTGAGGCAATGCAGCTGTTTTTCCCTGAGGATGAAAGCCGGATTCCCAGAAGAGAGATTAGCAGGAAGAGAGAGATTAGAAGATAGAAAGAGATTAGCATATGGACAGGAGCAGAGAGAAAGAGAGATTTGACAACTGATACAAACAGATCATACAAGCTTTGGAAGGTTTACGAATCAAACATTTATTAGT
Source organism: Callinectes sapidus (assembly GCA_020233015.1). Lineage (NCBI taxonomy): Eukaryota > Metazoa > Arthropoda > Malacostraca > Decapoda > Portunidae > Callinectes > Callinectes sapidus. Next base: position 5,407,869 of record CM035175.1, on the reverse strand, counting down.
GTACCTTTTATACTGACCAGCCTTGTGTGACTCCTCCAGGTACAGCTTGCCCAGAGGCCCAACAAGACCAGCAGCAGCAGCCCCAAGAAGCACCGGGAACATGAGACAGACAAGCCCCCAAAGCCCCCCTCACAGCCCCCTCTCATCGTGAAGGAGGACTACCCCACTGTGCTCAAAGACCGCAATGAACACAGTGAGGAGGAAATGTTTGAGCTCAACAAGAAGTACACTAAAGACCCGGTGATTGTTGAGACCAGCAAGACCAAAGAGAAGGAAGTCAAGTCATTTAATAGGAAAGTAAGTGTGGCATTTGTGTTCGTTTGTGCCAAGTCATGAAGGTTGATGGTGGATGGTGTGAGAAGTGATGTTTTTGTGTGATTCTGTTGGAAGTGTTGGTAGTAACCCGAGATGGATTAAATGTATTGTAAGTCAAGTCATTTAATCGCAAAAAAGTGGAGCCTTTCTCTGTATTGTGATAATTTGTGCTAAATCATGAAAAAGGTTGATAGATGATGTGAAAAATGATGGTTTTGTGTGATTATGTTACCCAGTATATGTCCTTCAGCTTATAAATTCCTGTAACAACCCAAGTTTGAATAGAAATATAAACAAATAAAGGTGAGTAAACAGGATGTAAAAAATTTAGTTCATCAGGACAGTAAAAGCATGTGTTATCCCACAGAAAAAAGAGCAAACACCAGGGATGCGGAAACGGAAGAACCGCCACGAATCAGACACTTCCGACAGTGAGTCAGACGGCGGCTTCATGAGAGCGGACCAGATCATCAGCCGGCAGTGCTTTGGGCCACAGTGCACCAGGCTGGCCCGTCCCAGCAGCAAGTACTGCACTGACGAGTGTGGCCTCAAGCTGGCTGAAGCAAGGATCTATTCTGTAAGTTTGTATTAGTCACTGGTTTGATTGTGGCTTATCCTTAGGCTCACTTCTCAAACTTCTCATTGTTTCATTTTGTTTCTGTTATTATAGAGTAAATTCATCTCCTTCAGATCTTGCAGTCTTTTTTTCAGTATTTTTTAATATATGTCTACTTCTCCATAGGCTCATTTCTCAAACTTAGAATTCATTGCTTTGTTTTGATTCCTTTCTTGTAACCAATCTTCCCTTCCTTCAGATGTTGCAGTCTCTTTTTCAGTAATTTTTGGTATATGCTTGCTTCTCTATAGACTCACATCCCAAACTTAGAATTCATTGCTTTATTTTGATTCCTTTCTTGTAACCAATCTTCCGTTCCTTCAGGTGTTGCCGCAGCGCATTCAGGAGTGGAAGATGAGTGAGTGTGTAGCGGAGACAAAGGACATCAGGCAGCTGGAGAAGATAAGACGGCAGCAGTTAGAGGCAAGAGAGGTGCTGCAGCAACTTGATCAGCGCCACCTGGTGAGTGTTACCTCTTAGTGCATCTCACAATGATACACTACATTTGCAACTGGAATCATCTGACAATATGACTTAAAAACACCTTCATTACTGGGATGCATTTCCATACTTTTTCTTTTTATTATTTGTTGATTTTATACAGCCTCAGAAACTCATGTGGGGATCAAAATAGTACACAATCTGGCCATTAATCTTCTCACCTCCATAGACCCTTCTTAATGTCAATAAAATCATCTAATCACACCTAAAACCCATGATAGAAATATGTCCCATTACTGAAGGGGTTGATGGAGAAAAATTATGTTGGTTCCTTTGAAATACACAGGAATAGCACTCTCTTAACCCTTAATTGTGGCTTTTCATCTAATATTATGGAAGCTCATTTGAATTCCATGCTTTTTGTTGCCATGTGACTCCTACTGCTTTGAATGAGGCACTGAATGAGTCTCTCTTTTCAGGAGCTGGACCGTCTAGTTGAGCGAGGAAGTAGAGCCAGCATTGACCCCAAGGCTGATGACGGTGGGGAGGAGGAGGGTGTGGACAGCATCTACATCTACTGTGTCACTTGTGGCCACGAGGTTCAGGCCAGAAGAGCAGTTAGACACATGGAAAATTGTTTTAATAAGGTAATCCAAAAGAAAATAAGGAAAAAACTTTGTAATACTGTTTTTTAGGGACTGACACCTTAGTGGGCCTTTTTTTACCACTCTTTATTTTTGCTCATTGCCAGTTACCCTTGATACACTAAAAAGGACAACAAAAATTGGTATTAATCTATGTTTACCTTGTTCCAGCTGGAGAGTCAGACCACCTTTGGCTCCATGTTCAAGACAAGGATAGAGGGAAACAACATGTTCTGTGACTTCTACAACTCCAGCACCCTCACGTACTGTAAAAGGCTGAGAGTGATGTGCCCTGAACATACCAAGGCACCTGTAGTCAAGGATCATGAGGTGAGAATGCTTTCTTCAGGATTAATCTTGAAAAAAAACACCTTGACTCTTATTTACCTTGAAGATTTTGTATTTGAAACTGTGAGACTCATACTTACCTTAATGATTTTGTATTTGGAACTATTAATCATCAAAAACATTTAGAATCTGATGAACTTGGTGGTTTTAAGAGTGCTTCTTTCTCTTGCTATTACCTTAAAACTTGTGTCATTGAATTTCCATGTAAAAGAGGCAAGAGTTATCAATGTCTTATTATAGTTGTGGTTGTGATGTCATTGTTTCCTGAGGTGAGAGTAATGGACTAATACAGTAGCATATTATCTCTCCCAGGTGTGTGGCGCTCCTCTGACCTCCAATGTGTTTAATGTGACGGGAGAAATATGTCTGGCGCCCAAAAAGAAGTGTTTGCGCCACTACTGCTGGGAGAAGCTCCGTAGGGCTGAGATAGACATGGAGAGAGTCAGACAGGTAAGCTAAACATCAACAGATCATATACACTCTAGGTTTTTTCAATTTTTACTTCATTGAATTCCTTATTCCTCTGTTTCTTTCATATGACTGAATTGTGGCTTTTACTTTTTTGTTTGCATTGCAGTGACATTCTTTTTTTCTGTAAGTTCTGAATTGTAATATATAACCTAGACTTTCTCCTTCATTTTAGCTTCATTGACTACCTTATTCCCCTTCCTTTCATCTCACTCAGGCAGCTTTTACTTTTTTTTACATCTCAGTGACATCTAAGCTCTGAATTGTCATTTGAGTGTCATTAATTTATTGACTAAAGGGAGGTAAGAGGCTATTTCTTTTATTACAGTGGCTCAAGCTGGATGAGTTACTGGAACAAGAACGCACAGTGAGGCAAGCCATGACTAACCGTGCTGGAGTGCTGGGGCTCATGCTGCACTCCACCTATGACCATGAACTGGCAGAAAAGCTCCAGCAGTCACAGCAGTACCACCAGAATGACCACCAGTACCACACCAACAGTACAAAGTATCAGCGAACCAACAGCACCAGTAACACCGCTGCCAATGCCACGACCGCTACACAGCACAAGCACAGCACCAGTCAGGCTCAGAAGAAACAGCAGCGCCATCACTCCTCACAGCGGTACAGCACAGACCTCCAAACTAGTGACACGCAGCTTCCCAGCGACCACCAGTACCACAGCACGGGGCACAAACACCACCACAGCGACCACCAGTACCATAACAGTGAGCGCAGTAATAAGCAGCAGCAACAACAACAGCCACAGCAGCATCACCACCATCACAGCGACCACCAGTACCACAGCAGTGACCGCAGCAAGCCACTCCAGCAGACGCCCCCTACAACGCAGCAGCACCACCACAATGACCACCAGTACCACTCCAGCAGTAGGGACCAGAAATACCCGGCCAGTCAGCGCTACCACTCGGACCACCAGTATTATTCCAGCAAGAAGCAAAAGTGAGTTCATTTCTTCACGTACATAGACACATTACACCGTTGCCAGCTGTGACTTTTGTATGGAGTGTAAATTAAAATCTTCAGGGATGTATATACATATATTCACTTTATAATGTAGTTTTATAAAGAAGATATCGGTGTGTCCTTCAGTATGTGAAAGTAACAATTTAGCTTTACTTGAAGATAATAATGAAGTATACTAATTAATGTTTACCTTTGGAACTTGAATTTTTGGTGATGTGTAAGATGTGATGAAAATTGTGTAAGTTCAAATTTAGTAGCAAGAAAGTAGAGTGAAGAATGTGTATTTCTCCGCTGGCCTCAAGTCACTCACAGGACACTAAATGTTAGTGTTCTCTGTGACAAGGAGAGGAAACTTACAAAATGTACAATTCTTATCAATGATAAAAAAGGAAGAAAATAAATAAAGTGTTTTCTAAAGGTGACAACATATATTTTCACATGGTATGTCTGGTTACATTAAGCTGCATGTTTGTGAATGGCAGATTCATGCGCACAAAAATTTGTACTTATGTATATATATGCACAATGTTCCTTAACCCACTTTGCAGTGTGGCATATACAACAGCAGAGGTGTCATTCATACCAACAATGCTTGGGTAATACTGAACAACATTACACAAGCTGTCACTTAATTCTCAAACTTCCAAGGGATGGTTGATGTTTTTACCTTCAGCAATATATTTGTATAATATTCTACTCTGCTGTTACAAAAATGCACAAGTCATTAGACCCTACATTTAGAAAAGACAATTACTACAATAAAATATGAAAAAAATAGAAATACTAATGACATTTCAGCAACAATATTTCAGTGATACTGACTCAATCCAACGAAACTTGGAACCCAAGTATACATGCAATACTGAATGGAAGTCAGTGGAATACAACTCCCAAGCACAGAGTCACTGTGTCACAGTAAAGTTTTGACCACCAGTTAAGTCTGAGATCTTTCAATTCTATCTCTTACTACATACTATGTGTGAATGTAACTAAGCAAAATCACCCTCAAATTTCTGCTTCTGTAGGCACTGACACTCCTTACATGATAACTTACCTATCTCACCTAATCAATCTTTCTCAAACCTTGCAGGTAAATTTTATATGAAATTTTAATGTGAGAATCTTAAAGTATTGTGCTGTCACAAGATTTCTTCCACTTTACTTTGAAATGCCTTCACAAAAATACTTTGTGTATGCACTAAAGTATGATTGCCTATTCTAGCAGAGTCCATAACCTGCTCAAAACAACTTAATACATAAAAAAATCACCTAGATATGCCTTGAATAATGGAGACGTTATCATGAAATATTATGATGGAAAATGTCATTGATTAGATGCATATAGGTCACTTTACATTCTCCAAGCACACCCAGCCAGTACCTGAGTGTGGCTCTCCTCACTCTGGCCCCTGCTGGCACCAGACACATTCCTCTAGGCCAGTCCTCAGTACCGTCCCCTGCGGTCGCGGCGGTCCCTGTCCCTGGAGCGAGAGCGAGACCTGCGGCGGTGCTTGCCCTCGTGTTTGCCTTCATACTTCTCGGTGTACCTCTCCCTGGACCTGGAGCGGGACCGGGTGCGGTGGCGGTAGCGAGAGCGGGAGGAACGTGCCAGCAGGTTCTTGAGATGGTGGGAGATGGGTTTGACGTGCCAGAAGTTGCAGAATCCCCCCTTGCCACACTGCCCCATCTCAAACTGGCGGCAGCAGGCCTCTCGGAAGTCGGCGACAGGACAGAGGTCACAGTAGATGGGGCGGAACATGTACCAGCGGTTGTTGAGATCCTCCGCGGCCTTCACGGCGTCCTCCTCGCGACGGAACTTGATGTAGACGTTCCCTCGCAGGTGGTCGCACTGGTTGTCACACACGCACATCTCCTCGATCTCGCCGTACTTGTCCTCGCACTCAAAGAACACGTCCTCAAAGAAATACTCAAACTGCTCCTGGATTTCGTGGTCGCTCATGTTAGCCAAGTGGGAACCGTCTGCTGACTTGGCCGAGTTCTGCTGACTCACGTACATGTTCTGCATCACCACTGTCTGACTGTTGGAGGAACGGAGATGGTGTTAATTTCCTGCTATTAAGTTAAGGTAATTGTAATTCTATACTTATTCTCAGGTTAGTGTAAGTTGATGTGCTTTATATTTCTTTTTAATGGCCAAGGGCAACAAAAATAAAAAGGCACAATTAAATTCAAGACAGTTCGCCAAAAGAATGAGGTAAATGTCTTGAAACCTGTCTTTAATGGGTCCAAGTTATAGGAAGATGGAGATACAGAAGTGAGCTAGGGAGTTCCAGATTTTAGCAGGTTAGTAGGCTGATGCGCTATGTAAATTCAATTCAAGCTGTACATGTGTTACCTGTACTGTGGCTTGTTGTGCTTCCTGGAGCATCTCTCACTGTGCCGGCACGCTCCAGTCTTGATGTAGAAGGAGCAGTTCACCTTGTCCTTCTCTGTGCCATAAATGGAGGCAAGGTACTCAGCGCCTGACATAGACATCTTGCCGCTTCTCTCTGCCTCTGTAAAGGGAGCAACTATGTCTATGTGAACTTCAAGCAACGCTGTCTGTGTTTAGGTAAGTACTAAGTCTATTTCTGATATATTATCCTGTTATTCTTTATTTTATATGCTACTTTAAATTTGGCTTTTTTTTACTGTTATTTCTTAGCTTAAGTTAATTCCTACAAACATATTTTTAAATCTAGAACACATGAACAGATCCATCATCTTATATTTTCCTTTAATTTCAATATATCCTCACTTTCCAAACTAAAACATGAACTAAGCTAAAACATTACACCAACTAAAATAACCTGGTGGGGGTTAATCTAGCCCTGGGGTACTCTATGCACCCGCAAATTCAGTAAATCTTCAAAAATAGCTAGCGCCATTATAATTGATTTGTGCCAGTTACATATGGGGGTCAAATTACTTTGAAAACCTAAACCTTGGGAAGGGTAGGAAAAGCCAACTTGAGACTGGTGTTAAAGTAAAACAATACCAAGTTTAATTCCCACACGCTATTCTTTTACCAGGCTACAACATATAACATGAACTATGACAAGAAATATAAGATTTACTGAAAATTTATCCATACATGACACTTGTTAATGTTGGGGAGATTAGAACCAGCCCCACCCTAGTGCACTCAAGTGGTTGGCCATCCCTTATTGCTAAGATTAGGTAGTCAGCAAGGTAAAGAACAATAAATGAGCCTAATTCTGCAGGTATGCTGATTTATAAAAGAGAGAAATAACTGAAGGAAGTAAATTCAAATACCAGAGATATATACCCCGGCAAACCAAAGTAAGAGTAACAATTCCCAGGACTTATTAAACCATACACCCCATACTTCCCCGATATACAAGAAACCATCACTGCAACATTAACCATCAACTCTATATCACCATAACCAACCCACAACCCACTTCTAATATGCCATTCGTGTCCAGAAACCCAAACACAGACCACACTCGCATATCTCATCAAGTACAAGAGTCAGGTGGTATATGGGGGTGGTTCCTGGTACATTACATGGTGTTGGGCCTATACTCTACCTCACAGGCCTCTCCAGGGAAGGGGAATGTAGTAATTGGTGAAGTTGTGTGCTGGCGTCCCACCTCCTCACCACGCCGCCATACTAACTCGGTAGTCTCGGTCTGAGTCTGCTGGAAACCATTTTATATACCTCATCCCTTCCATAATGCGACGATTTATTTGTTTTGCCTCCCTCATGGTACCCTGTCAACTTTATACACGTGCACTAACTAGGGAGGTTAAAAATTGTAATTGTAATAGTGGTGGGGCTGCGGGAAAGGTTTAGCATCAAAGACCTAACAATATCAAACTTCAGAGAGGAAAGATGCTGGTGAAGGGAGGGTGATCATCATCTACATGCTTGGTGAGGGAGGCAGGGCAGCTGTGAAGGACACCACTAATACACCCCCAGACAACAGGGAGAAGAGGAGATACAGCCCTGGACAGCAAGTATAGTGAAAGCATCTTCTTGTGTCGTTATTTCATCATTAACTATCAACAGTCTCCTCATCACTCCCTGTCCCTCTTGTCCAAGCAGAAGATACTCCCACATTCACAAACGCCTTGCCCCCTTAACTACAAATTTTCAAGACTGCAGAGATAACTAGCCTGGATTTCAACACTGTTTCTCCTATTAATAATCCATAAATCTTTCTAAACCATCACCAGAACCATGAAAATACCGTCAAAAACAAGAGCATCTTCAACTGGAGCTAAAGGGAAGCATTGATGGTGAGAGGACAAAGCGTTGCAGTGTACAGGTCAGGATGGAGGATAAGCTGCCTATCATTGAGGTGACCGGGGACAACCTGGAGCAGGTGTGGCCCTCCCTCTCAAGGGCATTACGGGACGCGACCTTCGTGGCTCTGGACTGTGTGAGTGAAGAACGCTATGTTTGTCTTGTCAGTTCAGCTTCATGTCTAATGTTACAAGTGATGGTTGTGTAGGAATATGGGTAAATTTTTACTCACTAACTTACTGACAGATGGGAAGGGTATGAAAAGCCAACTTGAGACTGGTAAAAGTAAAAAAGATATCGGAATAAGTTTGTTAATTAACCTTAAACCTACAGCATATCCTGATTTTACCCATACTATGTCACTGTCTAATTCCTAGGAATGTGGCTTCCTTAGGCCAACACTTATTGTATTTGGTTCACTGTTTCAGGAGCTGTCTGGCCTGGGGAACAGAAGCAAGATTAAAAGCTTTGAAGTTGACGTGCGGTACAAGAACATGGTGGAAGTGGCTCAGAGTTATGCTATTGTTGCCCTGGGAATATCTTGCTTCTCCTGTAATTCTGTGAGCAGTATCAATATGGAAGATGAAAAAGGTAAGGAACAATTTGTATAATTTTGAGTAAACTAATTGTGTATAAGAGTACTAAGGCTTGATTGTCCTTCTAAAAGTGCAGTGAGAATGGCTGAATAAACATAACTATCATTTGTGTCTTTCTTTGCCGGTGAAGAACAAATCCGCAGTCACGACTACATGGTACAGACGTTCAATGTGCTCACCATGTGCACTGATCCCTTCACTGTGGAGTGTGATTCCCTCAAGTTCCTGCACAACCATGGCTTTGACTTCAACAAGCTGTACGCCAAAGGAATACTCTACTACAAAGGCTGTGATCGCAAGGTACGGGAAGTATGACACATTACATTTTCTTCAATAGAATTACTGACCAATAAATGTATGATATAGTGTTAAGCTAACTTGAGTCTTATTGCTTTTCCAGAATGACAAATCTTTGAGTGTGCGAAATCTCTTCACAAAGCTGCTGGAATACAGAAAGCCTGTCATTGTTCATAATGGTCTGATAGATCTCATTTTCCTCTACCAATCCTTCTACTGTGACCTTCCCAAGAAGAATGACACCTTTGCTGCGGATCTCGACGATCTCTTTCCAGGAGGAATTTATGACACCAAGTACCTGGCTGAGTTCCACCAAGCCGTGCCAGCAAGTTACTTGGAGTACTTATTCAAAAAGATGTGAGTTCTGCAAACTTAACCTTTCCACCACTGGGATGCATTTCATATTTATTCTACTTATTATTTGTCAATCTTTACATTATGCATATTCTGTTCAAGTTTTTTATTAGTTTGAAATGAATGTAACATAGATAACTAGCTTGGTGCCTTTAAACCTTCATTTTCCACCCACAGGCAGCTGAGGAATGTTAATCGTCAGAGGAATGGACAGTGGCATGTACGGCTACGTTTTCCACCGTACCCTAGAAATGCTCCCAACATTGACTGGTACTCCTACCTGCAGATCCTCTCCTACAGGGTGGAGGAGGATACTGACAAGCGGGACCTTTGTCAGAACTATGCTGTAAGTTCATCATTTTATCTGTATTTCTTTGCCCAGAGCTTTCTTGTATTTACTCAAAGTCCAGATTAGTGTTCCTATATTTCCCTTACATATATGAAATCTTTATACTATCACTAGAATCTTGAAGCTACTTGGGAGATGTCAAGTCCTTCAAATGAAGCCTTTGATAACTATTGAGATGAGGCAGAAACAGATTTTACATATGATTTCCCATTTTTCTTTCAGTTTCACGGGTTTTGCAATGATGTTAAGTGTTCCCAGAGCCACAACATCAACAGAGTGGTGAAGGTGATTCAAATGCAAGGAGCCAAGAAGCACGGGGACTCAAAGTACTCGGGTTGTAAAAAAGGTTCTCTGGTTCATGTCATTGAAAACTTCACCAAGAAATTAGAGGAGGGGAAGTCCCATAAAAGAAAATCATCCTCTGGTAATGAGCTCCCTGCAAAGAAGTGTCATTTGAGCTCCAAGGAAACAAAGGAGCCAGAACAGGTTACCAAAGAGTCAAATGGTATAGCAGAGAAGGTTGAGCTTCAGAACCATCGCACTGCTAATGGTCACCGCGCTGGCTATGACGCTTTCATGACAGGTTATATATTTGCCAGTATTGTCTCAGATAAGGGAGCCTGGACGTCCAAAGATGACCCCTTTACGCCGGAGAACATTGGCTTGGCTGATCAAGTAAATAAGGTGTATCTTGGGGGTAAGAACTTTCCTTTCCTGATCAGAACAGGAGCTTATGCAAGTAAGTCTTCAAAACATTGTAATAAAATTGATAAAGTCAGGGGTAGTGAGACCACTCTAAGAAATGTATAAGTATCAGTGTTTAGAAAGTAAATGATGCACAAGTCATATGTTGATAAATGTTTAATGAAAAGTGTACTCAGAACTTATTTTTCTCATAATATAAATACAGACTTTGATCACAGCCTACCTTGGTGAATACATGGTGCAAGAATCTTAATGATATATGTTTTAGTAGCCCTACTCATAATTCCACCCTATCCCCTGCTAAAGGTGAAGACCTTTGTAACAACAAGGCTACAGGAATTACAATGGAAACAAATCCTTCAAATCCCAAACTTGAGGAATGTCAAAAATAGTTACTCTCATATAGAAGTTATACTATTTACTACTAACTTGGACATCAGAGTTGTATAATTGATATGTTAAGTTGTGAGAATGTGTGGAGGAATCTTGATCAATGACAGTTCCTCAGAGTCCATTAGCTGCTGCCCTGTGGAACTTTACTATTACTGTGCCTTTAAGGAAAGTCCTTAGTGTATATAGTACATAGACAAATAGATAGAATTAATAGAATCAATGGTATTCATAAATTAAAGTACTTGACAAGATCAACAATCACTAATCAATAAGTTATAATATAATAGCATCTTTGAATAAGGCAATTAAGTAGCTGTCTTATACTAATGAAAGCCACGTTATAAGCAAATTATCACACTGTTGCCTTACTGAGGAAATCAATACACAGGCATAGAGTTGTCTATCTTATGAGCCCAGGCTGTCAACCCACCAATAATATCCTTAACTTGGTACTCTGGTTGGGACAAGGATGCCTCCAGCTGCCTCACTGCTAACTGAGAGTCATTTCCCCTACGACAAACACAGACCACATTCTTTGTTCCTAAATCTGAAAGTTTCTCTTGGATGAGGTTTATACTTTTTGCCTTGTCCAAGTCTTTCAGAGGAATGTTGATACAGTTAGGTAGGGAACATATTTCCAACTCAACAGGCAGTCTAACATCTATCAATATATGTGATTTGTTTGCCTCCATTAAGGTTCTGTACTCCTCAACTGTTAGCCTTTCATTCCTGTCCAGCAGAGTCACACCCTTGTCCTTGTCTGTTGCTGCAGCTCCACAGAACTGCTCATAGTCAATCAGCTGTTTTATGGACGGTGTTTCCCCACAAATCGCACAAGTGTTCTTCATACCTCGCAGTTTGACAGTGAGGAAAGTCCCCCGAAGACCATCAAACAAGAGTAGTTTCTGTGACAAGGAAGTTCCTACATTAGTTATAATTTTGATGGCTTCTAGTGCCTGTATGCAGCCAATGATACCAGGTACTACCCCCAACACACCCCCATCGGAACAATTGGTCACAGTCTCAGGGGGTGGAGGCTTAGGGTGAATGCAGCGGAAACAAGGTCCTCCCTGGTGGTGGTAGACGGTCAGCTGCCCTTCGAACCTCAGAGCAGAGCCAGAGACTAGAGGTTTGTCAGCCAGCACACAGGCATCATTCAAGAGGTACCGAGTGGCTACGTTGTCTGTGCAGTCCAACACCACATCATACTGCTTGACCACCGCTAGAGCCACATTGCTAGTGAAGGAAATCTCATAGGGAACCACCTCCACTTCCTTGTTGAGTGCCTGGACGGACTGGGCTATGGAGAGGGCCTTTGATGTGCCAACTCTTGCCTCTGTGTGCAGGACCTGTCTGTGGAGGTTGTTCAGTTCCACCAAGTCATAATCAACCAAGCCAAGTCGTCCCACACCAGCGGCAGCCAAGTATATCGCAGCTGGACATCCCAGGCCTCCACACCCGACAATGAGGACGGATGCTGCTGATAATGTTCTCTGTCCGCCGGGGCCAAACTCTGGTAGAATGAGTTGGCGTGAATACCTGGCGACCTGGGCATGGGTGAGAGGTCGCTCCCCAATGGCCTGCAGGTGGTGGTTCAGGATGTCACTGCTCCGGATTGGTGAGTAGCATGCAGTCTGGTGCTGGTGTAACTGGGATTTTAAGTTCTGGTTTTCCTCCTCCTTCTTCTGTAGTTCCTCGAGTAACTTCTCTCTTGACCTCTTCCTTCTTCTGGAGTTCCTCGAGTAACTTCTCTCTTGACCACTGGGTTCTGTCTGTATGGAAGAAAGGTGTGGGTTTTAATGTTTATTGTCAGTTCTTGTCACTGTAATTCATGTTTTTTTTGTGTTTCCCTGCGTGTTACAGAATTATATTGATGCTTTTGAATATCAATGGAGTAAAAAGAGTTAGATTAGCTTAGATTACATCAGTTTGCCTTAGGTTAGGTTAGATTGGCTTAGGTTAAGTTAGTTTTAGGGTTAGGTAGCTTAGAATAAGTTTGTTTGGGTTTAATTGGTCTAGAATATAAAAAAAGACCAAATTTCCCATTTCCTACAAAAGTCTAAGGAAACATGCTGTAATAACCCTACCGCTAACATCGAGGAACACTGAAACATGGGGAAAATTCAGATACACTTAGCTCACTTATTTAACTAATTCCTTCACTCTGTAGATCAAAACCTGGGAAAAAAAAACAACAAACAGATAACGACAGTATACGCCTTAAACACTTACCTTGCGCATCATCACCAGCATCAGTGATAGAATGACGTGCAGTATTTCCTTCACTCATTCTCTCTATTCCTTGATATCTTCTCTTCATTACTACACTAGAGGGCGAAAATTACTCCCTGGTGCTCAGACTGCTGCTGTTTTAGGTGTCATCAAGTCCAGACACTGATAAATGAGATGGAGATAAGGCAACGTGATTTGTTTGTTTAGGATTGTTTGGTGCGCTGTTGTAAAGTCTGAATCTAATTATCTTGATAGCCCCCCCCCCCCAACCAACAAAAAAGCTAATATTAAACAGCTGATTTGATGAGAGAGAGAGAGAGAGAGAGAGAGAGAGAGAGAGAGAGAGAGAGAGAGAGAGATTATCTATTTCCTTTCATTCCTTCCTTTCTTCCTTATCTATTAACCCGCTGCTTCTTTTCCTTCTTTCCTTCCTATTTCTACCCGTGGCAACTGTGACTCATTACTCCCTATCTTGAGGCCTTTATATCGTAAAATCAAGTGGGGAGAAAATAAATTAAGGGTATTTTTACGGTTTTAATGGCTGAATCACACGATTTTAGCATTCAAATGGCTCTAATTGAAGTATGGTGTTTAAAAATGGGTTTTTATCGTATTAGTGACAAATTAGCATTATTTCTACTCTCTTTCCTCTCTATTTTGACGTCTTTGTATGTAGGGACAAAGATAATTAGAGTCTTTTTGTGGTTTTAATGGCTAATTAATAAGATTTCAGCATTCAAAGGATTTTAATTGAAGTGACGCGGTGTTTTTAATATATTTCTACCCTCAAGTGTATGATATGGTACTTGTGCAATGTATAATAATTCTCTCTCTCTCTCTCTCTCTCTCTCTCTCTCTCTCTCTCTCAGGAATACTTCTCTTAAAATCAAATCAGCTGTTGAATATTAGCTTTTCTGCCTCACTTTCCTTATCATTCACCTTCGCTATATACTTTTTAGATACTTAGAGGTACAATGTTGAATAAATAACACTGTAATTAAGCGTAGACATAAAGAAAAGTAGAAAAACTAAAAGGAACATTAGACAATAATTAAGGATAACTAACTAAACACACATATAGAGCACGGGAAACAAATCAGGCATAAATTAACACACGAAAACTGATATTAAGGGAGTTATAGGAGTGAAGAGAGGGAATTAAGGGTAAAAAGAAGATAGTAACACAAGAGACTGTCATTATAGGAACCACAGTGTCATGGCGGACTGGCAGCTGTGAAATATCAATACCTTCACTTCTCGCTTCTGTGTCAAGAGTTTCTGAGGCCGCAGCTCCATTTCACCACGCCTCCAAGGTAAAGCTACAGCCCAATGTTAAAACCACCAATTATCAGCTACCCTAGGCCAGTGGTTGGGGAGAAAATGGCCACATAACAGGACAGGAAGAAGAGAACAATGTTTACCTATCTTGTTTTGGTAATTTGTAGGGTTCATTTTTGCTTTTTTCTCACCACCCACTCAGCTGTCCTACTCGCCCCTTCACCTGCCGGGCTGAAAGGGACGCTGGGACTTCCTGTTCAATGGTTTTTCGTAATATTTCAATTTTCTGCGTCACGAAATAAAAATGACGTGTTTTCGACTTCTTACGACTTAATTAACTTGGTCAGCATTTAAGTTTTCCTTTAATTTATGGTGGTTTATTTTTATTTTTACAAGTTTGGCGTCTGAGGAGCTCGTAATGTCCGGATTTTTATTGGGATGGTGTTAAGAATGACTGGGATATTGTGGGGGCAGGGTGATACAAGGTCTTAACCCACTCAGTACTGGGACACACTTTTGCCACGAGTTTTGGGTGTGATTTGACGGTTTTATGGACATTAGAAGGGTCTATGGAGGTCAGAAGATTAATAGCAGCCTTTTAAATACTAGAGCATTGTATGGCTTTGTGAAAATCTTGTTGGGTCCGTTTATAGGGTTTACAGGCGTGTTTTTCTGTTGCATTTAGCACCTCTAGCTTGTAAATAGATGGTTACTGGTAGAAAATCGATAATATCAGATGTACTAGCAATATAATGTGGGATGGAACCATATTCTTTGTCATTAGGTTAGGTTATCTGGCTGTGTTTATTTGTTTTTCTTTATTTAGCCAGCTTTCCCCTCTTACATATAAAAAAAGATTCTTAATATCTATCATCAAGGAATAATAACAACTTTATTTTGCCCTGTGGACATAGAACATACATACATATACCCCCATATATGGACAAACACATACATACATAGATACACACACCCAATGCAGACTTAATAACCAATCATTCTTCCCCATTTTAGATGTCAGATAAGGAAACATAGAACATACATACATAAACCCCTATATATGGACAGCCATATCCATACATACATAAACACACTCCATACAGACTTAATAACCAATCATTCTTCCCTTTTCTAGATGTTGGACAAGGAAACATAGAACATGCATACATATACCACATCCATACATACATACATACATACACACACCCCATACAGATTTAATCACCAATCATTCTTCCTGTTTTTAGATGTCAGATAAAGAAACATAGAACATACATACATACACCCACTTATATAGACAACCCACACACCCCATGCATACACAATAACCAATCACTCTTCCCTCTTTTAGATGTCGGACGAGGAAATGGAATACAGCGATGACGACTTTGATGCATATTATGAGGAGGAGTTTGATAGGGATGTGGACCACGTAGATCCACAGAAGAACGACCCTGAGTACTTCCACGTGGTCTGCCTCACTGACACAGAGGTGGAGAGGCTGCTAAATGAGTCCGTGGAGCAGCTTTCCAATAGCATACAGGTGGGGGGATGTGGAGAGAGTTATTGTGTTGAAAAGTGTATTAAATTTGCTGGTTTTGTTTTGTTTCGTATTTATTCTGGTGTTTATGTTGGTTTGGTGTATTTTTTAGAGGTTTAGTGTATAGTTTGTTGATTTATATGGATTGTGATTGCTTTTATTGTCTTTCCTTCTGTTGATTTCCTCTCTGGTAATGTTTTTTACATGTTTTGAGAGTTTAGGTGTATATTTTATCTATTCATTTATTCTGGTGGTTATTGGGTTGCTTATCTTTCTCTCAGGTAACTCCATTATCATCAACCTTTTGTATATTTTCATTATTCATTTATTTATATTAGTGATTACTTATCTTTCCTGTAGGTGACTCCATCCTTGGCCAAGCTACTGCTGCACATGTATGGCTGGAACCAGATGGAGATAGTCGCAGGATACCGCCAGGACTGCAACCGGCTCCTCACCACAGCACACATCAAGCCACCCAACCCTCCCCAGCCCAGCACCAGCGCCCACCAGTGTGACGGCGAGACCACCTGTCCTGTGTGTCTGGCACCGATGTCCCCTGATAACTCCAGCCACTTATCCTGCGGCCACATGTTTTGTAAGGACTGTTGGAGTAAGCACTTTGAGGTCCAGATTGTACATGGAGCATCGACAGGTGAGTTTTGGTGCCCGTGTGTGGTTTGGTTAGGAGTGTTTAATGAGAGAGAGGAAACAGGAACAAATTATATTCCCTTGTGACTTCTCTTTTATGCATTCCTTGTATTTGTGTTAGTTTTGTTAGTGATTGCTTGATAACAGTGATATGTGTTTGAATTTATTGCTATTCTAGTAGTAAGAATAATTTGTTGTCATACTAAAATACAAGTCAGAACATAAGGTAGAATTCCACATCATCTCAATTTCCTGGTGTGATCCATGTTGCAGGGATTGAGTGTATGGGCAGCAACTGTCAGGTCCTTGCCCCTGAGGACTTTGTGCTGCCCCTGCTGAAGCTGCCCAGGCTGAGGGAAAAGTACCAGCAATATGCCTTCTCGGATTACGTGAGGAGCCACCCACAGCTGCGCTTCTGTCCTGGACCCAACTGTAACATTGTGGTGCAGGCCAAGGAGTGTCGTGCCAAGAGAGTCAATTGCACTGCCTGCAAGTCTCAGTTCTGGTGAGAGAGTGGGTGGTGTTTGGTGCATTGTCATTGTGTTGAAGGCCATTCATGTGTGAAAGTGTTTGGTTTGTATGGTGTTGTTAATTAAGTTTCCGTGGCATCTTAGGGCAGGTTTGTGATGCTGGACTCTTCCTCTCTACAGTTACAGGTGTGGTAATGACTACCACGCCCCAACTGACTGTGAAACCATGAAGCGCTGGCTTACTAAGTGTGCAGATGACAGTGAAACAGCCAACTATATCAGCGCACACACCAAAGATGTGAGTGCTATCCTTTGCTTATCAAGGGAACACTATGAAATGAGTGTGTGTGTGTGTGTATGTTCCATCACCAAGCCAGTCTATCAACTAATGAACTAATGCTTTCCTCTGTTGTTCTGTCTCCAGTGTCCCAAGTGCCACATCTGTATAGAGAAGAATGGCGGCTGTAACCACATGCAGTGCTGCAACTGTAAGCATGACTTCTGCTGGATGTGTCTGGGCTGCTGGAAGACTCACGGCTCTGAGTATTACGAGTGCTCCCGCTACAAGGAGAACCCAAACATTGCCCATGAGTCAGCCCACGCCCAGGCCAGGGAGGCTCTCAAGAAGTACCTCCATTACTATGAACGAGTCAGTGTTGGGAGTTTGTACTTTCATTGATCTATGTTAAGGATCTTGGCATGACAGATGAATTGAATTGCAATCATTTGACTAGCTGGTTAAGTATGGCCTGCCTCTACCACTGTTCTGCATCTTGGGAAGCAGAGGATATCATTAACAGTGACAAATAATGAGGCAAGTTTCCCTTTCAGTGGGAGAACCATAGCAAGTCTCTGAAGCTGGAGGAGGAGACGCTGGCCAAGATCCGTGAGAGGATTCAGGAGAAGGTGATGGCTGGCACTGGCACCTGGATTGACTGGCAGTACCTCCTGGATGCTGCTGCCCTCCTGGCCCGCTGCCGCTACACCCTGCAGAACACCTATCCATTTGCCTACTACCTGGAGTCTGGGCCAAGGAAGGACCTGGTGAGCTTGCTGATAGGGTTGTGGAGAGAGAGTCTTTATTGTGTTACCTGTCTTTATCTATCATACATCTAATTTTGACAAATGAATGATCCTAGCTGTTATTTCTGCTTATGTCCACTTATTTTGCCTCAGTGAAATTTATTGTTAATGTTATAGCTTAAGGTGTCTGTCTTAACCAGGTGTTCCTTCACCCCAGTTTGAGTACCAGCAGGCCCAGCTTGAGGCAGAGATAGAAAACCTGTCCTGGAAGATTGAACGTGCAGAGATGACTGACAGGGGAGAATTGGAAAACCAGATGGACATTGTGGAGAAGCGGAGAACCACCCTGCTGACAGACTTCCAGCAGGGATGATGGGGGCTGCGGAAGTAGTGTTGGCCTCCACTTAATACCTCCCTCCCTCCCTCCCTCACTGAGTGCTGGTGTGGCCTCGGGCAGCCTCTGGTCACGCTGGGGAGAGACTACAGCTTCTTACCTTTAGAGGATGCTGGGTAGACAGTGTTTGGTTTTGAGTTTGTTTTATCCCTATTTATTTATATTGTTTTGTCCTGTTACTTGATAGACTCCTTATTTCTCCAGTGCGTCTCACGGAGCGGACAGTCGCTCGGCCGTGGTGGCGTTGGGAGTTGATCGGTGGTGCGTGTCATGTGGATAGCTTGTGGCAATGTGTTGATATTACTTAATGACTTGCCAGAGGTTTGAGCTGTGTGGCCTGAACAAAAACTGGGGGACTGTGCCACACCCAACACACTGAATTGTTATCGGCGTTACTTTATCTCAATTATCGTCTTTCTTGTTGCTTGTTCCATTAGTGCAGCAGCTGTAGCAGGTGGAGGTGTGTGTGGGCCCTCAGTGGCCCCTGGGCGTGGTGAGTCGTGGGGTGGCCATCACCGCCGTCATCAGTTAGTAGTTGTGGACTCTTATGCAACTCTGTCTTGGATCAGTGTATGTATGTATGTATGTAAATATGTATACTGTATATATAAATACAGTTTGTGGCAACCCATAGTCAACGTCAACTGACAAGTGACCCTCTGCAGGTTAGGTCAGCACATACTAAGGTCACCATTTAATTCCTTATGCAAATGCAGTGCTAATCAGTGATCAGTTTTGCTTTGTCACAGCAATCCTGGTAGGTATCATTTGGAAAGGCAGCAAGACCTGTATTGACAGTGACAACTTCCATTTTGTTGCTTGAGTCTTCGTTGTGTCTGCCGGAAAGACTGGGAGCATTTCTTCCTTCGTCTTCTGTGACTTCCAGGCAATCTTGCATGTGCAATTGAGTAGGCATATTTGGTATGCATGAAGTTATGACAATTTTTTTGTGGTTTGAGGTTTGAAGGTATTTTGCAGATTCAGACTTTGTTATATATATATATTTTTTGCATTGTAATAGACATGACATTTTTTGACAGGAAGTTATGTGTGTATTTGTAGTTCATTGTTTCTTGTGTATGCATCTGTTGTACTCTGAATGAATGAGATCTTGCGCCATGCCTGGCAATGTGTGTGTGTTTGCGTGTGTGTGTGAGCATTCATGCGTGAGTGCGTGTATACATGAATGTGGGGTGCATGTGCTTGAGTATAAGTCTGTGTGTGTGTACATGTGAGTGTGGGTGTGTGTGTGTATGTGTGCACCTGCCCATGCATGTGCATGCATATAGGTCTGAAATTTGCAAGGATCTGCATCAAACAGGAATGAATGTTTCCAAAGTGGTTCAGAAAGTACTATATCCATCATCTAAGCTTTAAATTAACCATAGAAGTCAATAAGTAGCATTACTACTCAAAGTTCTCACTTAGAGGACAGGATTGGAAAACTGCACAATCTAATTCCATTTCTTTCTCAATAAATCTTGTGTGAAAATAGTGATGAGCAATATTTTCACTGCCATGTGAGGTGATGTGAAAGTTTGTTATTCTTCCACATTGACTGTTTCTGAGCCACTTTGTCAGCCGGTGTTGGTCAAGGTGCCAGTTCCAGATGGAGTCAATTTCAGGGCATTTCATTTTATACCACCGTTGTGATAATAAAAGGAATAATATTGCTTCTACTTTTCTCAAATATCCTTAGTATTTCCTCAGGGGAAGCAGGAACAGTAAGTCTGGAGTAAGGGAACAGAAAGACAGCTGTGAAGAGTGAGTATGGAGTGGCTGGTGAAAATTAAGGCTCAGTATTTTCAGAAACAAATTCCATAAAAAAACAACGTCATTCTAGTAAGCAATACACGTAAAAAGAAGTAAATGAAGAACGGTGTACTGCAAGGTGAAGATTTATCCCTTGAAATATCTAACTAGTTGTAAAAGAGTAAATTAAATTGAAGCCATCATTATGTAACTCGAGTAGCCCTTTAAATCCCGAGGAACGCTTCATTACCCGTATCTCATGACGTTATCCCTCTCTCCCCTCTCCCTCCACAGCCTCACAGGAAGTCAGAGTGAGCAATGGTTATAAAAAGGAATGCCGAGCACGTGGGATTTAAAATACGCGGTGGAGTGACTCACACCTTCCTGAGTGTTTCCTCCCATGATGCACCGCGAGATAAAATGGCGGCGTGAGGACTGAGAACACCTTTCCTCGGGCATTCTGGACAAATTTAATACCCTCAGTCCAGATATTTAACAGTGAAACCCCCGCGAGACTATAAGTGAGCGCCCCGCCTGCCCCTGGAACACCGCCGTCGAGGGTCCGCGCAGTGCCCCACCTTCCACAGTGACGGGTGACGGGTTGAGTGGGTGACGGGATCCACCCAAACACAGCTGACTGCACAATATAATGACGGGCTGATCACTTAGTGCTGCACAGTCGTCCCAAAGCCGCCAGAATGTCCGGGGAGCCAATAGATAAAGGGAACGAGGACTCCATTAAGGTTGTAGCCAGATTCCGGCCTCTCAATGACTCGGAGGAACGGGCTGGGTCAAAGTTCATCGTTGCATTCCCGCAAAACAAAGATGACCAGCTAGTCAGCATTGGGGTGAGTATCTCCTGACGCCCCTGTAAACACCCTGGGGAGTAATGGGGGTCGTGGGTCTTTGTTTGTGTGTGGGTGGGGGGAGGGGGGTGTCTTTCCTGACCTTTGTGTGTGAGGGGGAGGGGGAGGACGTGAGTGTGGGTGGAGCCGGGTGGGTTCTGCCTTTATGGGTGGGTATGGGACCTTTCCCTCTCTCTGATTATGGGGGAGATACCACCATGACCTTGTTCTATGGGGAGGGAGGTGGGTATGGGTATGGGTAGTGACCTCTGGGAAGGGGGAAGGAGGGGGAGTTATCGTGAGCTTTCATTGTGGGGAGGGGGGAGGAGAGGGGGCACGGTAAAGGAAAGGGAAGTGGTTTTGTTGACCTTGTTACCTTTGCAGGAATGGAGGAGGCTTCATGGCCTTAATCCAAGTTTCCAGGCCATGTCTCAGGAAAGGAGAGGATGATATATTTCTATGTATTTCATCACATATTTGATGACTTTGAATGGTTCATGTCTCAGCTCATGCATGGTTCCAATTATTCATACTTTTCCTACTTTTCAGAAAATAACATTATACCTTAAAGGTTAATTGATATGTATTGCTATGTCTGACAGGGACATTATGTAATAAGGAAGGTGTAGGTAAGATAATCAGGGTTAGTAATTAGACCATAATAAGTACAAGGTTTTTTGTTTCATTAGTTAGGTTAGTTGGGTGATATAGATGAAATTATCCCATAAGTTAGTAATAGATAACCTGGATAAAGTTAATCAGTTTGTTTTAGATTGAGTCAGTATGGAGGTGTAAAAGAATGTTGGTTACATCTATGTTTTAGATTCAGAATTAGTATGGCAGCATGAAAGAATATTTAGTACATTTATGGTGAAGGATGACAGAGCAACAGGTTTAGTGTATGTTTTATGCAGTAGTTGTATTGCAGCTTGCCTTATTCCCTAGTATGCTCACTGAATTCATAATAGATTCTTAGCAAGGGTTGTGGGGAAGAACCAAACATTGACACATCATCTGTCTGTGTAAAGAACTGGTTTTCCACCCTGGCCATGTCTGGGAAAACTTTTGTCTGGGAGGGTAATTCCAAGAGCTGTTTTTGAAGAGCCAGATTTGATCTTATCACATGTATATCTGATGTTGATGTATCAGGAAAACAACTTGCTTTGGACTTTGGATTTGACAAGATATGACATCTATGACTGCCATTGTCTTGGCATTACTTCATCAAGATTGTCATACATGCACATTAGACATTCAGAATGAAATAAGATTATATAGAATTTATCTTTTTGTGGCCATGAAGTTTTGTAAGAGTGGCAAGCCTTAAAAGGTCTGTGAGTGCATTGCTTGCCACATCTCAAGGACAAGCTGATGCATATATCAGCTGGTGCCGTATGCACTGCTATGCCTCTTGCTCACAATGCTGTTCACTGCCACAATTTTGCATTCTTCCTAAAGTGAAGTGCCTCAAATGAAATGCATATGCTACTTTATTACACTGAAATGAGCAATAGATACATGGTTGTGGAATCTGTGATAATAGTATCAGTATCAGTGATAGAGTGATAGTATAAAGGCAATAAATATATAGTATTAGTGTCTAGAACCTAATAGTAGCAGAAGTGCTAGTAGTTTTAGTAGCAGTAAGAGCAGGCTGGGTGAAATGAATTTTGTTAGTTAATGTTTACCTTTTATAGGCTTAAGTATTTTTTACATGAAGAAGCTTAATCTAATATTTCCAAACAGATGAATAGGTAAATGTTATACTTATCACCTATTCACTGTACATTCCATTGACTTCCCTACATTCACTTCACATTTTCACCATTGACTTTCCTCCCCTGTAATGAACTTTCTCTTTCTTTCTCCAGGGAAAAGTGTATCAGTTTGACAGTATCCTGAAGCCAAATGTTACCCAGGAGAAAGTTTACAATACAGCTGCCAAAGATATTGTTAAAGGTAAGGCTTGTATTCTCTGCTTCACCTCCTCTATTTTAAAAAGTTTCACTGAGATTTACACGAGTTTTTAAAGTGTTTTTATGGTTCTAGAGGCAGAATGACAAGATTTCTGCATTATTAACTGGAGAAACACTCTTGAAAACCCCAATAATCATCTCTGTGGCCTTTGAAAATAGTCTTGGTGAGATCGAAGCATATTTTAGGGGATTTTTATGGTTCTAGAGTCAGTGAGACAAGATTTCTGTATTATTAACTGATGAAAAGCCTGCTAATCATCTCCATAGCCTTTGAAAATAGTCGTGGTGAGAGAGCAAAGTGTTTCTGAATATGAACCTAAGGCTGAGTGTCATCCATTGTGTTGGCAGAGATAGGACAGCCAAATGATACCACTACAGTGACTTGCATATCTGTAGTTCCTCAGTTCCTCAGTCTTCCTTATGGGTTACACTAATAATAGATTTTCTCCCTGCCTCTGTTGATATTGTTGTTCGTTTTCCTAATATTGCAGCTGAGATATCTTATGGTATGACATGTTGGGTTTAAAGAATTGTTCCGTGTCATTCTTGTTGGTAAAATGTGATTCTAGTTTTTTTGCGTCATGTGTAGTCTGTTTTAAGCTTTCTATTGTCATGCTCGGGGTATTTTGGAATGCTTATTTATATATTTATTTTTAACTACAGCTTAGGTAGTGTGTGCCATAATGCTGTAATGATTCTGATATTGATGGCGTTTAGTGTTTATTGAGTACGTAATTTCTTTGAATTTTGAGCTGTATAATCAAGTATTGTTTGATTTTTATGCCGATTTATCAAGCCGTTTGTTTGAATTTATGCTGTTTTATCAAGGCTTTTGTTTTGATTTTATGCTGCTTATCAAGTCTTTTGTTTTAAGTTTATGCTGTTTACCAAGGCTTCTTTTTTAATTATATGCTGTGAAGTAAGTGTTGTGATGTTTGATGCCTTACACAGCTGTCTTGGTGATGTTACAGATGTGCTCAACGGCTACAATGGAACCATCTTTGCCTACGGTCAGACGTCCTCAGGGAAGACACACACGATGGAGGGGGTCATCGGTGACCCTAACCTTCAGGGTATCATCCCTCGCATCATTAGTGACATCTTCAACCACATTTATAACATGGAGGAGAACCTGGAATTCCACATCAAGGTCTCCTATTTTGAAATCTACATGGACAAGATCCGAGATTTGTTAGATGGTAAGTAATTTTTTGTGTTTTTCTTCCTCAGAGTAACACTCGACATATGTAACTGCTTCAGTATTGGGACATTATTTTATATTGATTAAAAAATTTTTTTTTTTATATTTGGCAAGTTCATACAGCTCATGTGGGAATTAGAATGGTACAAACTCTAGCCATTCATCTTTAGAAAATTATGTTATCAGATTAGGCAAAGTTTTTATTCAGATCATTAAACAAACTCTTATCAAAGTAAGTGTGGGAAACATGATGTGACTCATGCTACAAAAAACTTTTCGAATTAATGTTAGTTTTTTTTAAATGCTTATTCAGTTGGTTATTTATTATTTATTGGTGTGTAGGCATGTTGATTGGAATGAATTTTCATGTAATTATAGGTATAAAGTTATAGTTTTCTGCATTAGCCTGACTTGTGTACGATGTGTTTGCCTCACAGTGTCCAAAGTGAACCTGGCTGTGCATGAGGACAAGAACAGGGTGCCGTTTGTCAAGGGCGCCACTGAGCGGTTTGTGTCATCGCCTGAGGAAGTGTTTGAGGTCATTGAGTTGGGCAAGAGTAATCGACATGTTGCTGTCACAAGTAAGTCTCACTTCTCTAAATGTGAAGAGAAAGGCCAAATCTTCCTGATTTTTTTATAGTTCTTTTTGATTTGTGTTAGGAAAGCTTCATGTTTATTTTTTGGCATAGTTTGAGTTACGCTAAGACTAAGGAAAATATTCTTTTGCTTTCAGACATGAATGAACACAGTTCCAGAAGTCATAGTGTCTTTTTAATTCAAGTTAAGCAGGAGAATATAGAATCACAAAAGAAGCTTTTGGGTAAACTTTATCTGGTGGACTTGGCTGGTAGTGAGAAGGTGAGTACTCTGGGGTTTGGAGACACTGTGTTCTTAATCTATATAGCTATCTAGATGTTGATACAGTGGTACCTCTTAATTCGAACCTAATTCGTTCTTTGTGGCTGTTCGAATTGCAAAAATTCAAATCAGGAAGCAATTTTTACCATTGAAATTAATGTAAAAACATGTAATCCGTTCCAGTTTATTTTTAATAAAAAATACTACTCTCAACCTCCAGCTATTGGGAGAAATTGGTCCCTTAACATCGACACAATAGCTAAAAATGCAATAGCCATTGTTAAGAAGTAATGGAAAAAAAAATTGGACCTGGCCCATCAGAGTGGCATCACTTTGTTTTCCCCACAACTCATCAAAATTCATAGATATCGTTCACATTTTGAGAGTATAAAGTAAACACAGACATGAAATTTAATGTTTCTTTTTGAGGGGCGATGTGTGTGTGTGTA
The DNA here is from genome assembly GCA_020233015.1 of Callinectes sapidus. NCBI lineage: Eukaryota > Metazoa > Arthropoda > Malacostraca > Decapoda > Portunidae > Callinectes > Callinectes sapidus. The sequence goes on along the minus strand of CM035175.1, from coordinate 5,382,414 downwards.
TGTGGGTATGTGTTAAGGCTTTCTTTTTGTTTGTGTGTTTTTTAAGTTTTTTGAAGTTTAATTGTGTTTGGAATGATTTTTTTTGAGAGATGACATGTGTGTTTGTGTGTGTGTTAAGGTTTTCATGTGTGTGTGTGTGTGTGTGTGTTTTTTTTTTTTTTTGGAGGGGTGATGTGTGTATTGGTGTCTCGGTAATCTCACTGTTTGTCACTCTCACTTTTCACAACAGGTAAGTAAAACAGGTGCTGAGGGATCAGTGCTGGATGAGGCCAAGAACATCAACAAGTCCCTGTCTGCTCTGGGTAACGTGATCTCCGCCCTCGCTGACGCCACCAAGACTCACGTCCCTTACCGAGATTCCAAGCTGACTCGTATCCTCCAGGAGTCTCTTGGAGGCAATGCACGAACCACTATAGTCATCTGTTGCTCCCCCGCGTCTTTCAATGAACCTGAGACCAAGTCCACCCTTGATTTTGGCAAGAGGTGAGTGTGGGAGTGAAGAGTTGTATTTTTTAACTTGTAGGATTTCCATGTGTTTGGATTAATTTGGATTTATACCTATAGTTTAAGTTAAATGGACGTATTATGTATGAAGTTATGTTTAGAATACTGTTTTCTTGTAGAGCCAAGACAGAAGAATGTAGAATTTTTATGAGTTTACAAGTAGTTTCAATTTATATTAAGGGGTTGAAATATAAGAAGGATATGGGAGTTAGAATGACATGCTATATATGAATTTGGATTTGAACAGTGTGTTTTGTCATACAGAGCCAAGACGGTGAAGAACGTTGTGACCGTGAACGAGGAACTCACAGCCGAGGAGTGGAAACGACGCTATGAGAAGGAAAAGGATAAGGTGAGACAAGACTCCGTACCAATAGAAGTGGAAGTAGAATGTGATTATGTAGTAATTCTCTTATTTCAATTCTTTATTAAGCAAGATGAATGTGAATGTGCATGTGTGTGTCGTGTCTGCATATTTGTCAATGTTACACAGGTGGCGAAGCTCAAGGCACAGCTGGAGAAGATGGACCGGGAGCTGGGGCGGTGGCGTGCTGGGGAGTCGGTGAGCACAGACGAACAGGTGGCTATTGACATGGAAGCCTCCACCACCTCACAGCAGCTCAGTAAGTCAGGGAGGTGGATGTGTAGATTGGCTTTGTTCTTCCTTTTTTTTCCCTTGTGATGTTTTGTTAAGGGATATTTATTTGTGTTATTGGCTTTCTTTTCTTTTTTTCTAGTAATGATGTGATAGGCAATATTTACTTGTATTTTTGGCCTTTTTTTCTTTGTTTTTTCATTATTGTTTGCTAAGGATATTTACTTTTATTATCTATATACTAATGGTAAGAAATATGCTTGTATCAGTGAGGATGGCTGAAAAGGAGATGATTTAAGAGAGAATGAGAGATACAAGTTGAGAGGAAGTAGAAGACACAAATTTGAAGATGAAGTAGGGATCAGCAAACACTTATGAATTTAAAGCTGCAAAAAAGGAAGTAGATTATTCCCACACCCATCCTGTATGCTGTGTGATCTGGCACTGAGGTGAAATATTTGCCATTGCAGCTCAGGTGTTGTCAGTCCCTATTTCTGTGGACGGAGACGCAGCAGAGTGGGCGAGAGAGAGGGAGCGTCTGTACCAGAACCTGGATGAGAAGGATGATGAGATTAACCACCAGTCCCAGCTGGTGGAGAAACTGAAGGAGCAGATGCTGGAACAGGAAGAGGTGTGTGTTCTTACCTGAGGATAGTTGTACAGATTGATGTATTTACCTAGTTGTATTTATCTGGTTTAGTTTATAGGGCCTGAGTTAATCTTGTGTTTCTGTTCTTTCTTTCTTCCTTTCAATATCACTTAAACATAACTGAAGCTTTTTTGGCATAACCACAAAATTTAGTATATTCCACTAATCTAATGCTATTTTATGTATTGAGTCCATCCTTCATTACTGAGAGTAACAACACTGTTTTCTCTCCAGCATTATTTGAGGATCTTTTAACTTTTGAAGGCATATCACATCTGATCCTACTAATTGATTTTTGGTTAATTCTTTTGTTCTTTAAGTGGACTGGCAAATTAGTGGGATTTTTATTTTAATTGTTTTTTTATTGCCCTTGGCCAGTTCCCCTCTTACATAAAAAGAACAATGCTATTTTATGTACAAATTCAAACTTCATGCCTTTGAACTTAACCACACTGTCCTGCCCCAGCTTATCTCATCCACGCGGAGGGACTATGAACTGCTGCAATCTGAGATGACACGGCTCACCAATGAGAACGAGAAGGCCAAGGAGGAGGTGAAGGAGGTGCTGCAGGCCCTGGAGGAGCTGGCGGTGAACTATGACCAGAAGACAGAGGAGGTGGAGCGCAAGGGCAAGGAGAACGAGACCATGGCCGAGGAACTTAACCAGAAACAGGTGCGGTGTTCTTGTTCTTTCTGTACGTGATTGATTTTGTTATATTTTATGTGTTTATTTATGTTTCATAGCATGGCGGTCCTTTGTAAAGTTAGTGAGTTGAATATCATACATTATTTTTGTTTTTTAGAGACAATTCCATTCCATTTCCATTTCTATATTTTTCTCATGTATTGTTTATTACTATTATTTACACTATACTAGATTTCCTACTCCTCCATCTGCATGAGGAACGTCTTTTCTTTCCCTATGATGATCCCTGTTACTGGCAGTTTTAATGACACCTCACCTTTGTTCAGGCCGCACTCACCTCCGCCACCTCAGAACTCCAGACTGTCAAGGACTCTCAGCTGCACCAGAAGAAGCGTATCAATGAAATGCTCGTGTCCCTCCTCAAGGATCTCAACGAAGTGGGCACCATTATCGGCACCTCCAATGATGCAATGAAGGTAAAATTGTAGGGTTTGTCCTTACATTTTGTTCTTGTTTTTGTTTTTGTGTGAGATTGAGTATATTTTTACTATTACTCAATTTTGTATTTTTCTCATTTTTTATGCTTGAATTAGTTTTTGTATTTTCACTGCTTTTCTTTCATTGCTATTGTCTTTCTATTTTATTCTATTTCTATTCTATTTTTAGATTATTTCCTACTGATGTTACCTATCATTCCAATACTGTTTCATTATTAGACCCTTTTGGGGACTAGCATCTCAGTGGGCCTTTTTATTGAACCCTTTTTGTTGCCCTTGGTTAGTTTCCTTATGTAAACAACAACATATTCTTTTCCATCTCACAGAACCTAGGGGATGTGGAGGGCAAGGTGGAGGAGGAGTTCACCGTGGCCCGCCTGTATATCTCCAAGATGCGCTCTGAGGTGAAGAATCTGGTCCAGCGCTGCACCACCCTGGAGACCAAACAGACGGACCTCAACACCTTGATGGAGGAGAGGGAGAAGGAGCTGAATGAGGGAAGGCTCCTGCTGACCCAACACGAGGCCAAGATGAAGTCCCTCACCCACACCATGAAGGAGACTGAGAGCAAGAAGAGGAGTCTTGAGGAACAGGTCAGAGATTGTAGGACTCGGATAACAAACAGGAGATTTTTAGGTCCTTTGTATGCCTATTGATCAATGTACTGAACTCTTGATAGCACAAAACAAGCCTAAGAATATGAGTTGTGCTGCATAATACAGAGACTATAGTTTTGCTCGTTGTAGTAGATTTTCAGTGTACTTTTTACATTCATATACAAATTAATTTCACCACAAATGTTTGTGGACTTGATGTTATTTTCGTTTGTCAAAGTACAATATGCAAAACAGTTGATGTACCAAATATAAGAGCTCCATCCTGTCATGTACTGAGGTGAGATGTGTTTGCTTGCAGGTGGACAGCCTGAATGAGGAGGTGGCTCGCTTCAAGGCCGTGTCCAGAGTGTCCGACCAGGACGGCCACATGAAGGATGCCCTGGAGAAGCAGATTGAGGAGCACAGAGAGCTGCACCAGAAACAGGTAACGTGTCATGACAAACAAACAAACACTTTTAAGACCAGAGTGAGGCCTTCCACATGTGGCACCTAATATCTGGTCTTCATTACTACCAGTGATTACCCTCCCTCACGTTTTTGCAAGAGGGTTATTACTACTGATGGGATTATATACATCTTCAAACATGTTATGAATATTTTGATGCCTTTACATAATCAGGGAGTAGAGATCTTTTTACTATTTCCAATAATGAATATCAGTGTAGAAAAGACCTGGAAGATTAGATTACTCTGCTTTACCCTGATTGACTGTATACATAAATGTGTGAAGAAGAGGTGCCTTTACTGTACAAAATACATGTCAGTGGAGTAGAGACTGGATGAAGTTAACATCTGCTCTCCCCCCTTCAGCTGGCAGCACTGAGAGACGAGATAACAGCCAAGCAGCAGGAGATAGAGGAGCTGAGTGACGAGAACCAGAAGAGAGCTGTGACTGAGGAGCAACTCAAGGCGGACCATGAGAAGCTCAAGGCTGAGGTGGCAGAGAAGGTGAGTGAGGAGCCCTGCTACAATGACCCTGGGCTGCTACCTTTATCTGTTATTGCCTGGGAGTTGAGATTTTACGCTGAAGATTTGTTGAAATTAAGTTGGGATTTTTATTTATGACTGAAATTTCATTATTATTTTGTTTTGATTATATTTTATCATTGTCACACATGTCATTCCTCAAATTTATTCTTAAAAGTGTCATTGGTTTGTTTGTGTTTACATAAGTGGATTTCTTTAGGTAGATAGTTAATTACCTCCATTCATGATCACTTATCCCTCCTACCCAGACCTCCAAACTGGCTGAACTAACTGTAGTCCATGAGCGCAAGGAGCAAGCCCGGCAGGATCTCAAGGGGCTGGAGGAGACGGTGGCCAAGGAGCTGCAGACGTTACACAACCTTCGCAAGCTGTTTGTGCAGGACCTCCAGACCAGAGTGAAGAAGGTGAGAAGGATTGGCAGTGTTATGCTTTGATTAACACAGAATTAAATGGGTTGAAATTTGATACTATTTCGTGGATATAAGAAATCAGTATCTTTCAGTTGAAGGCTCTTATATTTAATTTACCACGTGCATCACTAAGGCCTTGTTTCCTCCTGTGACAGTCTGCTTCTGGAGAGGAGAGTGATGAGTCTGGTGGGTCACTTGCACAGAAGCAGAAGATTCAGTTCTTGGAAAACAACCTGGACCAGCTGACCAAGGTACACAAGCAGCTGGTCAGGGACAACGCTGACCTGCGCTGTGAACTCCCCAAGCTGGAGAAGAGACTGAGGGCCACCATGGAGCGGGTCAAGGTGAGGTGCACATGCAGGTCATTGGAGGTCATGTGAGAGGCTGGAACTGTTGTGGATTTTAACTTTTCCCTCTGTATCTCTCATCACCATTTAAAGAATTTGAAATCATAGAAAACACTTATCACATTGTTATTTAATTTAGAGATGTGTTGATAGTATTCATGTTTTTTATAACAAAGCTACAAATGTATGCACAGGATGATTTATGAGTGTTATGTATTGCAATCTATTATCTATCATATCAGAATTACCTAATGTTTCCTTGCCTTTTCTTTTAAAACAGTGAAGTAGTGCCCTGTAAAAGTGTCACCACAGTAGTTTGTATCTTAGTGTTGATAGATTGTAATGGAATCAATATTTTCTGTAGGCCTTGGAGACCGCCCTGAAGGAGGCCAAGGAGGGGGCAATGAAGGATCGCAAGAGGTACCAGCAGGAGGTGGACCGCATCAAGGAGGCTGTGCGGCAGAAGAACCTCCAGCGCAGGGGAACCACTGCTCAGATCGGTAAGGTTCTGCGGAACTCAATGCTTCAGTCTCCACACCACTTGACATTTCCTTCCAGTGAGTTTGATGAATAGAGAAATTTACAGCATACAGTGTACACTTTTTTTAATGTATTATCTTTTTCCCCTTAGCCAAGCCCATCCGAGCAGGCCATGCCCCCCAGGCCAACCACGCACCCACCCCAGTCATCCGCGGCGGCATGCAGCCCTACCAGCCCCCGGCAGCCCAGCGGCGCTCCATGGGTGGCAGCCGTATGGGTGAGTTGTGTTGTGACTCCTCCTCCTCCCTCAGAGAAAAGTGTTGATTTCCTTGGGTCCGTCTTGTCTCGTTTCATTAATTGTGTGGTTGCCAGACATTTGTAAAACAATAGCTTGGGGAAAATGTTGTTATGTTTTTGTTGGTATTTGTGTGTGCTCATTCCTCAGCAGAAGCATGGTTGTGGCTCTAGTTCATCTGTGATTCATAGCTCAGGTACATCATCACCTCATCATTTCATTTGGTATGTACTACTTACACAGTTTAAAGTACTAATTGTAACTTCATTGGTCAAAGGAAGTGAATCATATAACTAGAACTGCAGTCTCATTTTGTGATGATTCCTTAGATACACTATTTTGTTTGATATTTCTGGGTATTCTGTGTCACGGCTCTTGTGTCTGGCAGTGCAGGGACAGTGTTGGTGAGGGAGTGTTGCCTGGAGCAGTGTGGATTTATGAGTAGTGTGGCTTTTTCCTTCTTTTCAACAAGATTGTATTTCTCTTCAGTCGTGTGACCTTGATAATCAAACATCCTTATTTTAAAACGATCTGTCTTATATTTCACATATGTGTGTAATATTTAAAGAAAAATGTGCCTTTCTTAATTGTTCTTTCCTTTCCTTTCAGATACATCCAGTTAAACTCATTAGAGTTTTCCACGTTCCTGGGAAAGATCATATAAATTATTGTATTAAAGCTATCCTGCAGCATGTTACCAATTGAAACTACCATTTGATTTGTGCACCCACAGAAGAAACTTGTTAAGTCTATTACTTGGTGAAGGCAGTTATAGGATAGAGGGAAGGCAAGCATAGCAACAACCCATCTTAGAGCCTCCAGCCACCTCGCTGCCCAGGCTGTAATTTGAGTTATAGATATGGTAATGTTTTTTCATTTTTGTACCCGTTATAGTGTTTCTTACAATTTGAGATTAGATTTTGGTGCCCTCGGTTCAGACCTGGCTGACGACGCACCAGGAAGACGCCCGGTCTGAAATTCGTATCCCAGATTATCTCATAAGGTTCTTCTCTTGTACTGTTTGGTTATGTGATTTCAGACTTCAAAATTTTGGCTTCACACAAGTACAAATTTAGGCCCTGTGAGAGGAAATTGCTTGTTAATTAAAGAGTCACCTTTATCACTCACTGGACAGTATCACGGAGTCTTCACACGACAGCTTTCACGCCTGTAGTTAGCACAAAGTGAGAGACATGACCAGGACTGCTGTGCATGTAGTCGCCCTGAGTACAGATAACAGAGGACAAGCGTTGGTGGCGGCCTACCAGGGTAAAAAATAATCGGTTTTCATCCAATCCCTTTTCTAAAAGTATGAATGCCTGAAATGTTTCTTTTGGACCAAAGCAAATTTTTTCGTCAAGTATGAAAAAGGAATTATGATGATGAGTGTAAGGTGTCAAATCCTTCCTGTTTTGGTGATAGTTTTGGTTTATTATTTGTCATACTTATTTTCTCCCCTGTTTAGATGTGATACGTACAGTGTTTCCTCAGTTCGCGTCCAAGGTAGGTCTTGTTGTACAATATCTGTGACATGCGTCTGTACTATACTGTAAAGTTTCATATCAAGTATTTTACTGGTGATGTGTGGTGGATTCTTTTACACAGTTTTGGAATACAGTGTCTTAGAAGCAGCTGTTAGGAAATGTAGGCAGGTCTCGGTCTTTCAACGTCCATTGTTTGAATTTACAGATTCTTTACGTACCTATAGCTATATATCTAGCAGAATTTCCTCCTATAATCTTTCAATATGTTTGTGTTGGTAGTTTTTATATACCCATTAAATACCGGTACTTCTTTATGTGTTTGTGTCACGTTTATTTGTTGGTTTAATCATCTGTGGTTTAGGAAATTCTGTTACCTCTTGAAAACATTGTACTACACAAAACTGCTCTAGATTTCAGAATGGCTGTTTCTATTGCACATAAATTGGCAGTACAAAAAGATGTGTGTGTGATAGCAGCATTGGTAACAGTTTTTCACGTGCAAACAACAAAATGTCCATCGCAGATTTTGTAATTGTGGTCAAATGCTCCAAAAAAATCACTAGACTGAACAGAGGATGTGTACATAGCTCAGATCTGATGAAATATGCTGTGCAGGGTATATAAGAGTAACATGGCGGCAGGTGCAACTCTATACTGTATTAGTGATGTGTCTCTGTGAGGCACACACTCAGTGATCTGGGAAGTGGGAAAATAAGAGACTATACATACATTCTCAAACGTTTCTGTGTCTTTACTCGACTACTTTCAATAAGCTCCAGTGGGGTTTTCAAGGGTGTTTTTTATGATTCTAGTGATAGTTTAACGAGGATTCTGAACCATCCATGGGGAAAAACACCCCTGAGAACCTGACTAATCATCTCTGTGGCCTTTGATAATAGTTGGGATGAGGGAGCGAAGCGTCTGAGAATTTGGGTCAAGGTCTTACGCCTCTTGGTGAAGTTTTTCCTCAGAGATGATATATTGTATTTTATGTTACAGTGGAAGAGTTTTAGGTTAATCTGTTTCTCTCTCTCCAGGCAAAGTGTACTCTTTTCCTTGAAGTAGTTGGCTGTGGCACTATCGTCCTGTTCCTCACTGTTAGACCGGCCGTCACTCACACGCTAGGTGGGGTGAGCTCTTTCAGCTTTAAAATGAATAGTTACATAGTGCCCTTTCTATTCTTCACTTCCAAATCATTACTCGTTAGTCATAATTCTCTTGTTGTTCATCTGGTTGTTTTTTTTCTTGAGATCCATTCCTGGTGGAGATAATTTTCCTCTTCATAGTACTATTTAATTTGGCTTATTTATTTATTATGTTTTATCGGTAATGTTAAGAACAGGTACAGACGTCACCCACCATTTTGCTGTTGACTTTAGTTTTACCACTCACAAGGGCCGCGGCATAGACCTCAGAGTCACACCTGCAGTACAACATTTGCAAATCACGCATAGACACTTAATGCTTCCCTCACACGCTCTACCATCCATACCATGACCTGATAAGGGAGACGGCTGCCCAGGTACTGTAGAGAAGAGTTGGTGTGTTGGTCCCATTGCAAGCTGGACCTTTTTGTGATTGCTTCAATGTACGGTCAAGGATAGAAGTTGGTCAACATTCTCCAGTTATTTCCGCTGTGTTGTATTTTTTTCTGTCACGTCCTCACTTTTGCTGAGAATCTGTTAGTTGTTAATGTCAGCATATCAGACAACTCCTCTCCAGTGAACAGTTTGCATCTAGTTGTCAACAAGTAGAGCACTCAAGATTCTGGAAAGATTCTAATTGCAGTGGAAGTGAATGTTGTATGTTCATTGACTTTATCCATAACTGTACATCAAGAACCACTTAACATCATGCACCAGTGAACTTCTTTGTGCTTATTGCAACACTCCCTCAGTACGGTATACTATAAGACAACATGTGTCGAGTGTTGCAGACTCAACATGCGCTCCGCTGCATTCTTTGGCTAAGAATACGTGAGAGTGGCACTGACGGCTCGCTCATCATCATGTTTTGTAAGGAGTTCTGTCATTCAGTTTTCAAGAAGTGTGAATGGAAGTTTGGTGTTCCATCATTCAGTTGATAACATTTAGTGAGGATGGAAATAATGTTTTCATTCAGTTTTCATATCAAGTGTGAGTGGAAATGACATATTTTGTGATTCAGTTTCCAATGTTAAAGTGAGAATGAATATTATGATTTATAGCAGATTGTATCTTGTTGGTGTGATAAAGATCTTAATGCCCTCAAATTATGTCCAGATGTCCAATATATATTTTTTCCCATTCCATATCAAGATGTCCATTACTCAGTGTAACAAAAATAGTATTACCGAGGCTTTTGTCCCCGATAGAAACCATATATAGCAATACTATCTCAAATATCTCACTCCTGACCATTGCAAGGAAGAAAAGGGTAATAATAATAAAAAATCAAGTCCAGTTTTCCTGTTAAGGGGAAGGAACCCAGAAGCCATGTTGTTATTAAAGTATTTTACATTAATAAAGTCAACTGCACTAAGATTGCTGCCTCAGCTTTACGTGCTTGTACGATGGAAAGGTACCACAGTAAAACACTAATTAAATGCCTTCTTTTTTATTGTTCCTGAGTGGTAAGTGTGTGCCCTTCACCTGTATAGTTCTGTCTCAGTATGCCTGCCCTTTTGTTCCTTAAGTTCATTACATTTTTTTTTTTTTTTCTGTTCCCAATGTGTTCCTTTCAGTGATGTTCCTTTGTGTATTCCTCTCCACATATTCTTGACCTGTATCTCACCCCAGCTGCTGATCCTTGTATGCATTTTTCAACGTGCCTTTTGTATCTTAAGTTCATTACATTTTTTTCTTTTCTTTTCCACATGTGTTCCTTTTAGTGATGTTTCTTTGTGTATTCCTCCCCACATTATGTTCTTAACCCTCCCCCCTCCTCTCTCTCTCTCTGGCTTGTATTCCTGCTCCAGGTAATGTTTGTTACTTGTATTTAAGCCAAGGTATATTAATTATCTATTATTAGGAGTGCTGGCTGAACATTGGTATATTGTACACTGATACAGGTAATATCATGTACAGACGGCTTTTGAGTCGATGAGATGTCTACTCAAGGTAGGTATCATTGGCCAGAAGTGTGACGTATCAATCCACACCTTTATCAACCCCTTCCCACCTCCCCATCTCTACTTCCTCCTTGTTTATACATTTATAACATCCTCTCCCTGTCACTGTCTAAGCTCTCCCCCATCCCCTCTTTATATCTCCGGAATGAGAGAGAGAGAATGAATTGTGGGTAGAACGAGAAGGAATGGGAAGGGGAACGTGGAGGAGAGGAAGGAGGTGACGTAAGGCGGTATAATACGTCAGAACAGGTCCAGCCAATGATAGCTGCCATGAAAGAGGTTGGCAGGTCTCTGTTTTGTTAGAAATACAGATAGGAGAACTGTTGAGTCAGTCAGGGTATATAGACATTTCGGGTTTTTCATAGTTTAATTTCCTTGGTTGCCAATTTATTAAAGTATGATCCATAGGCTATCTTGCAATTTGCTAACCAACAGAAAGGAAGGGTGAGCAACTGAGTGAGCTGTGAGTCGACTGTTCGAATACAGACTCAACTCGGGACTCGTGTATTCGAAGCACGCTAACCACTACAACGCAGAACAATGTGTGTAGCCTAATACTCACCCATCCATATTGCTCATTACTACTCTTAACGAAGACTTGGATTGTTAGACGAGAAGGGATTGCTAGACGAGAAGAAGTTTGATGGGCATACCTACTGAAGATGCTCAATGATGTCACACGGTCCTGTTGGTTCAGATTCACCACAACCCGAGGCGAGAGATGACGAGTTGTTATTAGCTGGTGAGTATGCAACTTTTCACATTTCACTGGTTGACTTTACAGTGCCAGATCATGTAAATACTATATTGAATCATCAGTGACTTGAACGTTACTAATGATACGTTCATCTTTCCCTTTCCAGTGATGAGGAAGTGTATAAGTAGTGAAGTGTTGTTAGCAGCTTACCTCGGGATGACTCCTGAGTGTACCTTTACCTGTGGGCGACTGGCAATCTCATCACCTGTAAGTACTGAACCACTTGTTGATATTGCATTTACTTTGTATTTGCTTCTTTCGTGTTTCCAGATTGTGTTGCAGTAATAACTATATGGGTTTTGATTGGGACTGAAGGAGAAAGGTGAAAACTACATAAACTTTGCCTTAGGTGAATATGAAACTGATTTCCTGTAAGTATTTGCTTTGTTCGTGTTTCAGGATCGTCTTGTAGTAATGCTATAACTATATGTTGAAGGAGAAAGGTGAAAACCCCATACACTTTGCCTTAGGTGAATATGAAACTGATTTCCTGTGGTGTGATAGAAAGGCCACAGTCTCATTAGCAGACAGTGAGTGGCAATGTGGGATGCGATCTAGTGGTAGGAATGAGACACTGAAGGAGTCTGCGTTAGGTAATTTCAAGAGCTGAGGATGACAAAAGAATAAGATTAGTGAAGTATTTACCGTCACTAAACCAAAAGCGCTGAAGTAATCTGAAATTGTGAATAAACTGGACTACTTTGATACATTGTGAAGTAAGACGAATAGTAGGCTATCTCATTGAAACAAACCAAAATCAGAAATTGTGATAAAACTGAATTACTTTGATACATTGTGAAGTAAGTAGTAGGCTATCTCAGAGGAAGGTTAGGAAAGCGGTCATTGAAACACACATCATGGTCAACATTTATTGATTTCGTCATGGATAGTTTAGATGATAACTGTGACTGACTGACAGACAGTGGTGGTGGAAACTCACTGGTAATGGGAAACAATGAGAAAATGACTCGGCAGAAACGAAGTCAAGAGAGCAGCAATGAACGGCCGCGACCCAGAGAGAGAGAGAGAGAGAGAGAGAGAGAGAGAGAGAGAGAGAGAAGGGTGAAGGAGGAGTTTTAGCGGCCGCATCGTTCGTATAGCGTAGGAACTGACAAACTAAGACTTCTACTGCTTCGTCAGGGTTTATGGGGGTGGTGTGGGAGGGGAGGGCCGGGGTGTGGGGTGTGTACAGACAAGCTTTTCAGTTCGGCCGATGCAAGCAAATCAGAAAGGACTTATTTTTTTCTTCCCTCTTCACTCTTTACAATAGCCAGACAATTTTTTCACCTCACGCAATGGCGATAAATGATGGATTTATATATTTTGTTTAATAGACCTTACTTATCTTTCTCCTACACTTGATGAATTTGATAAGAAAGTATGTATATATAAACAAGATCAAAATAACATCTAATAATCCCTTTTGTTAATCGTCCAGAGTGTTTTTCAGCGGTACTCTCCTTCAAGATTAGTTTTTCCAAGTCAAATATACATAATTCAAGATGATACAAGTAGCAGAGGTCGAGCTGTGACTTGAACACGTTCCTACTTATCATTGTTTTTGTTTCGTATGATAACTTCCCCCGTGAGGCGAGTTATTATCCAAGTTTGTGGCGCCGCTTGATTTAATAAGCTTGTTCGTACACACCCGCAGCGTGAAAATTATGAAATGTGTTGAGTTATGCTAGATTTGGCCCGGACCACACCTGAGCCGCCATCATCATCATCATCATCATCATCATCATCATTATTTTGGTCTTTGGTATTGAAATTCATCTACGTGTTGTTTTAAGTTGATTATTTGGTTCTTGGGGTTGTGTGTGTGTGTGTGTGTGTGTGTGTGTGTGTGTGTGTGTGTGTGTGTGTGTGTGTTGAAGACCTCTCGTTCTCAATCATTCAGACTCAGGTGTGGTCGTCGCCTCTTAATTAGTCAGGTATGTCAGATGCAGGTAGCTGCTATATTATGGTGAAAATATACTTTGACATCAATCTCTTCCGGCGTCATATGTGTGTAATATTTCTTTCATATATATAATTCATAAATCCAATTACTTCCATATAATCTAAATAAATCATCTCTGTGCTTAAATATAAAAACTTTGAAGACCCTCATGCTTTACATATAAATTTCGGTCTAAAATTTACACATATATAACTAATCGTACAGTATATAAACACTTTACTCTTTAATAACATACGTATTCATTTAATGCTTCGAATGTACGAGTGTGTGACGTGACTAGAAATGACTAGAAATGATCCACAGGTGTTTAATGAGCAGGTGATGTGATACTGGGGAGTGACGGGGGCGGGGGAGGTTAGGGGACGGGGGTGAGTACTTCCTGATACCCGTGTTCCCCTTCCCCATTGCTTCCTCTGGACTCTGCCACGCCCCTGAATGGATAAATGTTCAGAATCACGCCTGTCTCACTTAAACAAACGTATTTAATTTTATATTTCACATTTTTGGCAATGAATATCCCCGTTACTGCATCATTATTTTTTATCATAACCTAAACTGACTCTTGATAACTGAATTCGCAAGTTATGACAGTAATGGCGTATATATCAAGGCAATATGTGATGTTTCTTGCCATGGGGGATTAAATAGTTTAGTCTGTCAGAGTGAGACAGGAATCCTACTAAAATATCCTTCATGAGGCGAGGAGAGCTGAGGAAGGACAGGGAAAGAAGGGGAAGGGAAGGGGAACGCTTGGGGAGGGTATTCAGTGATGACCTAACGTGGTTTGCAGGAGGTATTGCATAAAGGTATTGTTCTTTAAATATACAGATGAAGTGGTTCTAGTACAAATAGTATTCTTTGTCTATTTGAATCATGGTCTCTGAGCAGTCTCGTGTGAACCAGTGAAAATAAACATCTTATTACTCATACAGTAGTAGTAGTAGTAGTAATAGTAATAATCCGTATCCATCAACAATAATAAACACACCTTTAGCAACCGTCAACAAAACTCTATTCCAGCATAAAATTTATACCAAAAAAACACAACAAAAATAACAACAATAGTTAACTTAGAAATATAATATCAGTTTTTTTCTTCTTTAGCTCTTCTACCTGACACTCAAGCCAACAGTACAACACCTAAAATTCCTACACAAACAGCGTCTTTGTACCACTTGCAGATACACTTAGTATGTAAAAATAAAGAAATAATAATAATAACAGGTGGAAGGGGAGGGAGGCTGAGAACTTTCTTTGGACACCGCGTTATGAAGCAAGTGTGACGGGCTGGAAAAGAGTAAATGAAGCAAGATGAAAGGTACTGAAGCCTTGAAGCATCTATATCAAAACTGCATGTACGTGTGTGTGTGTGTGTGTGTGTGTGTGTGTGTGGGTGTGTGAAGTTGTGATGTCCAGAGTTGTGTGTGTGTGTGTGTGTGTGTGTGTGTGTGTGTGTGTGTGTGTGTGTGTGTGTGTGTGTGTGTGTGTGTGTGGTTGAAATGAACCTTTTTGTACACATAATTATGCACGTATATTTATAGAGGCAGAGGGCGTCATGAGTATGTACAATGATGAGATCTCGTGGTGGCAACACTACAAAACATGACTCAACTTGTTTGTTATTACTGGTAGTATTAGTATTAGTATTAGTATTAGCATTATTATTATTACTATTTTACTCTTTTACTTATTTCTTCCCGCCAAATTTAGAGACGTTGATGACCTGCGCAGTATTACATAGTTAATATGTACACGATTTACAAATGTATATATAAATGAAAATGGAGCATGTATGTATGTATCTATGTGCGTATGTATGTATGTATGGTTGTTCCCAGGCAGGCCCTTAATCTTTTACAAAAATACGAAATAAGAGTCCTTTAGGTGTGACACGGGGGAAGTAATAAGTGATAAGGAATTGGTTGTATCAGTCAACTATCTTTCTTTCTCCTTAAATGGGAACTGAGATGAAAAAAGTTGTTTGGATGACAGACAGGGAGATAGATAAAGTTTTCCAAGGTTGGTCTGGTATAGAAGGTAAACAGACAGACAAATAGACAGAAAATGGAGCTTTTGCTGGATTGGCTTGGATTAGACGAGGAAAAAGGTAGAAGTAGGGAGTGACGGGCAAAAGTAGGAGAGAGAAAAATCCAAGGGTAAGCTGGAATAGACGAAGAGCTGACAGAGATCAAAGTTAAGAGTTTACTTTGGTGAAATAAACAGATAAAAGAGGCAGATTGAGGAGCTATCTGAAGTTATGACAAGAGGAGAAGACTTGTATAGATGTTCTGCAGTGTGACCATAGAAGGTGTTGATGATGGGAGGACATTGGACAGTGAGTGGTGTGTGTGGGAGGTGCCTACGCCTGGCCTGGGGAAGGAAGGGGGGGATGGCTCGATGCTCAAATGAAATATGTATATATACCTTTTGTTTCGTTTGAGTTGGACCGTAAGAAATTCCATCATTGACTCAAGTACGATTCATTTTCGTTGATAAAAATTGTCAAAAACTTCTAAACGTCTCATGAAATTCCAACATGAGTTTTTTTTTTTTGTGTGTGTGATACATAAATAGCACACATTGTTTACTTCTCTTTCACTGTCTCGTGTGTCAATGTTGGGATTTCCGGCACATAACAAATTCTACAACCTGTGGAGAGTGACGGATCGGACCAGACCGGATCCGAATCAGACCTGCATGAAAAATGTGTTTAGCGCTGCTTGGCGACACTCCTTCGAAACCCTCTCTCTGCCTGGCGCTCCCTTAGGAACCACCCACCTTGCTCCTCTCCTCAGCCAGTCACAGCGCGGTAGGCGGCAGGCACGTGTGACTGACTGAGGCGGTGAGTAGCTAGTGAGTAGTTTCCTGGTGAGCGTCTAGGCTGGTGAGCGTGGTGAGCGTCGCCTGTGCTACAAATACAGGATTACAACACAACACCAAACTTGTCTTTAGTTCCTAAGGTAAAACAATGTGAGAGGATGTGACAGTTAGTTAGGTAACTACACGTGGCTGGCTACACATCATCAGCGCTACCCTCAACATTGAAGCGTCTGTTTAGAGTAGTAGGTGTTTAATTTTCTTTCACTTGTACAAAAGAAATTGGGAGTCTCACGTAAAGAAAATGGGGTTAAGATAATAACTTTGGTATCTCGTTTAAAGCTAATGTTTATATTTATTTACTCATTTTTTTTGTCTTTTGATTGCAGTCATGGTGGAATTATCATTATTATCATTACGGCGTTGGTGTCAGAATGTAATCCCAAACTGTGGTCCACGGGAAACAGAAACGAGTCACATAGGACGATGGATATGTACAGTATAAAGACTAAGGGAGTTATTCTTTGGCGTAACGAACTGACCAGATTCTGTGTGAGAACGTGGACGTGGTGGCAGAGAAAACGTTTAACGCGACCAGTTTTCTGCGACGCCGTGCTAAAGAGAGTCCCGGTTTTGGCGCTGGCCCGAGTTACCGCTAGGAGAAGTGAGCGTCCCGGTACAGGTAAACACTGTAACTTAGCGTAAACTTCCCGCTACCTTTAGCCTTCTGTTACTTTGTCGTCCCAAGAGCGTCGCGTTTCCTGTAAATGACACGAAGTCTTTACGTGTTTTGGAATTGCATGATTGATCTAATATATATTTCTTTCAGTCTCTCTTTTCTCTCGCATCTCGTTTCCTTCTATACTGTCTTCGCCATTCCCGTTTTCTACAATCATGACATCATCTCTAAGCTTCATCTATCCTTGCCTTCCCAACTTTTATTGCTCCTAACGCTGCCTTTCCACTGCTGACCCACACCTTTGCCTTATATTACGTGTATCATTACGTATTCCCACTGGAGCATCATCCGTCTCACCTCCGTTCAGCATCATCTTCTATTCCTAAGCGGGACTCAGATGCCGGGGAGTTCTCTAAGGCGTCTTGCTTTCTCCTGTACTCTTGTCGAACACCGCCCGCGCAGTGACAACTTACGCGAACATAAACGTAACTTAAAGACCATTAAATACCATTGACAAACACCATTAAACGTGCGCTGGCGATATTCGACGCAACATATCTTTTTCTTCCGAAACTTTTAGTGGGGGGGAGATAAAAGTCCACGGAGAAAGGGGGGAGGGGGAGGGGAAGGGGATTAACCTGCGCATACGTACCTGCCTCGAGCGTGTATTAATTAAGGTTTACCTAGTTATGTGTTTCTGAAACCTTGCAAAGAAGGAATGCGCTGAGGCTGGTACTGTTTCTGACGAGAGTCGTGTGTTGTCCCGTTAGAGGTATCAGCGGTACAAAATATCAAATGGTACATGATTTAAATACAATGTCAGGTGTGGGCCGAGAAACAGGTGAGGAGCGGATGGCGTGAGGTGCCTGGCCTTCCCAAACACTCACGCAATGCCTGCACGAAGGTAGTTGTTCTTTTGTTCTCTTTTTTTAGTTACTGTTTCTTCATGCAAGACTAGATTTTACGACAGTTTTTGGTGCATTACAGACATGAATTACGAAGAGTACGTACATGTGTTTTTATTTTTATTTTAATTTCTTTTTATTCTATTGTACTTTTTTGTTCGTTAGCATTCGTATTTTTTCGTTATATTTTGGTTCGCTTTGTCTCTTAGTCGCCTTTCCGCTGCACGTGATGTATGCGTACGCTACAACGTTGTTTTCCGTTGTTTTCCGAAGTAAATTTTTATCTGTTGTTCTATGTAATTAAGGTTTACATCTATTTTTCCATTTTTTTTATATGAATTCATCATTTTAGACCCTCACCACCACCGTCACCACCATCATCACTATATTTCTTTCTTTGTCAGCTTCATCATCTTATTTTCCTCCTCCTCCTCCTTCTCCTCCTCTTCTTCCACCTCCTCCTCCCTTAGCATTAAAATGACACTAATGAAAATGGTGATGGTGGTGATCGTGGTTTAGTGATGAAAATAATGATGATATGATATGAGAGCACTAATGGCGAATTAAATGAATGGTGATAGTGATGTTCAGAATGGAGATGGTGATGGTGTTAGGTAGTGGCGGTGTCTGGAATGGTCTTGATAGTGATGGTGGTGATGGTGGTGGTGAAAGTAGTGGTGGTGGAGACTGGAGGAGCAATAAAAAAACCTCAATCACAATTTAACAAAGCTTACAGTGAATCATCAACGTAACAGCAGATATTTTGGCGCAGTGACTCGCGTATCTAACTTCCGCTATTCACTCACTCACGCTAACGCATTGGAAAAGATCCCAGTACTCCACCGCAGCCTTGGAAGAGAAGAAGATCCTTAGTTGTGGCAGTTATTAGCATGATTAGCACGATCCTCTTCAGGAAGCAAACTCAACGTATCCCAGGCCCCGTCAGGAGTCTGGCAAGGGTAGTTTTACATATTAAAAAAATCTACCTGAGTTTCACCACCTTTAGCGCAGCGGCGGCTCACAGGTGCAAGTTACCTCTAGATTACCTGTTCCCTTTACCTGCTTCTATACCCGGCTAAGCCCCCGCGCCGGCTCGCACCTCACCACCATTCAATCCAATTCCCCGCAAAGCCTCCCAGTGCCGTCCTGACGCGGCCACTACAGGAGCACCTTCAGAGCCTTCAGGAGGAGTGAAAACCATCGAGGAGTAGCGAGGAATGTGGAGAGTCACAGAAGGAGGATCTCGAGAAAGCATCCGAAGACACTCGAAGAAGGAGATCCACGTTTTTGAGAAGGAGGAGGAGGAGGAGGAGGCGCTGCAGGAGGTGTTGGCCCCCTACATGACGCAGCAGCAACCCCAGCAGCAGGTGTGGGGGTAGTCAGGGCAGTACACCATGTTCTCGTAGCCATACACCCAAAACTTGCCTGGCCCGCCCTTGAAGCCATATTCCACCTCCGCCACGGGCACGATGCGGACCTGGTGTCTCTGTGGAAGTGGAAGGGCGTTAGTGGAGGGTGAGCTGCGAGGGCGTTCGTTCACTGTTATGGCCCCTGCGTCTTCCCAGCCAACCGCGGTCAAGATAACTTTGCCAGGCGGGTTTAACTTACACTCGTTTTCCATGATAAACAAGGGATACTGAACAAAACTTTCCATCGCCAATACCCTCCACTACTTTTCCACAGAGTTAAAGAGCACTAAGTAAAATTTTTCTCCATATATTTTTTTTCAGTCCCTGTGAGACTCGACATCCCATTCCGGGCTAATTGGCTGGACATTCCCCCCTCCCCCCCCGTGTGGCAGTAACATTTTGTAGGAAAAGCGACCATTTTGTTAAGGATCGTGGGGTGAATTAGTCATTAACTCTGAACTCTAATGAAATCTAATGAGAACAAATGTTATAAAATACGATAAAATTTGAAAATATGAAGCTCTTTCAATGTTCATATTCTATTAAGTTTTCTTTAGATTTAACGCAAATTAAGACGTATAAAAAAGATAAAGTAAATGTGAAAATATAGATTAGACATCATACGAGTTCCATAGAGAAAAACACATCACTAGAACCACAAGACAATCTAGTTTTCTTTAGACAATTCAAATTAAAACTTATAAAAAAGAAAAAGAAATGTCAAAGTATAGATCAGACCTAAATACGAGTTCTATAGAGAATAAAAACACATCTAGAACCACAAAACAATCCACCCTGTAAACCCTAAGCCGTAGAAGCAAGACCCCGTGGATAAAGACCCCATTAGACATAACCTGCCGCAGAGCCTTGACCGAGAGACCAAACACCACCGCAGTAAACCCTCGTGTGGCGCTAATCTCTCGTGTTTTGGGCCTCTCCCTTGCACTGTGGTAGACGCTCACCTGGGCATAAATCCTCTCATCCAGGAAGGCGTTTTTATGGTTGTTGACGAGCTGGGCCGAGGCGAGGTTAATGGTGTTATCTGGGAACTGTGTCAGAGGTAGGATGCGTGCGCCCTCCTCCTCAAAGGCCACCTGCCCCGACACCTCCTTCACGCGGGCCTCAGGCAGTGCACCCTTCCTCACGATGTGCTCAGAAGTGTTCACCTTCCTGCCGGGGTACAGAGGGAAGGTGCGGGGGGGGGGGGTTGATTATTGAGGTGTACTCTCTCTCTCTCTCTCTCTCTCTCTCTCTCTCTCTCTCTCTCTCTCTCTCTCTCTCTCTCTCTCTCTCTCTCTCTCCCACACATTGACCATTGAATAACAAAACAATATAAACGTATTTACATATTGTACCCAAATCTGTCCCTCTATTCTCCCTGCCTTCCTTCCTTCCTTCCTTCCTCCTACATATGTACTCATAGTCTTTGACCCCCAACACACACACACACACGGACACATACACACACACACATACACACACACACACACACACACACACACACACACACACAGACACGCACCAAGTGATAGTGAGTCGGATGAAGCAACGAATCTGGCCGTAACTATCACAGGGCGGGCAGGCGACGCGTCCCTTAGCATTGCACTTGAGACAGTCCTGGCGCCCGTGGCCGTGAGTTGAGGACTGACAGTAGAAGCAGCGTTCCTTGTACCCCGAGGAGTCAGTGTACCAGCCGTCGCCGTGGCAGGAGAGGCAACGTGTCTGTAGAAGGGGATGTCGAGATGCTGTAAAGGGGTTTGGTTCTGAAGGATTGTATGTGATTGTGGTTAGAAGGTTGTTTTTGTTTTTGTTGTCCTTTTGTTGTTGGGTTTTTAATATTGGTTTTTCCTATTTATTCGTGGTTTGTTGATATTTGGCGTGTCATTTTTGCTCTCTGGTTTCTACGTACCCACACCAAAAAGGAAAAGAAACAGAAAAAATAGTAGAAGGAAAAGTCAAGAAAAAACACGAAAGAAGGTGAACAAGAAAGACACATCACCATTTCACTTCTCCATAAGCATTACCATCATTTACCAAACCTTCACATTCCTGTCACTTTTTACATTACTGGCACTGACTAACACGTGGCACTTACCCAGCCCTTGCCGTGACACTCAGAGCACTGCAGGGAGCCAGTGCCTTTACAGCGATGACACTCCTTGACCGAGGCAGTGTGAGGGACCTGGAGGGGCAGGGAAGGGGGAAGGAAACGAGAAGCATCATATTAATGTTTGCAATGTTTTTCTTGTCGGCCATAAAGGTGATTGTGTTCCTGTGTATGAGTTAATTTCCTCTTGAGTGTGTGTTGTATTGTGTGCTTTGTGTTGTTTGTTGCTTCCGTCTTTGGTTACTCTGTTTGTTTCCCGAGTGTTGTTCATGTTAAAAAAATACGACGTCTTAATTTCATAATATTGTAAGTTTATTGTATTTCACTCTTTCACACCCGTATGAGCATTGCAATAGTGATTCTACACACACACACACACACACACACACACACACACACACACACACACACACGTCACTACCTCAGCATCACATTAGGTCACACGCACTTTGGCCTGTCCTTACCTGCATGACCTTGACCTCGTCGTGGAACATGTGTGCAGGATGCGCCTCCACGTCCCAGGGTAGGGGCGCGGGACCGTTGGAAGGGCCGTCAACGTCTCCTCCCCCATAAGGCGTGAAAGCCCAAGAGGTTTCCCGCTTCTCAGTAAACGTTTGAAGTTCATACTGAAGGAGGGAGAGAGGAAAAATAGGTGTTAGTGGGTGAAGAGAGGAGATGTTTGTTGTCTGG
Organism: Callinectes sapidus; assembly: GCA_020233015.1. Taxonomy (NCBI): domain Eukaryota; kingdom Metazoa; phylum Arthropoda; class Malacostraca; order Decapoda; family Portunidae; genus Callinectes; species Callinectes sapidus. The sequence continues at coordinate 5,360,467 of CM035175.1, read as the reverse complement.
GTGCAGGAGGAAAAAATGGGTGTTATTTGGGTGTAGAAAGAAGAAATGAGGGTCTTTTTGGGTGTAGAAGGAAAGAAGAGGAGGAAGTGAAGGAGGATTGATTGGAGAGAAGGAAAAAGAGAAGTGTTGTTGAGATAAAAGAGAGAAATTTGAAGATTGGAGGGATGTGGAAGCAAAATGGAAAGGATTCGATGAGTATAGGAAGGCAGGGAGAGGATGGGGGGATTAAGGTTGCAGGAGGAGAGATGGGTGGAAGGAATGAAGGAAATAGGAGGAAGGGATAGAAATTTAGATGAATATGGGATATTTAGTAAGAAGTGGTATATATAGTCTAAGAGAGAAGATAGAAATATTATAAAGAAATACGTCAAAAGAAAAAAAAAAATAGAGGGGAGAATCTTACAGTATCATAAATAGAAGTTGAAGAAAAGGAGAGTCAAAGTTACTCTCTTACCACAACTTAAAAAAGAAGAAAAAAGATGATTAACCCGATTCTTAAGAGTGTTTCCCCAGTTAATAATCTACAAACCTCATTAATCTGTCACTGTAACCATAAAAACACCCTTAAAAACACTTGAATTTGGCACAGGTGGGGAGCAGGTGCTTCAGAATATAGCCCAAGGTGTGAACAGGTGAGGGGGAAGGTGACAGGTAGCACTGGAGAGGTGAGAGAAGGAACAGGTGAAAGTTAGAAGGGAGAAGATATAAAGAGAATATGTAAGATGGTAAGGAAGGCTAAAATAAAGGAAAGATGTAGAGGGGAGGTTAAAAGGAAGATATGCGTAGTACTGAAGTTTACTAGGGAGAGAGGGAGAGTAGGAGAGAGGGAGAGGGAGAGGGAGAGGACACACAGCACCACACACACCAGCCTTTGTATTCCGCGCTACATTCCAAGCAATAAAGGACATAGGGACATTACAGCCCATGTCCGTCAACTGCCCTTGCCAAACACCGCCATCCATTCTGCCCTCACGACACACACACACACACACACACACACACACACACAGAAAAGAGATACAGACCAGAAGGAAGAAAATGTTTAGCAATATTTTTCGAAGCAGATGAAAGATAAGAGAGAGAGAAAGAGAGAGAGAGAGAGAGAGAGAGAGAGAGAGAGAGAGAGAGAGAGAGAGAGAGAGAGAGAGAGAGAGAGAGAGAGAGAGCGCAAAATA